>VDFB02281492.1:1004334759-1004395237 GCA_007258455.2 Sequoia sempervirens | reverse complement strand
CGAGAATGTAGTGTCTTGCCAATAGTTTATCTCATCGTTGTGACTTCTGACTTCGATATGAGTCTCTTCGAAATGCGATTGTTACGCCGAATGGAAATCACTTGTCGGTATGACTCGAAGACTTCGATAAGAGGTCTTGACGAGTTTGGTATGTCTTTCCGATGGTCTCTTTGAGTTCGCTATGACCTATGTTTTTCGATATGAGTCTTGTCAAATGAGAAACCTCTTGCCGATTGTTGGGGAGCCAATATCGATAGCGAATTCTTTGTGGCATCGGGGAGACACTGTTAGTGTCTCACTGATATGCCAACAAAATGTGAATTCCATTGACCGTGTGATCATCTTGTGTGGAATCCTACTGGACCAATCATAGGAAGCAGTTTTTTCAAACTGATGACGGTTGTTTTTTGTAACAATTGCAACGCTGGAAAAACTGCATGCAAGGAAAAATCATCTGCTCGAAAGGAAACTGTCTATGATTGGCAATGGCGGATAAGGATGCACAGAAGACAAAATCAGAATGTGAATAAGACTTAAAGAAGATCGATTATGATTTGAAAGAGACGGACAGAGTGTGTGAATTGAATGGTTGAGAGAGCTTTTAACCCATGAACAAGGAATGAAGCTACAAGAAAATACTAGAGAGTTGTATCCTAAATTTTATGCAATTTTTTGTTACTATAATACAAAGTGATTCAAATTTTGGTGTGGTGGGTTTTTCCCTCAGAAGGGTTTCCCACGTAAATCTGTTGTTCATTGTCTTTGTGTATTTACTCTATTTCTGAAAATCCTTCATGTGTGTCTTAATTAGATTGTAATTTGAAAAATTAAAAGCACTGCGTTGCATTCTTCCCTGTGGTTTTGACATTAAGAAAGTGTTTCCGCACCTATGCTTTCCTTACAAATTGGCCCCATTTTGCATCTACAGGCCTTATTTATGTTCATATTTAAGAATAATCCTAGAAAATATCATTTAAAGTATCAAAATTGTGAAACCCACCTTAAATTCCTAAGGTGGGACTCATTCACCATTATCAGTGAATGAGTCCCTTAGGTGGGAGCCATTCGCCTAGGGTAGTGAATGAGTCCCCTGCAACTCAAAATTCAAATTTAATTCAAAATTATGGTGGGTTTTTATTCTTCAAGTTCCAAGGTTGGCCTGTAGTGTTGTAATTTTGAGAATTATTGCACAATTGAGTATAAATACAAGCTTCTTTCCCTCATTTTCATAGCTAGAAAATTTTACAAGCATTCATGCATATAGTTCACAAGAGCATTTGAGCATTCATAAGAGAATTCAAGGCATTTCAAGTGTAGATTATCAAACATTTAAGAGCTCCTTCAAGTGTCATTCATTATGTCAAATATTTTTTGCATCATGTTGTTTTAGAGCTAACATTATTGATGTAGGATTATGTGATTCAAGCAAGCATTACATTTAAGATCTATCAACATCAAGATAGATTCCAAGTCCACATCCATTGGAGCCAATATTTACATTTTTGCAGCACCTTATTGCTAGGATTTGGGAGTTACAACATAATTATTTGTTCCTTCATCATTCTCTATTCTATTTCATTTCATTTCAAGGGTTTAATTACCAATAAGGGGTTTGACCAAGGAAAACCCCTATTCACTAACCCCTCAACATTTTTCCGTCTCTTTGCATGTGATTTGCAGGTCTTGGTTGTAGATTTATCAAAGAGGAAGATTGGAAAATTTTTCATCAAGTTTTCAAAGAAATTAAAAGTTTTCAAAGTTGTAGAAAAGCCTTGGAGAAGGTCTACAAGTTTAATTTTGTAGTTTCAAATCTGAAAACTAGTCGAGAAGACCGGAGCAGACTGAGATCTACAAAATCCACTTTAAAATTTCTAGAAAAACATAAGTGGACTAATTTTCCACTACTGGTGAATGAGTCCCATTGTAGAAGTGTGAACATGATTTTTGCAGATCTGCGTACCCATTTGGCTGAAACCCGCTCCTTCACATTTTCCAAAAAAACTAGACTAATTCGCCTAGCCTGGCATATGAGTCCTAATCAGCTTCAACAATAGAATTTTCAGTGATCCAGACCTGCATTTCATCTCCAATAATTTTCGAGGTGCACATCTCCAGTTTCACAGCTTTTTTGTTACATTTTACTTGCATTCTTAGGTCATTTAGTATTAGTTTGCATATCACACTATGTTTTCAAACATCTTACATTTTCCAAGTTTACACTTGATGGTGAACCCTCATTTGCTGTTAATTTTTCCCTAGAGCTCTCCCTTTGTCATATTTCAATCTCCTTTGAATTCAAATGTCAAGGGTTTGCTCTTGAGTGGTGGAGTTTTGTCCCCTTTCCTTTTAGGTTACAAAACCTTGAAGTGAAAGTGTGAGAACAAAATTTTGTTATTTAATACCAAAAAAAGATAGCATGTAATTTAAATTGAACTAGCTAAACCTTCATCCTGAGTGGTGCTCCTTTGATGTGGAAATAAGCCATTTCCCAATCCCCTATGATAAGCTTTGAAGATGTTGATGATTCAAGGTGTTGAGTTGACTCCAAATTATGATAACTTAGCTAAAAATGATGAAAATGGTGATTGTTATGAAGTGAAAATGACTATAAAAAGAATGCATGAAGTTATGGATCCATATTGTGAAAATAATGCTTCTATTTATAGAAGTCAATGGTTGAGGAATGAGAGAAATTGGTGAATGTGGGATGAAATGGGAGCCAATGAGAATGTGACAGTTGTCACAATTCCATTAGAGGAAGGTGGAGAAAATTTTGGGAAATGTGTTGAGGAAAAGGGGATGTAAGAGGAATAAATGAGAATGGTTGAGGATTTGAAAGGTTGTAAGAAGAATTTATTGAATATGGTTGGAGATGTGAGAGCATGTAAGAGGAGTTATTAAAGATGTAAGAGAAGTTATTGAGGATGTGATAGGTTTTTGAAACCTTTGGAGGGAAATTGAATGAGGAGGTGATTGGAAGGAATATTCCTTGGAATATGCCTTTGTGAGTTGTCTTAGTTAATTAAAAGAAAATAATTTCATGTGCAACCTAGTTAGTTGACCATGGGTTAATTTAACTCTTGAGGAGTTAAAAATTGGAGGGTTTATTAATAATGATTAGAAAGTGATTTAGGATTAATTAATTCGAATGGATTAGGAGATTGTGACAATTGATGTGATTGATTTAATCAAATGAGAGGATTTAAGGTAATTTAATTAAATGAATTGATTTAATCAAATATGATGAATATTAGTTAGAAGAAAGGGTAAATTAATCCAATAAAATAAATTATTTGATTAATAGTTGAATTAGTTGAATTTAACTAAATAATGTTGATTATTTAATTAATTGGTTAATTTGGGGTGATTTAGGAATAAATGGTCTTAGTTAATCAATATCAAATACACAGTATCAATCAGGACTTTTTAAGTGTCTACAATTATTATGCAAATAAATAAAAAATTCAAATAGCTTACCATAAGTACCCTCATTATTGGTTAGAGTTGTCTTAGTTTACCATCAACGATGTTAGGGATTTATTCCTTTTGAATTTCTTCATGATCTACAAGGGTCATGTTTCATTCACAAGTATTACATCTTTCTAAAAACATAAAACATGTTATCATATCACTTGTAAAAAAAATACATTTCATTCTTTTTCTTATATCAATTGAAATTTGCTTATCCCTAGATGCTTGTAAAAAGTCTAAATTTTATATACTTCTCATACTTTCCTAACAAGTTTCCAAATCACATTTATTAAGAAACATTTACTAAAATCGTCTTTTAACTAGGTCATTGAAAAATTAAAATGTTAAGAATGTAGTTAAGAAAAGTCATTGATGTCCTCATATACTTTCAAAAATTGAATATATATAACCCTCAAGTTGACACACACTCACTACATTTTAATACTCTAAGATAATAAAAATTAGAGATTGAATCATTTTCTCCATTGACATTAGAAATGCTATATTATATTTAAACAATATTGATCAAAATATTAAATAATTAATTAATCAACCTAATTGTACTTTTAACAAGGTCACAATAGTCATGGAAAAGGTTGTTCCTAACATCATCATAACTATTTTTAGAGGCCAAAACATGCATATGAACCCTAATAAATAGAGTTCAAAATATATTAGGATTGTGATATAATTTATTTCTTCATGATAGTTGTACCATATATCCCACATCTACCTAATATAACCACTATTATAATACCACCATAGACTCAAATGGCTAACAATTTTTTTCCCAAAAGATTGACTACCTTAGATATGTCCACTTCAAAATTTAAAATATTAGTATCTAAATAATGAAATGGAATCTAAATTATTTCATGAATATCTTAAATATTATGATGAATATTATAGTGTTTGGTTGATTTGTCATTGTGTTCATCATTAATATCAACTTTTACATTAATTTATTTATCTTTATATGTTTTATCAACCCCCTCATTTCTATTCTAATTTTCATTAATACAAAATATATCTACCTTAGGAAGAATATATTTCAAAGAATAATCTATTCTAGTATGGAATGTAGAAAATTTGATCTCACCAAGTTTAGTTATATAATGTATCCTACATCCTCCTAAAGAAATTAATTTTGATAAGGTGAGTGGTTTAAACTAACTCTAACATGATTTTATTCAAAATTTCCTACCTGAGAGGAATTATTATCTTAAATTTCTTTTTATAATATTACCAATTCAAAATTTAGTACATCTCAAATTTTATCCTTGTTTCAATCATTTAAAATATATTTTTTTATTTATTTTTATTATTATACAAGGAGGCACACACATGTTTTGATTATCACATGAACAATGATTTCTCTATTTTATTCATCCTGGAGATAATTTTTGAACTACTATGATTAACTTGTAGCCTCTTCATCAAAGGAATAACCATCCTGTTAAAAATGTGATATTATATTTGTTGAACACCCAAAATACTGAGATGAGGCATGAATAAGTATTCACCGGAGTTCATTCACTTTATCAACTTAAGAATTCATTCAAATCATCATATTAAACTTGTAATAAATGAAAGAAAAATATAAAGCATGCATCGCATCAAAGAACACAAGAACACCTAATTTATATAGAAAAATATTCAAAGGGAAAAACCATGGTGAACATTTTATCACACTATATTATAACTAGTTATAATGTTTGTTATGTAATAATGGACTCATTATTGAAGGAATCATTGTCTAGAAAAAGAGAATGGCTCACTATTGATGGTTCACTGCCAAGGGCTCACTACCCAGAATAAAAAGGATAGAAGAATGGGTGGCTCATTGCCAAAATGAACTGCTAATAATACATCTACACATGCTTCTAATATCCACAAACTATCCCTTAAAACCACATAGTAAAAGATTCCTCTATGGTGGAATGTGGAACATTCCAATATGCACTCTATATCAACACATTTCCATTACAAAGCCCAATACTTTGTCAATATTATCTTCAACTCTAAAAGATATGAAACCTTGAAAATTTTAATCTAAACACCTTCAATACACATCATCAACACCTCAAAACTTCTTGACACGATTCTACATAGAATAGAAATGCAGACCACAAAATTGGTTCACTAAACACTGAATTGTATAGCGACTCAAGAAAATATCCAAAATAGTTGGTCTTCTCTAGACCAATACTTCTATCCAAAATTATTCAAATATACTCTCCCCCTTTGAAATAAAGGGAAAAGGGTTCTCTATATCATCTCAAACTACTCCCCCTTTGATATATGCATATGAGAGTAACTCCCCCTTACTGCTTCTCTTCTATACACAACACACTTATCCAAAAAAATTACCGTTAGGTAAATATTTACATCAAAGTAGCTCCCCCCAACAATATTATCCTTAAAATATTACAAAAAATTTATTACAATATTATAAAACCACATACACAAAACAAAAAAATACACCTTCAACCAGTAGATGGAAAAATTCCCTCGTAAGACACCTTCATTTTTACATGGTGTGCCTTTGAGAATCTCTTAGCTACATCCCAATCCTTCTTAGTGAAGGTAACAATACCGACGTGACTCTCAAATTGAGTACGAAAGTCCTCTCCTTCATCTGGGTTGCTAGGAACTAGATTCTTTTGCCACCTTCCTTCTATCTACTAAAACTCCAGTTAAGGTTGTAAGTCTTGCACTTACCAAATATCTGATCTGGCCATTCTATAGTATGATGGTTTTTTTTATGTTTTTTTTGTGTATTAGGAAGAGGTGACCATGTAGATTCTTAATTTTTTCCCTTGTTGCACCATCCACATCATTAGATAGATCATAAGCATTAAAGGCCTAATAAATTTGTGACACAATTGAGTACATTTGATTTTTTATGTTCCTTTTGGAATTAGGACATTTCAAGAAAAACTAAAACAAATTTTTTTCTTCTTCTAATCATTTTTTTTACATCTTTAAAGTTTCCATGCAACTTACCATGTGAAACAATACATTTATCAGAAATATTGGTCAATATCTTATCATTGACCTTCTTTTCCATTTTCTTTTCTAATTTCTCTTAGAAACTAGTAGAATATTCCTAAAAGGAATCCAACAACTTCAAATTTTGTACACTGAGAAAGGAATAATCAATAGTTGCATCAAAAATAGCTTCTTGCAATACCTTAACTACTTACTTAATCACCTCTACACTCTTTTATTCTATTTGCAATATTTCCTTGTGGAGCATGAAAAGCATCATTGAGTTGTAACTTGTGTAGGGGAGAAATATTTCTCATAGCTACCTGACCTTGTTGCATTGGAATCTAAAAGGAGCTATGCAAATTCCACCAATTCAAACTACAACTGCATATCTAGTAGATCCTTTAGTGAATCTCCTAGAGTCCAGAGGATTCACTAATAGTTTGTGTCCTTACTACCAGAGCATTCTTCTCTACTTTAGTAGGCTTCTTAATGTCCAGATGAGACAATTTTTCTTCTTTTTATGCATTTATCTTCTCTGAGACTTCTTCTTTCTGCTCATTATCTTTCTCCATATTCACATGGGGAAAATTTTGTTCTTCTTGGGTTTCCTCCTTCTCTAGGGAATCCTACATATCATCTTCCTTGTCTTTATCAAAAAAATTCTCCATAATTGGAGGGGTATATTATATAACCATGTCTTCTTGGACATTCTCATTGACAGGTATATGCTCATGCGCATTATTAGGCTCATTTATTTCAAAGATAGATGAATAATTTTGCATTCACTCTTCATTATTCAAAGAAATTCCCAACATTTTTGGAGGATTTTAAATTTTTTATAGTGTCTCATTCTTGAGCCTTCCTATATCTTCTTTGTCTCTACTCATTAGTGTATTAACTCTTTGCTTTGTCTTGAACTTATTATTATAAAATTTAGACAACTTGGATCTATCTTTAATTGTAAGAGAGGATCCAATATTATCCAAGGAAAATGTCATCATTTTAGCACCTTTATCAAATTCTTCCTACCTTCTGGCACTCAAAACACCTTTATGATCACCAGGTAGTTGATTTTCTATTTCACTCAAACTTGTATTGAATTTTACCATATAATTTACAATAGCTTCTTTAATTGTATCCTTATCCTCATCATTCTCTTTTGGATACATTTTTGGTTGTCTCTTCTAGGAGACAAAATTTCTCAATACTATTAAACAAAGCATCTAATTTCAAAGGGATATGTTCCTTTACTAGAGGGGCCTTTTCTTTCTTTTTCCCCTTGCCTTTAGCTGATTTTTCTCCTTCACATAAACTCTTTTCTCTTTTCTAAAAAAAATATCCTTTATTTTATTTTTGAACCTCTTCTTCACTCTTAGTATCTATAATATCAAATTTTTTCTCTTGGCACTGGTCTCTTCCACGAAGGCTTGAGACAACTTCTTCTTCAAGACCAATTGGGGTCCTTCCTCTTCCTCTTCTTCTTCATCTTCACAACTAATTCTTCTCTCCCTATTATCTTTTTTATTTTCTTCTCCTCTTAGGAGCCATTTTTTGAATAGAGCATCCAAAATTTTCTTTCTTCTTTAAACTTCCTACAGGATTAGTTCTAGGTGATTTAGGAATAGTAGGAGAGGGGCCAAAGGTCTTAACTTACCTTCTTGTGTTGGGAGTACCTTGTGGAGTAAAACATGTAGCTTTAATTTTCTCTACATAACCCTTATGTGTGTTCACCATCTCCTCCAACTTAGTTTTCAACATCTAAACATTCTTCTCAATATCTTTCTTATTATTTTTGTAGACATGTAAAAATTTCCTAACACTTATCACACATCCTAAACAACATTTTCACATCATCAGCATCATTATCATCAAACATCACTGCAGTTCACATCAATTGCCTCAAAAACTCTAATTTCCCCTATTAATTGAGTAATATGACATTATTTAATTAATTCACTTTCTCATCATTTTTGACAAATTAAATAGATCCCTAAAACCCTATTTTTTCTATTAATTGAATAAAATGGCATTATTTATCTATTTCACTTTTTCATCAATTTTGACCAATTAAATAAATTTCATTTATTTAATAAAGTACTTATCTAACTTTATTTGTCCTAATTAGTTAAATGATGCCAGTTATTTAATTATGTCGTTAATTCACTTTATTCCCCTAAGTTGATTAAATTATTAAATAATAATAATTTAATTAACTCAATTTCCCTCCAAATTTGTCTAATTTGAATAAACTATTCAAAACATCATCAAAAATAAAATCAAACTAACACAATTTTTTTTGAAAAATTCAAACTTGATTTGCATGTTCAATTCCAAAAAGGATTAATTAATTAAATCAATTAATTGAATTATCCTCACTAACTTTGAGAAAATTGCTCTCAACATGATTTCCTCACCAACTTTTTTCAATCTCACAAATCGCTCTGCATAATTTTCTCAATCCCATTGAAGGCTCAAATTTGATTTCTTCAATTAAATGAATTGTGAGCCACTTATTTAATCAATTTCACAAATTTTGCAACAACATTTCTTCAATCACACAAATTGTGTAATCTATTTTGCACATATTATTCATGTCTATTTCCTCTCAACATCTTTTGACTATTAAATCAAGATATTCTACTACTCGATCTTGATCGACCATTTCAAATAATAATTTCTATATAATGAACCTCTTTCCTCACAAAAAGATTCAACATATCTTTGATCAAATAACATGCAATACATCAAAAGCTTCTCGCACACAACAATGGAGGCTTTACGGTGATATGAACAACCTATAATCATGCAAATACACTTCGAAATGGGATGGTAACCTTCACTTTGCTTTGAATTTCATTGTGATAATTGTAGGATTTCAATTGTGTGTTTTCAATAGCTTAGAAAGTCATTTCATGAGTGAAGGAATAGATCTATATTTATTGTTTCTTATTTAGATTAGATTCTATTTCATTTGAATTTATCTTTTTTACACTCTATGATTTCCCCCCTCACCCATTTTTGCACACCCAGTGGGATCCTGGTCCCCTACACTAACGATTTTGTGAGAATTTTTTGAAGTTATAGGTCTCAGAGGCACTTTGGAAAAATCTTCACGAATAGGTTTCTAGAAGTTGTTACATTGAATTTAAATCTCATTTAGGGTGTCTTAGTTACATTAAAGTTTTCATCTCATCTTGGGTTTTAGAATTTCATTGTTGGCATTCTTTAAATGTAAAAATACCCAAAAAACAATGATCTTGCATATCATTTAGATCATATAAATTTTCATTTGAAAATCAAAACAAAATTTCATATCAAGCTAGGTTTTGTAATTCATCATTTCATCACCTTTTCAACTTGTATTTCATAATACATTTACAGAAATTTGAAATTGAAAGTTACTATTACAAACTTAAATCTTAAACTTTAATGTAAATCTCTCCTATTTGTGGGAATGATGTGATAGAAGAAGATGCAAGCATAGACAATCATGAAATTCATAGTTGTTCTTCTCCCGATACCTCTCCTATTAGTGATGAAGGTATCTTGGTGAAAGAAGATGCAATCGTGGAGAATCATGAAAGTCTTGTTTGTCCTTCTCCTCCTCCTACTTAGGAAGATAATATGACACAAGACGATGAGATCATTGCAACTACTTTACTTAAACTACATTCCTCTCCTAACACATCCCATACTTGTGATAATGCTTTAGTGAAAGAATATGTAATCATGGATAATCATAGAAATCACATTGGTGAAGAGGATATGTTGGTGATAAAATATCCGATGATTGAGATTTATACCATTATTTCTCTCTTTCCCATTTGGAAAGGTCTATTCAAACTAAAGGATCCAATCACTAGTAAGAATTAAACTCATAGTTGTTCCTCTCATGATGCCTCCCCTATTTTTGATTAAGCTACTTTAAAAAATCTAATCATGAAATGTGATAAACTTATTTTCTTCTCCTCCCCTAAAATCTCCCCTACAAGGATAGATATTATGTCACAAGAGAATGACACCTTAGAGAAAAAAGATGAAATCATATACAATCATAATAATCAAATTGGACCTTCTGCTAATATATCTACTATTGGTAAAGAAGACATTTTGATGTTAGAAAATCCAATCAATAAGAATTATGAAAATCATGTGTCTCTCCTCTCCTAGAGAAAACATCGTTGAACAAGAGAATACCATCATTGATAAGAAAGAAAATCAGCCATTGATAACTCCCTTACTTACTATAGAGTTATCTTAGAAGAACCAACCTTTGAATCTCATGAACATCTAGTTTGTAGTTCTCCTAAAAACTCTCCTACTGGGGAAGATATCATGGTGGAAGAAAATGAGAACATTGACACATGTCCTTCAAACAATAATGATGTGACTTCCTTAGATGAAGATGATGAAGTGACATTTGACTCCCCTTCACTAAGAGATCAAGAAAATAATGATAATTTTTTTGAGGTCGTGAACATTAGGACTCCCTTGAGTCTTTTAATTCTTAGACCTCCTAAAATTGTTTAATTATTGGACCACCTAAGACTCAAATTATCATTTATCCACCCTCACAACAACTGCAAGTTTAACATAAACCTATACTTATCTTAGAATCACCTAAAAGGAAACTCGACAATGATAATGTTTTAGAGAAACCAAGTTACAATACCATTGCTCATATATATAAAAATGTATATACAATCAAGGTTGACCCTGAACTTGAAAGTTGTTTACATGTCGATAAAGAAAAATAAAAGTATATTGAAGAAGTCACAAAGCTATTGGAAGATGCTTGGAGTTCCTTTGATTTCATACCTACATTCATGGGAGAATACAAGATCATAACAAAAGAGTCTAAAAAGGGAAAATAAAAATAAATAATGTCAACACAAAATTTGAAAGCATCCACCTCAACCACTTTAGAGGATCAAGCAAGTTACACAACAAAATTTTATGAAGTTGATTATGAACAACCACGAAATTCAAATGAAATGAAAAAGATTTGTGGAAGAGGTTATGAACTTATCAAGAAACTTTGGTATAGTGTAAAATGATGTGGTGCTAGAGAACAAGTTATTTTTTTCCCTATAAATCCTAACATGCAAGAAACAACTAGTATTTATTCCTTCAAAAGAAATAAAAAACATAAGAAATTCCTTCACTTAACATAAACACTCATACAAGAGATGCTTCTAAATCTACTTTAGCTTTGGTGCATCCTAAATTGATAGATAATACATGTGGGAATATCTCATTAGATATGCCTCAAGTTAATACTTGGTCTACTCATGATAATCAATTTTACAATATATGTGTATCCTTGCCATGTAATAGTTGAAGGATCATAGCATACTCACTATTGCATGTTTTAAAAATACATTGCAAATAATTTCCTTTTTGAAAGGAGCGACATATCATCAATCATTTTGACTCATCCTTGTCCTACACTTATTGGGGGAAAGGTATTGGATAGTCTTGTCCTCGTATGGAACTTTTTGTTATTTCTTTTGGCTAGCTAACTGACTCCCATGTATATAGAAGAGAAAGCTTGGGATGTGGATGGCATGCCTTATGTTGGATCGCATGTGACATAATTTTCTTTCTAGGTTTAGCATTGTATTTTTGGGGGCAACCCCTCCCTCCTTTTTAATGGCGTAGCTTTATTTAAGAAACATATGACTTGGCATAGGGTTTTTTGAGGAAATTTCTCATGTCTTAGGAGAAAAAATTGGCTACTTTAAAGAAATTTCTCACAACAATGGTGTTAGCAACCACTTTAAATTGTGGGCATACATCGATGATATATTTTGACATTTTGCATATTTCATGACATTAATTTCTTTTTTCTTGTGACATGTCCTTTTCTTGGTGGTTTTGTTGGTTTTGATGTCCTCCAAGAGAGATATTTATAAGCATACAATTTTTGTTAGTGGCATGATGTGAATGAGGCACCCCATAAGTGACGGTCTGATATTCTTGACTTGTCCTCTCTTGGAGACATTAGGCATGATGTTCCCTAAGAAGAATACCTTACATGAATGAAGAAAAATCTCATTTAACAAAAACCTATAGAAATAACATCTAGAAGCATAGCATTGTGGTGCCTTATCGAAGTTGTTAGGAGGATAACTTCGGTATGGTATGGGAGGCTAATATGATTCTCTCATTTTCCACCTCATTGCAATAATTCAGCTAGTGGATTGCTTGAGGTTCCACTACCCCAAAGTGAAAACAAATGATATGGATAAATAGCCTAGATGTGTTCCACATCACGTTGGACCATCTAAGCTTAATCCTTTTAATTGAACAAATAGTTGTGTTCCACATCATGTTGGAACGATTGAAGCTTGATCCTTTATTTTTAATTTTTCTTGGTCTTTGATAGGGTATGACTATGTATCTTTGTCATTGTTTCATACTTAAGTGTCTTGAATGTCTACTTCAGTTTTATTTTTTCATGGGCTCAAACTCTCACGAAAGTGGGGGAAAAATGTAGCATTGAAAAAAGTAACCCTTTTTCACACTTAGTTTGGGAATGAATAATTAATGATAAAATGGACTTAATTGTTCCTTATTTAGGGTGTTGTAAAGTGTTTTTTTTTAATTTCACAATAATATAGGGCTTCATTAATTAATTGAGGTTAATTAGAGCTCAGTTAGCTCCTTAAATTCAAATCCAAGCATTATTTATTACATTTTTTGAAGGATATATCCTGACACTCATTAATATTGTTGTATAACACTTAATTGTAAAAGGTTTGAGTCCTAGGATAGTGACCTAAGACTCATTGACCACCTAGAAAATAGGTCCCTACTATGTCCTAGGACCCCCTTTTTACATATTATTTCACCTCCCCCAAACTTGGTCCTAGAAAATTGTTATAGGACCCATTCGCCCAAGGTGGTGAATCGGTCCTACTTACTTAGGATGCCCCTTTTAAAAATTATTTGTGGTAGGATTTTAATGATTTTGAATCCTATATCTGATGTCATCTTGTGTTATTTGAATTTCGAGATTAAATATTAAGTTAAAGTATAAATATAAGGTTAATTTTATAGATTATAAAAACATATCTCTTGCTTGATATGGGAATAATTGATGATAAATTGGACCTAATATCACCTTTATATAGTGTTTTGAGGTGTTTTACACATCCAAATTAGGTCTTGGACCCTTGAAAACTAAATAAAATGTATTTATCGATGTCTTGTAAAGGTGTTGTAAAGTGTTGTAAATGACTTTCACACTTTTCTAGACTTTTATTAAGCATTTAAGTCTAATGGACCTATTTTTCCCTTAATTCAATATTGTAAAATATATTTAATTATATTTTTACATTAATCTAGAAGGCTTGTAAATTAAACTTTGTTTTAATCTAGTGTTGTAATGTGTTTTACACACTCACATTGGATCTTATGCCTTTCTAGGCTATGTGGGCCTCATTTTAATGTTGTAAATTGTATTTAATCACACTTTCACATTGAAATTTGTGTCCCTAGCCCTAATTACCCTTTACATCATCATTAATAGGCCCATATGACCCCATATTGTGCATCTCAATGCTTATTTTAATCAAAAACTCAACTAGATCAACATATAGACTCAATTTATGCATTCCCTGACATCCTAGCTAGTGAAAGAGCCCCTATGTGACCCAGTCAATGCTTTGGGTGAATGATTCCCATCCAGGTGGGAACCATTCTCCCAATATCATGAATGAGTCCTATTTGATCTATTTTTGAAGTTTGAGTGGGAAAAATTAGGTTTTAAGTTTAATTTTCTTTAATGTCGGCCTTGGGGATCAAACTAATGGGAATTTGAGTGGGTTTCCTATATAAATAAGCCTCCAAATCCTCATTCAATTCAATCATCATAAGGTATTCATGTTGTTAAGTCAAGCAAGCTAGGGTTAGGTCATTTAGAGAGCATTCAATATCACTTCTAAGGAATTCAAGGGCATATTCTTCATCCATTATTGCAGAAATTCAAGATCCATTATCATGGAAAGGTTCTAATTCCATTATTTCATGTTCATGATTACCATATTTCTTCATTTGGTTTAATTACCTAAATGGGGTTTGACCAAGGAAAACCCCTATTCCCTAACATTCAATATTTTCTCTCTTTCTTTGTGTGATTGCAAATATTGGTACTTTGAAGTCTTGGAGATGATTGAAGAATAGTCTAAAAACTTTTTGAATTCATCTCCCTATTGGAAAGGTCAAAATATTCACAAAAAGTCACTTGCAGTGCCAAAAATCAAGGTTTCAGATCTAGACACCTAGAGGAACCGAAAGAGCAGACAAAGAGCTTCTAATTCCACTTTCAAGTTTTTAGAAAAGTCAAAGTGGACTCATTCACCATTAGTGGTGAATGAGTCCCACTGTACCTATTTTTTAGATATTTCTATAGATTCAGATACCCATTTTCTTGAAACATGCTCTGGTACAGTTTTCCAGATCTAGGATTGATTCACCCAGAATGGCAGATGAGTCCTAGTAGGTCAAAATTTTATAATAAGCAGCATTTCCAGTCTTCATTATAGCATCTACAAGTATCCATGTGAACACTTTCTATTTCATAGCTTTCTATTTTGCTTTATTTACATTTCTAAGTCATTTCCTAGGTATTTTTGCATACTACACTGTGTTTTCAAACATTTTGCATTTTCTAAGTTTTTCATTTGTAGTGAACCCCTCTTATCTATTTTTATCCTTTAGGACAATCCCCTTTCATATATTTAAATCTCCCTTTTCATTGGAATCTCAAGGGTTTGTTCTTGAATGTGAGCATTGTGAAATTAGATTCCTCTTCCTTCATTCCCCTTTTGGTGTGAACAAGGAAGTTGTGCATCCTTTTTCGATGTCCACATATTAGTGAACCTAACTTTTGAACATAATAATTATGATTTGAAGTCTATCATAATCCTATATCTATCTCACATTAACTTTTCATTATAATTTGCATTGGTTAATTTGCATCTAGGGTTTCTAACTTTTGGCATTAGTGAAAGTGCATATAGGTTGAATTTTTGCATCTCAAATCATTGAAAATCACAAAAACACTACATTTTCATTTCGGATACACATCATACAAACTAAAAAGCATCCAAAAAAATTGAAAAATTCAGAATTTTTTTAAAAAAATCCCTACTTGGACTCATTCGCCACCTTGGGAAAATCAATCCTAGTACACCCCTAAAACTAACATTTACAACACTGAAAACCTTGTTTTTGTACTTTTGTTTTCTGCCATTAACTATCTGTATCAGTTGGCTAAGTTTCTATTACATGCATTTCATTAGATCTAGCTTAAATTAGCTCATTTCATGCATTGCTCAATTTGAAAATTTCATTTACAACATTTCATCTTGTAGATTGTTGTGTAATGTAATCAGTAAATAACCTTGTTTCATATTTAAAAATTGCATTTAAAAATTTCACTTTAAGTCATTGCATTGCACTTTATTTACCTTCTCATGTTAGCATGTGTTCTTTTCAAGAATTTAGTGTTTCTCTAATACCAATTGGCTTGTATGATTCTAATTTCTCTACTTGTGGGCATAATCTAGGATAGAAAAGTAAAACCTTTGATAAGCATCTTATGTAGCCTCCTAGTACCTACTAGATTTGTAATAATTCCATAACACAAGAGGATGCAAGTGTAGACAATCATAAAAATCATACTTGTTCTTCTCCCAATACCTCTCCTATTAGTAACGACGGTATTTTGGTGAAAGAAGAGACAAGCATTGAGATTCTTGATTGTCCCTCTCCTCTCCCACCTTTGGAAGACATTAGTAAACAAGAAGATGAGATCATAGAAACATTTCTAGACATTACCTTACCTAGTCTCCATAACCACAAAAAATCCAAATTTTTTGTCTCCTAATATCCCTCCTTGATTCAAAGAGGATAGGTTGGTATTAGAAGATACACCTATTAAGAGTCATGTGAATCTAGTTCCTCCCTTCCCTAATGCTCCTACCATTTGGGACAATCTATTTAAAAATCATAGTGGTCCTTCTCTTGATGCCTCCCCTACTTGTGCTAAAGCTAGTTTACAAAATCTAACCATGGAATGTGGTGAACATCCTACAAGCTCTCCTACTAGAGTAGATAGTATGGCACCAAAGAATGAAACCTTAGAGAAAAAGGACAATTAAATTGATCCTTCTCCTAATAGTCCCACTATTTCTAAACAAGACAATCCAACCATTAATAAATCCATTACTTGTGATGATGTTATTTTGGAAGAACTAATCCTTGCATGTCAAGAACATTTTCTTTGTGGTTCTCCTGACAACTCACCTCCTAGGGAGGATATCATGGTGCAAGAAAAGGATAATAATGACAATAATGATGTAGTGTCCTTAGTAGAAGATGATGAGGTAACATTAGACTCTCCTTCACTAAGGGACGCTAATATTATTCAACCTCAACTCATCCTTTACCCACCTTCAGACAAACCCCCAACTCAAATTAAACCTGAACTTGTCCTTTACCCACCTAAGAATAATGTTTTGTAGTAGTTGAGTTATAATACCATTGCTCATACATATAACACTAGAAATAATCCACAACCACAACAACCAACCCCAACACCCCTACCTTTTCCTAACCCCATCTTACCAGGCCCTCCTCATTTATCTCCACAAAGTGGAAAGGAGTAAAATATTGTTGAACAACTAAAGAATACTCCTACTAAGATATCATTATGTGATCTTATTCAAGTCTCCCCCCACTACCACAATATGATTCAAATAGCCTTACAATGAGTTCATATCCCTTCCAATGCGCAACTGAATGGAATAGCAGCTATGATCTAAAGAATAAATGTTGAAATTCCTTTCCACCAAAGTGAACTCCCCCATTTGGATATGCAAAAACAAAATGAAGCTTTCATAATAATATCTCAATACAAAATAAAAGGGATAAAGATAACTCTTGTAGATATTGGATTTTTCATTAATGTGTGTAGTGTGAGCCTTTTGGATAGGATTGGCATTGATAAATGAAACATTCAACCTAATTCTTTATCTATTAATGGATTTGACAATATAAAAAAAACATGCTCGGTGCGATTACTTTACCTATTATAGTTGGGAAGGCAACATTGGAAACACAAATCCATGTTATTCATCATGAACTTTCATATAATCTTCTTTTAGGTAGACCATTGATTCATGCAATGAATGGGATGCCTTATACTGTTCATTGTAAAATGAAATACATCTACAATAACAAAGTGTACACACTTGAAGTCTATCCTGACCTAAATAGTTGTTTAAACATTGAGAAAAACAAGGAAAACACTTTAACAACATTCACACCAACTACACAAGTGGAACTCGTGCAAAAAATGACAAAGAAAAACACATTAAAGAAGTCAAAAATCTATTAGAAGATGATTGGGGTTTCTTAGATTTTGAACATACTTTCATGGGTGAGTACAAGATCATAAACAAACATTCAAATAAGGGACACGAAAAAGAAGTAATATCAACACAAAACTTGGAAGACCCTTCAAAAGCATCCACCTCAACCACTTTAGAACAAAATACATAAAATTACACAACAAACTTTGATGAACTTAATCATGAACAACCACCAGATCCAAAAGTAATGAAAAATATTTATGGAAAAGGTTATGAACTTATGAAACAACTTGGCTATAGTGGAAAAGGATGTGGTGCTAGAGAACAAGGTATCTGCAACCCTATAGAGCCTAACACGCAAGAAACAACTCATGGTATTGGTTATTGTCCTTTGATAGAAATAAACAAACCTTCACTTAATATCAACACTATCACAAAACATCCTTCTAAGATGAATTTAACAGTAGTGCATCTTGACCTAATAGACACTAGTGGTCTCGAAAGTTATCCTTTGCAAGAAATGAAACAAACAGAAAAATCTTCGCTTAATGTCAATTTCATCTTGCGAAACACTAATGATTTGAATTTTACACCCTCCTATAAAGGAGAACAAAATCTCACAATCTAAAGAGTCTTGCATAGATATAACATCTTGTACTAAGCAAAAGAAATATTTGTCGCATAATAAAGGAACATATACCATTGATCATGAGGGTATCTTGTTGAGACTCCTCCAAGATCACTTGATATACTTTCCTCCAATAACTCGAAAGAAATTCTATTACAAGACTTCCTTTTGCACATATCACAAAGTTCACAGTCATTCTACTAATGAATGTAAAGCTTTGAGTAGTAAAATCACAGTCATTCTACTAATGAATGTAAAGCTTTGAGTAGTAAAATCCAACATCTTAAGGAGTTTGGTGCTCTTCCTTATGTGGGGGTGTAGACACCTAAAAATGACCCTAGGCACGCAAGCTTCATTTTTAGCACCTTTCATCCCTACCGTAATTAAGGCATTTAATTATGTCCTTGGTCCACATTCGACTATTGATTAAATAATTCATAATTATTTAATTAATTCTATCCTTTTATTCTTCATGATTATTAAAAAAATAAATTCTATTTATTTATTAAATACGTCACTAATTCTCCAAGTCTCCCTATAATTAAATAAATTTCTAAATTTGTTTAATTATCCTTATTCATTAATTCTTCCTGACATTAAATAAATGAATTACATTTATTTATTTAGTATGTCACTAATTGTCTTAATTAAATAAATTGATTAATTTATTTAATTGATTAGTCCTATCTGCTAAATTAAATAATTAAATTTAATTATTTAATTTCCAATTTGATATTCCTCTCATTTTAAATAAATTAATTATTTAAAATGTCATCACAATCTTAACTGACAGTTCACTTTGGTAAATAATTGGAAAATCAATTATTTATTATTTCACAAAATCATTATTTTGAATTAATTTAATTCAAAATAGTAACTAATCTTCTAAAAATCAAGTAATCGGGCAGATTCTTGATTTTTCAAATCTGATCTTCAGTCCAAATCTTATCTTCTTGCAATCTTATTTTTTGAAAATCTTTATTTTTCTAATTTATTCTCTCATTTATTCTCCACCACGATCCGGATTATCGAGATATTATCTTGACTGTTCGATTAATGAATTTTCCCTAACCCTAATTAGGGATTCTCAGATTTAATCTGGACCTCTCATTCTAGGTTCTTTCTTAGAATTTGATCTCGCCGTCCATTCGAAATGGCATTTTCTATAAAATGCCATTTTCCTCTCACTTTTCGATTACACACGGACATAATAGATATTCTTGCACTTGCATACTTAGAATTTCATAGCAATTATCATTTGTATTTGATCAAGTCTTAGCATTGTTTAGGCATAGACATTGGCAATCATAGTCATAGGCATAGGCACTTAGGCATTTATCAAATCCTTCAAAGCTTGGTGTAGGACTTCGTCAAGGTTTGCTCGCACAATGAATTTGAGGGCACAATATCATCCAGCAAGTAAGAAGGTACTATGGAGGTAATCATGGAAATTGCGATTTATAGGTATAACTGTTCTATTGTTTAATTTCCTTTGTGCTCTATAGGACTTTGGGTTTATTGTCATTTATGATTTACATGCTTTATTGATCCAATCTAAATCCAAAAGTTTACCGTCAGTTACATTGGTGAACCCGACTCCGTTTTTCTTGTTATTTCCATACATTTTTTTTGTGTTTTCTCTTGTTTTGCATGTACAGGTACGGAGCGACGCAACCGCTTTTTTTTTAAATCATGACGCATCTGATGCGTTGCGATGCATCCGACAACAGAAAAGCCATAATCGCTTTGTTGTGACACAATCGACCTCGGGAAAGCCGCATTTGTAATATCGTGACGCATTTGATACAAATAGCAACGCAATTGTCTAGTAAATTTTTTTGTTATTTTACATTCGGTTTTTTTTTTGCCATTTTCGGCATTTCTTTTTAACTTGTTTATTTCCTACATTCTGCCTAGCATAGGATTTCTGTTACTAATCGAGATTTGCAGCTTGTTGGCAGTTACTCATCATGGGTTGAAGACAAAGACTAAACTACTAACGGATTGTCTTGTAGGCTCGCTTGTCAAAGGCCAAACAACAAAACAATGTGTTTGCATTTTTAGTAGTGTAACTCACATTTTTGTTTTGGTGCAATTAAAATGAACCTTGTTTTCCATGTCTGAATGTGTTTGTAAAACGATAGGCAAGTATGCTCTCACCTTGTGAAAACTTGGTGATAAAAACCCAGACTCATTTTTATTTGTTCTTACCTAACGACTTGGTACATTAGAGTATCCTCTCCCCTTGCGCTTTCGGGCGATCTTGGGTGTAAGAGAAATGGTTACCAACTCTAGAAATTGGGCCTACCTGGGGATTTCATCACCCCAACGCGACTCAAACCGAAAATGGAGCTAAGGCCAAGCTACCCCTGACCGGTATATAAATGTAAATCTTAAGGGAAAACCTAAGATTGCGAGTGCAGATGTGTCATATAGACGGAGTTGTACTCCCTTAAACCCTGTTGAGCTTAACCTCTTCAGGCTAGAGTGCCACCTTAATGGTGATTAATCTCTTACCCCATGTATGGCCACTCGAATAGGGGTCCCGAACTAAAAACCTTTGTGTAGTAAGCCAAAAACCCTCTATTTGCTAGCGCAACACCGGTCGATGTGAAGGCATCCACACTTTCGCAGTTTGTAGTAGAGGTGATCAATCTACCATGGGAGTTTCATGGGGGTTGGAAGCTTGGTTGGCCTAAGAAGAGAGTGCACTGTAAGGGGGAGCCCGTGCAGCCAAGCTTCTGAATTCACACGCTACAAATATGCGGTTGGGGAAACCCATGTGGAATCTAGCGAATATTGTCATGGCCTAACCTAGGATTGTGCTTATCTAATGTGTGTTTGATTACTTTCAAAACACTGTGCTTGTCAAGTGCTTTTTGGAATTATCACATTTACAGCTCCAAATAAAATGCTCAATATCAAACAGATCAAATTTTCCATCAAAAAAATGACAAGACATACTTTTTTTTTTTTTTTTTTACAAACTGTGTCGCATCTGCCAAACCGCATTTAACTTTTTGAATCACAATCACTCTGTTCAAACACATTCGACCTTTCAAATACTGCATATGCATGCATTGTGATGCAACTGAATAACATTCAGTCACACCTGCTAAACTGAGTAGCATTTGTCTGATTCTGAGTTGCATTTGCTCAACCTGAGCCCTATTCGCAAAACCAAGATGCAACTAACTATCATTGAGTCGCATCTGATAAACTGAGTCACATTCTGATTCTGAGTCGCATTTACTAAACACCGATGCAACTGACACCTCAAACGATGCATTTGCCTGTCACTATTTAAAACTTCATACAAAGTCAAATCTGAAGTCTTCATCTTGTCAATAATTTGTCAAACACTTTTTCCAAGGAGATTCTGTCAGAAACCAAGTTCAAAATTTCTCAAAGTTTCAACCATTAGTTTGCATTCGTCACCATAGGTTTCATCCTTCATTATTTTAGTTACATACATTCGGCATTAGGTTATCCCTAGGTTCACATTTTGCATACTTAGGATTAGGAAAATCTCAACACAATTTGCACAATCATTGCCTTCGAAATTAGGCTCTCTTGGACTAAGTTTTCAAACCCTTTTTTTTTAGTCATTGTCCTCTTTTGTGAGATTTTCCAACTCAAAAGTCTAGTTAGGAAAACTCACTAGTCATTTAGACCTTGTCAACTTGTCATTTTTAACAAAGTCCTTTAGTAGCCAAAATTGAAAACAAAGTTTGAGCTTAGAAGTGCTTAGGTACCCTTGTCTTAAATTGCACTATAAGTCTACACATTGCATATTCTATTCACAAAAATCCAAAAACATTAGTCATCTTAGTCATCATTTTGAACTTAGACCTTGCATAGTGTCATCATTGCATTTAGTTGTCATTTCCTATTTGAGCAATCTCATTTATGGTGGAAACTAGACTCCAAAAACAATGACAAATGGAAAACTTTCGACAAGACCCCACTTCCACTATCGATAATCCTACAAATGACCCAAACTTGACCTTTTACGATCCATTTTCCAATTCAAACAATCAACCCCCAATGACAACGCAATCCTCATCAAACAGTCCATTTGAACAATTCTTGCCAAAAGATGAATATGGTCAAATACTTGAGGAAAACTTAGAGGCAATAGCACAAGACCCAGAGGCCTCTCAATTCGTTGAAACAATGGTCCGTCACGACAGAGATAGATACTTGGCTATACTCTTGAGTGAAGGAGCCAAATTACCTCAAGTATTTGACATTAACATGATACAATCAACACCTCTAGACCCTAATGTCAACAACATGCACAACATGTCACACAGTGGTCAACCTCCAAACACTATGAGCAATACTTTCGTTGACACTACAATGACAGTACATGCCACTCCCAACGTCCCAAACACCTCCAACATCCCAAACACCCCCAACACTATAAATACCATGTTAGTAAATGCCACAACAGTAAATGCCACAGGGGCATCATCAAGTCACAACAATCCCCCTTGACAGCTCCATCTACTTCCATGAGCACAACTTTGACATATCCGCTCACTGGTATTTCACAAAATCCTTCGGGAGGAGGCACATGACGTATCTTTATCCAAGGACAACAACAAAATGTTAATAGAACAACATAGTCAAATTTCATTCCCTCCCAAGGTGCAAACACAAACATTCCTCTTAGGCAAACTCAACAATTTACACAAGGTGGCCAAATAACACAACACATGGCATCATTAACACATCATAACATTCATGGTCATCATATCCCCCAAATAGCGACACACATGACTGGGGGACACATCCCAACCTACTCTTCTAATGTTCATACTCATCAACATGCACCCAATCATAACCTTCAATTCCAACAACACGTCAATCCACACATGTCATACATATCATAGCAATCCACACTGCCACAATACACCAATATTCATGCACAACAAATAGGAACCTATGGTTTACTAGGCAATCCAACGTACGGAAACATAAATGACCCTGTCGTGGAAGCCCTCCAAACAAGATTGATGGGTTTAGAAAAAACCATTCAAAACATATACATTTCAGGCCAGAAATCAGAAATATCATATGACCTAAATGTATACCCATTCGACATGAGCATATACATGCCTCCATTTCCTTCGGGATATGTGTCACCCAATTTCACAAAATACAGAGGCAAGACAAACCCCATTGAACACGTTCGCGAATTTGCAACCAATTGTATGGACATTGCCTATGAACAAACATACTTGATGAGACTTTTTTCTAAAAGTCTGGTAGGTCAAGCCCTTGAATGGTTTTCCACACAAAAGGATATCTAGACATGGGATGAAATTAAATGAAAAATTCATCAAAAACTACACATACAATATCGACATGGACACCTCCATCACTAGCTTGTGCACTCTTACGCAAGAAGATGTTGGAGAAACATTTATCCCATATTTTCAAAAATGGAGAAGCCTTGCTAGTCGATGTCACATTGACATCAACGAAAGGGAGAAAGTCGACATGTTTGTCCAAACACTTCTTGGGCCCCTAAAATATGCATTGCAAGTACATTGTTGCACAAATTTCACAGACTTAGTTGAAAAAGGGGTACAAATTGAGAAAGCCCTTATCGTAAAGGGAGAACTAAGATATGGTCCCAAAAACACAAATGTTAATCCAACCACTGACAAGAATAAATACCGGGTAAAAAATAAACACGTTACAAATGACGGTGTCGTTGACGCCAAGACTGCAAACATTGTAGGTCCTGTCCTAGCCTTAAAAGGGGTTCAGCAACAAAGCAAACCAACAACGACATCAACACCCCCTACTAATGTCCCTTCAAACAATCAGAATAGTCAAAACAACCAAGGACAATACCGTCAGATGAGACAGTTTCCTAGGGGTCGCACATACACTCCTTTGGGTGAACCCATTGAAGAGGTCCTTAGGAAATTCCTCCAGCATGGGGTTATCATACTTCAAGAACCAAAACCTTATGATCTAGGACAGTTTAAACTAGCATGGTGGAATGATAATGCATTTTGTGAATACCATCGAGCAAAAGGGCACACTACCTCTAACTATCGACAATTGAAAAACCTAATATAGGATCTTATTGAAAGTCGGACCATCGAAGTAGGTGGATTGCAATTCGCCTCCAATTCAGATCATACAATCCAGAAGAATCCACTACAGGACCATGGTTCTCACAAGGCCTCCACTTCAGGTCCACAGAATCAAGCTAACTTTGCCCGAGCCAAGTACGATTATTCTAGTGGACCAATTATAAATAATGTCTGAATTGATGATGAATACATCAATACCATTATAGTCAAGAGAGCACCCCAATGTAATGCTACTACTCATAGTGGCAAGGTCACTATAGCTGGTCCACCTCCCGCTAGACAAGCCAAAATCACTATATTGGACCCATCTGCTAAATAGTCACAACCTGCTCCATCTGCTAAATAGCCAAAACCTGTCCCAACCACACAACAATGGAAACCCAAAAGTCAGTTCAACCTCATTGACCAGCTAGGAAAGACTCCTGCGCAAATCTCAATACTTGAGCTACTTCGTATCTCTCCTATGCACAAAGAGATCCTAGATAAAACCGTACTAGAGTCGTCGGTCCCCAAGGACATCGATGTCAATCAATTTGAAACCATGGTGGGATATCTCACTACGCCTCACCATGTCACCTTCTCGGAGCAAGATTACTCATCACCTAAAACCAACCACAATGATGCATTGCACATAGAAACTTTTGTCCACAAGCACAAAGTTAGAGGGGTTTTAGTAGATGGCGGAGTAGGATTGAACATATGCTCCCTCAAACTAATAAAGGCTCTAGGGTTCTCTGATGCGTGCATAGATCCAACAAAAAGTATAGTGATCAAAGCTTACGATGATGAGGAACGCTCTTCACGTGGCATTATCTCTCTCCCTATCAGAGTGGGACCGGTCATTGTGGACACAACCTGCCAGGTCCTGGATTTGGAATTACCATACAACATCTTGCTCGACCGTCCATGGATCCATGCTTTAAAAGCCGTTCCATCCACATACCACCAATGCCTAAAGTTTCCATTTGATGGCACAGAAATCACCATATATGGAGATCCCGACCCTTTCCAATATTGTACAAACTTAAGGGGTATCTCTGAAAACTGAGTACCTATTAACCGAGAAGCACCTAGCTCCTCATCACCCAAATACATCGACCCATCCACACTCGTGCCATCTTCCACATCTGCTCCATCCACATCTTCTGCCATACCACCACCTCCCACTAGCCCTAAGACTGAATCCACTGTCAAAATCTAGGACCTCGGCTACGGAGAGTTCAAACTAAATACAGCATACATCATAACAACAATACCTCAGTCACCAAAGATATATGGTCGGCCATGTTTCAAAATGGAACCCAGGGAAACTTTCAAAGTTCCACCGAAAATAGTTTTTATCAAGTGGGGAGACATGAGTAATGAAGACCTTGCTGACATTACAAGATGGATCTATAAGGATACTATCGCACTACCTCCATTACTAGTTCAAAAATATGGCAAAGGTTATGACATCATGAAGGCTAAAGGCTACGATGGTACTAGTGGCCTAGGAAAAAATTAAACTGGCCGAAGGGAACCCATAGAAACTTTTCAAATTCCTAAGTATCTTGGATTAGGGTTTGGATCACCCGACAATGACGATCAACGTACCTCTGGACTTTCAAATGAGCGAGTACATGATTTGGATAGTGTCGAGACTACTAGGGAAACCCCCACCGAAACGGACTCCCAAGAGTGGGAATTTGGCTCAGAACGATCCCTAAGTGATGGTTGTCTTGATGATTTGTTTGTCAAATCAGGGGAACTGACCTCTGAACAACGGTTTCGAAAAACATTCAAAATTGAACAGGCACCAAATAGTCAAAGTCCCATTACCAATTCCCATGATGTACAACACCCATCGTCTGAACCCCCTCAGTCCAATCAATCTGAAGTATCAGACGACAATGACAACTAGGGCTCTAAAACCTTCACCCCTTATTATGACAACGAATATGACACTAGTGAAGGAGAGTATTGGATAGAGTCCAATGTAGAGCTGGATGACGATAATCTCATCTACAACATCACTGAATCCGTCTGCATGCTGTCCACATCCTCACCCCAATTCACCAGCATTGACGATGGCATTTCCTTAGTTTACCCTAAGCTAGTCGATTGGGACCAACAAGGACCACCAATCCTGGACACATTTCAGAATGATGAGGCAATTGCTGAATTTATGGGATTACGAGAAGGCATACCCAGTGGGGACCACAAATCAGGATTCACCATTGATTTAGACTACACGACATACTTCGGCGAGACTGCTCCGTCCTCTAGTCGCAAAAGTAAAAGTAAAAATAAAATAAAAAATGAAAAGTCTCTAGGTGAAAACCGAAAGGCACCTTTTGACAATAAAATAGTAAAAATAAAGGACGTATCTACGGGTGAAAACCTCTCTGAGGCGCCCAAAGATGGAGGACTGGACTTTCTCCCCGTGCAACAGGAGAAATCGGCTATGCTTATCGAGGACACAATAGAGGATAACATATCAACTACAGAAGATCCCAAGATGGTCCTCTTTGCTGCATCATTGACTGAAGAAGAGACCATAATTTCATAAATTCTTCGCAGAATGAAAAAATCAACTTCGCATGGTCCTATGCTAACATGTCAGGATTGGACCCAGAACTGGTTCTGCACCATCTGCCACTATTACCTAATGCTAAACTAGTCAAGTAGAAGTTGCGCAAAATGCACCCTCAGGTTGCTCTATTGGTCAAGGCCGAGTTAAAGAAATTGCTAGATGCCGGATTCATACAGTCTATTGACTACGCTAAATGGATTTCTAATTTGGTGTCAGCCACAAAGCCAAATGGGCTGATCTGTGTCTGTACAGATTTTTGAGACCTAAATAAAGCATGCCCAAAGGATGACTTTCCTCTACCAAACATTGACATCATAGTTGACCTTACAGTAGGATATGAGATGCTATCCCTCATGGATGGTTTCTCCGGCTATAATCAAATACGTATCGCTCCTTAAGACCAGCATAAAACAAAATTTACTTGCCCATGGGGTACATACTGTTGGAATGTCATGCCATTTGGTCTCAAAAATGCAGGTGCCACATATCAAAGGGCTATGACTATGATCTTCCATGACATGATGCACAAAATAATGGAAGATTATGTAGATGACCTATTGGCCAAATCAGCAACTAGGAAAGATCATTTGAAGGTGCTCGACATAATTTTCAAGAGACTTGAAGAGTACAAATTTCAGCTAAACCCTAAGAAGTGTGTTTACGGGGTCACATCAGGTAAACTATTGGGATACATAGTTTCCCAAAGAGGCATAGAGGTCGATCCGGCAAAGGTCAAAGCCATCATAGACATGCCTCCACTCAGAGGAATCAGTGAACTCAGAACTCTACAAGGTAGGGTACAATCTATTCAACGTTTCATAGCCCAATTGGCAGATAAGTGTCACCCATTCCAGTATCTGTTGCGCAAGGGTATCCCCTTTGTATGGACAGATAAATGTCAAGAGGCCTTTTAGAAAATCAAAGATTACCTACTGTCAACACTAGTCCTCATGCCTCCCATACATGGAAAGCCATTGATCCTATACATCTCGACTACTAGTTTAGCACTGGGGGCATTACTGGCACAAAATGATCATGAAGGAAAAGAAAGAGCCATCTACTACATCAGCCGCACACTGATAGGGTATGAGTTGAACTACACAAACATTGAACGTGCATGCCTTGTTGTTGTCTTTGCATCCCAAAAACTAAGACACTATATGCTCAGTCACCAGACACAACTGGTTGCCAAGATTGATCCACTGAAATATCTCTTAAGCAGAGCGGCATTAACAGGCCGGTTGACAAAATGGGTCATGATACTAAGTGAGTATGACATACAATATGTCGAGCATAAGGCAATAAAAGGACAGGTAATAGCAAATCAGCTGGCGGATGCACCGATTCAAGTCACTCATCCACTAGTGACTAATTTTCTCGATGAGTCCATTTTTCATGCGGAACCAGTGGTACCATGGAAGCTATATTTTGATGTGTCTCATACTGGTCATGGCTCAGGCACTGGAATCTTGTTTATCACACCACAGGGGGATTCAATTCCTAAGTCATTTTGGATTGCCTTCCCTTGTACAAATAACATTTCTGAATATGAAGCACTAGTCACAGGTCTCAAGATGGCAATTAAATGGAAAATTCAGACGTTGCTTGTATTTGGGGATTTCTAGCTCGTTATCAACCAAGTGAATGATGACTATGAAACAAAGGATGAGAAGTTGCTTCCCTACAAGAGGATGGTGGATAGTTTCCTGACATACTTCCAAGTGATATCTTTTGAAAAAATCCCCAAGACACATAATAAGGTAGTTGATGCAATGGCTACTATTGGTTCTCTCTTGGAAATCCCTAAGAATGTGTCACAATTTGAGTTCTTAGTAGAACAAATTTTGATACCGGCATATGATATCCCAAAATCAAAAATGGTTTGCAAACTTGTTGGTCCCAACTCTCCCTGGTATCAGGATATCTATGACTACCTAAAATCTCAAACCCTTCCACTGAACTTGTCCAATAACCAAAGGAAGTCCTTCATCCGAAAATCTGCAAGGTATGCCATCGTTAGTGACACCCTTTACCGCCGTAGTTTTGACGACACCCTCCTTAGATGTCTTGACACCAATGAAGCATGTACGACCTTACGCAAAGTGCACGACCATGGAAAAGGATGCAATTGAATATGTTAGGACTTGTCACAAATGTCAGATTCAAAGTGATTTGGTCCATGCTCTAGCACAGGAACTTCGGCCGATCACTTCTCCTTGGCCCTTCGCTCAATGGGGACTCAACCTCGTGGGTAAGATTCATCCAACCTCATCCAATGGCCATAAATTTTGATCATTACTACCACTGAGTATTTTACGAAGTGGATAGAAGCCATCCCATTGACATATATTACCGGCAAACAAATATCCAAGTTCATCCTTAACTATATCATTTTCCGGTATGGCCTTCCGCAATCCATCATCACTGACAACGGATGTCTGTTTAAAAACCAAGATGTACGTGAGTTTTGTGAGCAATTTCATATCCAACACCACTTTTCATCTCCATACTACCCACAAGGAAATGGTCAAGCTGAGGCGTCCAATAAAACCATTGTCAAAATCCTAAAAAAGACTGTTAATGACGCTAGCCATGACTGGCACATACAACTCAACCCTGCTCTGTGGGCTTACCGAACTAGCATTCGTACACCTATAGGGGCCACCTCATTTTCCCTAGTCTTTGGCGCTGAGACCATCTTTCCCATTGAGGTTGAAATTCCTTCGCTATGAGTCTCCCTGAAGGGTCTAACTAATGAAGAGGAGTATCGACAATCACGCTTGCACAAGCTGGAAATGCTGGAAGAAAGAAGGAAAAATTCACTGAACCATCTCCAAGCATATCAGAACCATCTTTGTCGCAGCTATAATAAGAAGTTTATGGTTAGAAAATTTGACATTGGCGACCTAGTTCTCATGCAGAACCCCAAGAACCAACCTGACAGAGAAAAGTCAGGAAAGTTTGAACCAAACTGGCTAGGTCCCTACATTATCATATCTTCTTTCAGTTCTGGAGCTTATCAGCTAGCCACACCAGATGGAGAACAACTGATAGAGCCCATCAACAGTTTACATCTCTGAAGGTTCTATGCATAACATCAGAGGATTGAGTTGACAACCATAAAATACAAAAAAAAAAAATTGAAAAATGATAAAAATCATCACCCCGATGAAAACTTGGCAAACAGGGGTCTTGGTGACACCAAAAAAATAAAAAAGTCAAGAAAATAGTAAAGAAAAATAATTCGTTCAATAGTGAAAACCTGGCAAACAGGCACTTTGGACAAGTACCATGGTGAAAACCTGGCAAACAAGCGCGATGCGTAATCAATCATTGCTTTGCCATCTACTGTCACTTTGTCTGCCTTGGCCTAGGATGAAAGGTATTTCTGCCATTATTACGCAAATCACCATCACATTCTACCCTACCTGTCATAATGGATAAATGATTGACATCAAGTCCTGACAACCATCCATCTAGTAAACCAGCAGTATTATGTCCATGTTCCTCAAAAATGGCTAAGTCTTGGACCTGACTGGGGGCAAAATGTTTATCATGCAACTACAGTGGATGTCACACATGATCTTGGCAATTGGAAAAAAGTCCTGAAAAAAGAAAAAAAACCATTGGGAAAAAGTCCTGAAAAAAGACAAAAAACATTGGCAAAAAGTCCTAAAAAAGACAAAAAAACATTAGCAAAGAGTCCTGAAAAAAGACAAAAAACATTGGCAACAAGTCCTGAAAAAAGACCAAAAACATCGTAAAAAGTCCTAAAAAAAAAAACCTAAAAATCATAAAACGTCCTAAAGAAAACCGCAAACAAAACATCAAATTGCTCGAAGAACACAAACGCAGTGTCATCTCTCATCAAAGTTAGTGAAGTCAATCAATCTTTGTCATTTGTCTGAACTACGTTGTCTCTGTGCACCTGCTATGTAGGCAAGACTCACATTTGATTCCCCGAGACATTAGGTCAATCCTTTTAGGTTTATCACAATAAAATCATGACGCAATCTTGGGTCACCAAGACAAAGTCATTGGTCGTGTCGAACTACGAGGTCTCTGATTGTATGACGTAGGCAAGGCCATCTATCGATGAGCCCCTGAGGCCGCACTAGGTCAGTCCATTAGGGTTCATGGCACCACACTGGCACACACGTCAAAATATCTTCAAGGCAAAGCGAGTCACTCCCAAAGGGTTAAACTCCTAAAAGCAAATCATGCCAATCAATTATTTCAATATGACAATCTCATCAACAGGTCAATCATATCATCATGACAATATCGACATATAGTCAAACACAAGTCAAACTCGGTCAAAGCAAGTCAAATCATCATAACCTGTCAAACTATCAACTTTAGGTTAATATTCAGATGAGTCCTTCTAAACGATAACCTCTGTCATTTATGCCTTAGGATGTGTCTTTCCTAGGCATCGTCATTGACATTCGACATTTTCAGCGATCCCCTTGACATCTAAAGATCACTCTTCATGACATCAGTATTCTTCAGATGTATCCTTCTGAAGAACCGACTCTGTCATCATTTCGAGGGACCCCTTCTGACTATTAGGGATCAAATCCTCTCGACATCAGCATTATCCAGGATGTGTCCTTCTTGAATTTGGCAATTCTCAACATTTTTCATCTAAGATCATCAAACCTTTAGACATTTTGACATCTTGACATTATCAAACATGGCATCTAGGCATCAGAACAATGGATATCCAGACCCACTTGGCAAACATTTGACACTTGTCTTTTGGCTTTTTATCATGATATTAGTTTTTTAGCGAGATCCCACTAAGCAGGATTTAGAGAAGCAGCGACGTATCATGACGATTGACATGCATGATTACTAGTTTCTCAGCGAGGTCCTGATTCTGGGATTTAGAAAAACAACGACATATCATGGTAAGGGCTCTATTTTTTTTGTATTTTGACAATCATGCTGCTAGTTTCTCAAGGATGTCCTGGAAACAGGATTTAGAGAAGCAACGACATTTCATGATTTGTCCTTGTCTTTTTCTGCTTGTGGTTGACTATGACAAAAAGACTGGGGTAGTCACGCTCTTAGTATGAGTCATGATCAACCTTATCTGTGATTGTTTGTCTTACGTAATGGTATGACCTTGCACACCTTGATCTATGTCATATCCTGGTGTTTGTTGGAAATTACAATAGTCTTCCCAATGAGGATTAAGAGCAATAAATATTAAAAGTCCTACACTAAAGCTTTGAAGGATTTGGTCTAGGAATTAACATGCATCTTCGTCAGTCTCGACGTCTTCTCCTCTTTGGTCTGGTCATCTTCTCTCATAAGTCTCGTCGTCTTCTCTCATCCATCTCATGATGATATCCTGTGACATCCAAAAACATAAGTGCATACATTATCATATAAACATTGCATTAGGTCCATACATACATCATCCATAGCATTAAATCATATGCATAATCACAAACATTGCATCTTTTACTAAATACATTATGCACATCATTATCATTATCATCTCATATAAATAAGCATTGCATCATCATGGCATCAAAACCACAAATAAGCATCATAGGACATACATGATACATCATAAATCAACATCATACATATCATAATGCATAGATAAAAGAGCATCACATAACACATGTAGGCCGCATCAAAACTGCATCATCATATACTATCATCTCAAAAAGGGTACAATGTCACAGGATAAAGTCAGGAGATATCCCAAAAATGGAGCTCGCAGGCTCAATAATATACATAAGGTGTCGTAAAAACAAGCATGCCCCTAAGGTAGACTGTCATCATCCCCTCGTGGCGAAGAGTGTGGAGGCGGAAGCTTTGTCACTGGCGCTGAAATGGTAGGTGGACCTATAGTGGCCTGTTTCTCCGATACTGGCGGAGCTGAGAATGAGGGTGTCATCTCCACAGTAACAAACATCTGTGATGTCACTACTGCCAGACTCTGAGAGGTAGATGGATCTATCACTAGCGGATGTTTCGGTACTGACCTCTACACTGAACCAGTCGACCCATGGCTGTGACCTGGGGTATGCCGACGTGAGTGATGTGACCTGTGCACTTATGTGTGCCCTGTCGAGGTAGATCCTCCGACGCTGGTGTGACTCCTACTACCACTGGCACTGCCTAATCTGTGGCCACTACCTGTCCTCGACTGTGATCGAGAAAAAGTAGGATCATGTTGCTCTGGTGGCACTACCTGCTCGTATAGTGTCCTATACTACCCCAATCTCGTGCTCACTCTGGCCAACTCATGAGCCATGTCCCCTACAGGCGCTGTGCATAAAACTATGAACTCTATGCACCACTGAGTTGAGTCCTACTGGCGGATCACTGCTTGATCTCGCTCTACCCGAGCCACCTCTAGCTCTCCCTGTAGTGCCCTGACCTATGCAAGGCTCTCATCTAATCTCCATTGTAAATCAGCCACCCTCTGATCCGTCGTGGCATCCTGAGGCAACACTGAACTGGAGGGTATCTCATCCTCTCCCTCCACCATCCGCCATATGAGGAGTCTCTCGGCCTCATCCATGGCGTCATCCTCGTCATCATCATCCTCTACCACCTCCTCCTCTTGTCCCCTCACCTCTACCTCCTCCTCCTGTCCCCCCACATCCACCTCCTCCTCATGTCCTGCCACCTCCGCCTCCTCCTCCTGTCCTCTCACCTCCACCTCCTCCTCCTACTCCTCTCCCTCCCCCTCCTCGCCAACCTTAGGGATAGCATCTAATGCCACCCTTGCCACTCATGGGCACACCCTCCAGACCTATCTCTGCCCATCCTGTTGTCGCCTCCGACCATCTCTGCCATCACCCCCACCTCTGCCTCCATCTTTTCCATCATCCCCACCTCTGCCTCCGTCTCCACCCCTGCCTCCATCTCCACCTCTGCCTCCATCTTTGCCTCTGCCTCTCCCCCTACCTCCATCTCTACCCCTGCCACCTCGCCTGGCCCACGGCACACAAGGAATCACTGATCGTCTGTCAACTGGTGCTGGCCTATCTAGATTCATCAATGGCACTGGCCTATGTGTCTACCACCATAAGTCATAATCAGCTGTCGTCCCGGGATCGGCTGCTCCTCCCCTCCATCCCCATGCCTGGGCTACTAGCCCATCAATTTGCTACTCTGCGAAGGCCACTGGAATGGCTGGTCCCCAAGCATACTCTCTGGAAGACCTGGCGTGCTCGGCCGTCCCTACAGGTACACCTTGCTGCTCTCTGAACTACCTTAGGACATGCTAGGGTAAATACATCTCAATGATCAATGATGTCTGCATTGTCTGGCCAATCAAATATCTATACTACCTGCATAGACTCAGGTGGTCTACCTCATCATCCCACTGTCCGTAGTCTCAATACGGCCTCCAGATAAAGGACATCATCGTGTCAATCTGATGCCGCCACCAACCTGTCTCACCCATCCGGGTCTGTTGTAAGGCACTGGCATAGTAATAAGCATAAGGCATGTCGTTGGCCAACTGTGGTCTCTCAATAGGTGGACAAAATATGGATATGTGCTCCTAGACCCATATCATCATCAGTGTGGTCCCACACGAGATGCTCTCTCCTCTCCTATAAGCAATATCATGTAGCTGATGGTAGAGTGTCCCCAGTAAGCAAGGACCCCAAGCATAAATGGTCATGTCTCATCTCATGCCAACCAGGACATCTCCCCAGCTAATAGGAAATCCATGTCCTCAACGATCAGGAATCAGGATCTCCCTAATCAGAGTCGCAAGGAATGCATCAAAGCAACCATAGTGATCCGCCATGAACTCCCACCTGATCTCATAACCCTGGATGCCCAGTCCTGCACCCTGATCATGGTAGTAAGCTCGAAAGGTCTGCTCGCCATGCTGAGGATCATAGACGATCCACTCCCCTCGGAACGACACTCGAAGAATCTAGTAGATGTCCTCTAGAGTAATGGTAGCCTCACCTGTCGGAAGGTGGAACTAGTAACTCTCTGAATGCCAACACTCACATAGCACAGTCAGCAATCCCCTATTCACTCGAATGGCAAGCATGTAAGCAACGTAGAACAACCCTAGTCACATCAATCGGTGTTGCTCCCATGGGCTCAACTGGTCCGCAAACTGAAATGTGGTCAGTCTGCTCTCTCGCGTGTAGATAGGGGCAAGCTACCTTTGCAAAAAGACGAACAATATATCAGCATTTTCTAGACAACTATCTACAATATCAAAGGCATTAACAGTTTCACAAGTACCACAAGCGGTCTCAGTTAAAGAAAAACTCAAATGCGTCACGTTATGTCAATTGCGTTACAATTTTTTGAATGCATCTCAAAATTCCTCAAGCACATCACAACAGGACAGTTGTGTCGATCAGTTTCCCACATGCGTTGCATTAAGGCAATTGCATCACAAAATTTGGCAATTGCGACACAATCTGGCGAATATGTTGTTAAAATGTGCAATTGCGGCACAAAATAACAATTGTGTCATTCCAGAACTCATATGTGACTCGGTTAGGCGATTGTGTCACAGTTTTTATCAAATGCGTTGCATCGCCTTGCCCACCCTACGATTAGCTAGACATTCACGTCGTGACACATCATATGCGTCGAACGTGCTGACAATTGTGGCTTACACGAACACATTTGTGTCGCAGCACAGTTGTTATCTACCCTAGAAACCTAAAATTGGCGTGCAAAACAAGAAAATTACAAAGTGGGATAGGGGTACATACCACTGGCTCTAAGCTCTCTAGCCGTCTGAATGTCTGTACGATCTCCCTGTGATGCTCTGACACTGGAATCACCATCGTCACCGCTGTGCTTTTTCGCTCTGAGCTCTCGAATTCGCAAGGTAAATAGTAGAAATGAATTGACTTTTACCCCTTTGTCAACCTATTTATAAAGTCAAAATGACATTTCTCAACCAAGGTTATTACTGGAGGCTCATTTGACCACCTTTGACTTCCTCGTTGGTTGCTTTACACATGTCCGAATCCAAAACCGACTGCACCATTATTTTTCTGGTCATTAAATTCATTTATCGGGACCCTTTACAAATTTTTCTATCACCGACCCAAAATTTGAAAAAATTTCCTAAGGGAGCAATGATACTCCGTACCTTTACTGGGGCATATCTCTGACTTTTTTTCTTTGTCACAATGCGAGAAGTGACATTATGACAAAGAGGGGCAAAATGTAGACACCTAAAAATGACCTAGGCCTACAAGCTTCATTTTTACCACCTTTTGTCCTAGCGTAATTAAGGCATTTAATTATGTCTTTGGTCCACATTCGACTATTGATTAAATAATTCATAATTATTTAATTAATTCCTATCCTTTTATTCTTCATGATTATTAAATAAATAAATTCTATTTATTTATTAAATACGTCACTAATTCTCTAAGTCTCCCTATAATTAAATAAATTTCTAAATTTGTTTAATTATCCTTATTCATTAATTCTTCTTGATTATTAAATAAATGAATTACATTTATTTATTTAATATGTCACTAATTGTCTTAATTAAATAAATTGATTAATTTATTTAATTAATTAGTCTTATCTGCTAAATTAGATAATTAAATTTAATTATTTAATTGCCAATTTGATATTCCTCTCATTTTAAATAAATTAATTATTTAAAATGTCATCACAATCTTAACTAATAGTTCACTTCAGTAAATAATTGGAAAATCAATTATTTATTATTTCACAAAATCATTAATTTGAATTAATTTAATTCAAAATAGTAACTAATCTTCTAAAAATCAAGTAATCAGGCAGATTCTTGATTTTTCAAATCTGATCTTTAGTCCAAATCTTATCTTCTTGATTTTTCGAATCTCACAAATCAAGCAATCTTATCTTCTTGATTTTTTGAAAATCTTTATTTTTCTAATTGATTCTCATTTATTCTCCACCGTCGATCCGATTATCTGAGATATTATCTTGACCATTCGATTAATGAATTTTCCCTAACCCTAATTAGGGATTCTCAGATTTAATCGTGACCTCTCATTCTAGGTCTTTCTTAGAATTCGATCTCGCCCGTCCATTCGAAATGGCATTTTCTATAAAATACCATTTTCCTCTCACTTTTCGATTACACACGGACATAATAGATATTCTTGCACTTGCATACTTAGAATTTCATAGCAATTATCATTTGTATTTGATCAAGTCTTAGCATTGTTTAGGCATAGACATTGGCAATCATAGTCATAGGCATAGGCACTTAGGCATTTATCAAATCCTTCAAAGCTTGGTGTAGGACTTCGTCAAGGCTTGCTTGCACAACGAATCTGAGGGAACAATATCATCCAGCAAGTAAGAAGGTACTATGGAGGTAATCATGGAAATTGCGATTTACTGGTATAACTGTTCTATTGTTTAATTTCCTTTGTGCTCTATAGGACTTTGGGTTTATTGTCATTTATGATTTACATGCTTTATTGATCAAATCTAAATCCAGAAATTTACCCTTAGTTACAGGGGGCACCTAATTCCTCTAATTGATACTGATTTTCACTCTACCATGCATCTTATCAAGCATTTTGGCTCACCCTAGTCCTACACTAAGTGGGGGCAAGTGGTTAGGTAGCCTTGTTCTTGTATGTCACTTTTCATTGTCTCTTTTGGCTAGTTGACCACCTTTCATGAACATATAAGAGCCAACTTGGGATGTGGATGAAATACCTTAAGTAGGCCCGCATGTTGCATACTGTCTTTTCATGATGTAGCTTATAGGAAACATATGAAGTTTGGCATAGGGCTTTCCGAGTAAGCTCTCGTGTCTTCTTCTTCTACTTTAAAACAATTGTTCATGTAATGATGTTAGATACCACTTTAAAGTGGGGGCATAAATTGACATTCATATTTCATTGTGTGATTTATTTCTTCTTGTGATGCATCCTTTTCTTGGTGGTGTCACTGGGCTTGATTTCCTCCAAGAGTGTGATATTTGTTCTGACTTGTCCTCTCTTGGATACAAGATGAGACCAATTTCACTTTTCCTCTCTTGGAGACATTAAGCATGATGTTCCCTAAGATGATATCTCACATGAACTAAGAAAAATCCATTTGAACATTCCTTGCACTATTTTGCATTTACAATGTCTATGAGTTTTAAGCATACAAAGTTTTCCTTGCCTCATGGAGCTCAAAGATCATTTTTGTGTGGCGCCTTATCAAATTTATCAGGAGGTATAACTTTGGTATGGTTTGAATGGGAAGCCCATTCCAAGACATGACTTTCCCCATAGCCATTTACGTGTATGTGAGTACATACCAGCTATAAGCATGTTTTCCACCTTTAGGAATTCTCACCTAGCAGACAACCAAGAGTTTTGTCACCTCAGAATGAGTATCCATTTTTGGACAAAGAACTTAGATCTGATCCACAACATGTTGCACAAATAGTTGAAGCTTGATCCAACTTTTTAGTTTTTCTCATTTTTACTTCTCTTACTTATACTTATTGCCATTGTATGATCATGTATCATGTTTTGTTGCAAATTATTCATCTTGTGTGTGTCCTTTTGCGCTTATGTCAGTTTGACTTAGGATCTTGGATTTTGGGGGCTTGACTACCTCCTTTATCTTTGTTATCCTAGACCATCCGCATTGGTACGATTGGACCCCTCTTGAATGTCTACTTTAGTGTGAGTTTGAGGCAAGTTCATCCTATCACTAAAGTGGGGGCTAAATGTAGCATATAAAAAAATATCTCTTGCTTGATATGGGAATAATTAATGATAAATTGGACCTAATGTCACCTTGATCTAGTGTTGTGAGGTGTTTTAGACATCCACATTAATTCTTGGACCCTTGCAAACTAAATAAAAAGCATTTATCGATGTCTTGTAAAGGTGTCAAGTAAAGTGTTCTAAATGACTTTCACACTTTTCTATACTTTTATTGAGAATTTAAGTCTAATGGAGCTATTTTTCCCTTAATTCAATATTGTAAAATGTATTTAATTTCATTATGACATTAATCTAGAAAGCTTGTACATTAAACTTGGTTTAGAATCTAGTGTTGTAATGTGTTTTACACTTTCACATTGAAATTTGTGTCCCTAGCCCTAATTAATCTTTACAAAATCATGAATAGGCCCATATGACCCCATATTGTGCATCCTGAGGCTTATTTTGATAAAAAAAAACCTGACTAGATCAACATATGGACTCAAATTACGCATTCCCCGACATCCCAGCTGGAAAAAGAGCCACTGTGGGACCAATTCACCATTTTGGGTGAATGAGTCCCATCCAAGTGGGACCCATTTTGCGAAGATGGTGAATGAGTCCCGTTTGAGCTATTTTTGAGGTTTAAGTAGGAAAAATTAGGTTTTAAGTTTAATTTTCTTCAATTTCAGCCTTGGGGATCAAATTAATAGGCATTTGAGTGGGTTTCCTATATAAATAAGCCTACAAACCCTCATTTATTTCAAGCATCATAAGGTATTCATGTTGTCAAGTCAAGCAAGCTAGGGTCAGGTCATTCAGAGAGCATTCAATATAACTTCTATGGATTTCAAGGGTGGATTATTCATCCATTGTTGCAACAATTCAAGATCCATCATCATGGCAAGGTTCTAATTCCATTATTTCATATTCATGCATCATATTATTTCTTTATTTGGTTTAATTACCTAAATGGGGTTTGACCAAGGAAAACCCCTATTCCTTAACATTCAACATTTTCACTCTTTATTTGTGTGATTGTAGATCTAGGTAATTTGAAGGATTTGAGATGATTGAAGAATAGGTTACAAACTTGTTGAAGTGATCTCCCTATTGGCAAGGTTAAAATATTCACAAAATGTCACTTACAGTGTAGAAAATCAAGGTTTTGGATCCAGACACCTGGAGGAATGGAAAGAGCAAAATGAGAGCTTGTGATTCCACTTTAGAGCTTTTAGAAAAGTAAAAGTGGACTAATTCACCATTAGTGGTGAATGAGTTGCACTATTCCCATTTTTCAGAGATTTTTACAAATTATGATACCCATTTTCTCGAAAGAAGCTCTGGTATAGTTTTCTAGATCTAGGATTGATTTTCCTAGAATGGCGAATGAGTCCTAGTAGGTAAAAATTTAAGAATCAACAATAGTTCTAGTCTTCAAGCCAACCTATACAAGTATCCAGGCGCACACTTTTTATTTTTCTTTATTTACATTTCTAATTCATTTCATATGTCTTTTTGCATACTACACTATGTTTTCAAACATTTTGCATTTTCCAAGTTTTGCGTTAGTAGTGAACTCCTCTTATCTCTTTTTAGCCTTTAGGACAATCCCCTTTGATATATTTAAATTTCCCTTTACATTGGAATCTGAAGGGTTTGTTCTGGAATGTGAACATTGTGAAATTGGATTCCTCTTCCTTCATTCCCCTTTTGGTGTGAACAAGGAAGTTGTGCATCCTTTTTCAGTGTCCAAAAATTCACATAGTTTCACCTAAGAATCTTTATGTGACTTCATGAGATCAAAATCAAGAGCATTCTAGAGAATGCAAGAGAATTTCAATGGAGTTTAAGGGAAAATTAGCAAATTTTTATTGTATCAATCATGTCAAAGGCATAGTGCATCATGCATGTTGTTGAGAATGTGTGTTGATGTAGCATTGAAGATCCAAGTTAAGCATTATTTTACATCCTTATTCAAGATCAAGATCTACATTCTTCATAACCCCTTCATGTTAGATTTTCGATTTGACATCCAAGACCTCATCCAAGGTATCATTTTTTCATGCTTCATGTTTCATTGTTTCATCATAAGGTTTGATTAGCTAAATGGGGTTTAACCAAGGAAAACCCCTATTCCCTAAAAATCAACAAGATTTTCTCCTCTTTGATGTGTGATTCCAAGTTTTAGGTTGAAGATCAAGTGGAGAACAAGATTAAATAAAAGTTGTGAAGATTGAAAAGTTGCAAAACTTGTCATCTTACTTTCAAGATCACGAAAAAAAGCTACGAAATTAATTTCTGACTTTCAAGAGCTGAGCACCAAGGACTTGGAAGTGTAGAAATTGAAGAACAAAACATATAAATTAGTTTTTAGAAACCTTAACAGGGACCCATTTTCCACCTTGGGCGAATGAGTCCTTAGTGATGCCCAAAATAACACTTTTTCAGCAAGGTATACATTGTTTCAGTCTCTTAAAACCATCTTTATTGTTGTTGTAATAGTTAGGATTGATTTTTTATTTTTATTTATGCATTTGACCCCTCATAATTGAATGAAACATTACTAATAGAAATTATGGTTCATCATCTTGTTGATTCATTTTGTGAAACCATTTTTTGGTGTTTCATTTTTATATTATTGAAATGTGGAATTGTGTTCCTATAAGGAACTATTTTAAGCCTATATGTCTTTTATTTACATATATTATACTTTTACCAACATATAAAATTGTATTCCTAGATGGCTTTGTATTTAATACAATTTTTTTGTATTAATATAGTTTGATCTTTTTCTTATATTATAACTATCTTAGATGAGTTGTGTTGGGTTTTATGTCCTTTGGTATTAATTATTCTATGGTGAAGAGGGTGTAGGGAGGATCAATAAAGTTTTTTTTTATATTTTCACTCTTATTTTTTTCTCAAAACTCCTTTGGAGTAGTGTTTGAGTTCACTAAATGGGATTATGTAACATATATTTAAATGTAAAAATTTATTAGAGATCCTTTTTTAACTCCTCCCTCTTCAACCATAACCTCAATCCCCACCTATACCATTCCTCAAGTAACCACCACAATACAACCAACTAGTAGCATCCTTCCTACCTCGAACAATTCCAATAGTGTTCCTTATACTTATGTGGCACCTATTCTTAGATCTCCTACCATAAGAAACTTAGTCATTAGTCCTTCCAACAGATACATACCACCACCCTATTCATTTCCATAACATACTACAAGAAATGACCCTATCATTAACCACCTCTTACAAAGCCTTTCATTCATCCAACGTAGAGTTTCCACCAACAATCAAAATCAAAATGGTCCACCTTCATACTATGCCAAGAGCAATCCATTGTCCTTGGAGATATTGAGAACTATGGTGCCACAAGGTATAGAGATCCCTAGATTTGAGAAATATGGAGGAAAGGGAGATCCTGCTAATCACGTTAATGCCTTTACTACTTTGTGTAGTGACTTTATCCTTGAAGACAAATTGTTGGCTAGACTCTTTCCTCGCTCCTTGAAAGAGATTGCTTTGGATTGGTTTTTTGCATTACGAACTAACTCAATTCATTAATTAAATGAAAATTTTGAGGCCTTTATTAACCAATTTTAAGTGCACATGGTCCCTGAAATGACATTGGATGATTTCATGAGATGCAAACAAAATGAGGGTGAAAAATTCACTGACTTTATTTCATGCTACCAATCGCTTTATTCCCAAATCAATGTGAAAATTCCTGATTCCCACCTTCAAAATATGTTCGTAGAAAACTTACAAAGCAAGATAATGGATAGGATTATGATAATGAAGTTTCCTCCCTTCATGAATTTATGCACTACCCTTTGAGACTATCAAAAATCCCTAACCAATAGTGAACCAAAAACCACCCGTACCCATCCCAAAAAGATTGAAACCTCAAACCAAAATACTTACCAACCTTTCCAAAGGGTTAAGTGCATGGATCTATGACACAATTTTGGCTCTTAAGATGCCATTTTTTTTAACTTAGAAAAAAATCTGATTTACACAAGAAAATGACGATAGTTACGCTCAAAATTTCAAGATGCATCAAGAAAAAAAGTTGAAGTGCTCTGAGTCTAGTTTCTATGGTACTATTTTTTTTTTAAATTAATGAAGATTAAGAGTCTCAAAATAGGTCCTCTTTTTATAAAAAAGAATAGCATAGCGCTTGAGGACTCCCTCCTTTTTGATTAACTTTTTTTTACAATTTCAAAAATCCCAACGATGAGAAATTAGCTAACACCATGTAGTTTATCCTCATTCTTTTGGATAATTTTTTTAATGAATATATAATATTTTATGAATATTCAAAGTGGACACATCTTGAAAGGCTAAAATTTGAGCGTGCTCGACCCTAAATTTTTTGAAAACTAATTTAAAATTGATTTTTTTTTCATCATGTCTAGAATAGAGTCTAGTTCCAAAAAATGTAATTTCTTTCACATTTCGATGAACAAGTAAAAATATATCCTAAAACTAGCACATGTTGGTTTCTGACCAAAAATGGAGGCATTTACAATAATAGCCATGGATCAAAACCTTAACTAAATCAAAATGGAAAAAGAATTATATATTTAGATACCTAAGAGAGAGGTCAATGCTATCACAATTTTTTTTATAAACTTGCATTGAAAGACGTGCAAATGAGACAGGGAGCGAAGACAAAAAAATGAGGAAATTTGGAAAATTCTATCAATTAACACGTCCAAAGTAAGTCATTTGGCAAGTGCCAAATTTGACGCTTGAAAAATGGCACATCACATTTGGCAAATGTCAAATTTTGCATGCGCCAAATGTGATGTGTCATTTGGAGAGCACCAAATTTGGCGCTCACCAAATGACCTACTTTGAACAAAACATGAATTTCCCCTCTCTTTGGTCGACAACTTTGATAATGCTTAAGTGTATAGCTTATGATTGTAGATGGATAGTTGATGTTTTACCTTTCATACACTCTATAACTCATTACCCTAACTAGATAACTCTTTATCCCTCTAAAGTCTCTCTCTCAGGTCTCACTCCCTCCCACATGACCTAGACTACTCTCTCTCAGTCTGATCCCCTCTCTTAGGTCTCTTTCCCTCCCACCTAGGTACCTAAATAAATCTATCTCACTCCAACCCCCTTTCTCACTCTCCCTCTCTCTCCCCCTTTGGTCTTTTTGTATCTCTCATTCCATCTCCCTCTCTTAGGTTGTTATCTTTCTCTCTATGTCTCTCTCTCTCAAGTCTCTCCCTCCTACCCCCTCTCCCTCTCTTAGGTCTCTCACTCACTTCCTCTATCTCTCTCCCATTCCCTCTCTCTCCCTCACTCTATCTCTCTCCCTCTCTCTCTCTCTTACTCTCTCAAGTATCTCCATCCCCCCTCTCTCTCTCCCACTCTCAGGTCTCTCCCTCCCACCCCTTTCACCCTATCTCTTTCAATGAAATCTCTCTCTCTCTCTCTCTCTCTCTCTCTCTCTCTCTCTCTCTCTCTCTCTCTCTCTCTCTCTCTCTCTCTCTCTCTCTCTCTCTCTCTCTCTCTCTCTCTCTCTCTCTCTCTCTCTCTCTCTCTCTCTCTCTCTCTCCCCTCTACCCCAGCTCCCTCTCCACAGTCCTCCCTCTATCTCTCTTCCACTCCCTCCCTCTCTCACTCCCTCTATCTCTCTCCCTATCCCTCTCCCTCTCTCTCAAGTATCTCCCTCTTACCACCTCTCCCTCTCTCTATCATGTCCATCTCCCTATCATGACCTCTATCTCTCTCCCACTTTCTCTTCCTCTCCCTCTCTCTCAAGTCTCTCCCTCCCACCCCCTCTCCCACCCTCTCTCTCTCTCAATTATCTCCTTCCCACTCCTCTATCTCTCTCCCTCTGTCAGGTCTCTCTTTTTCTCTCTCACTAACTCCCTCTATCTCTCTCCCACACCCTCTCTCCCTCTCACTCACTCTATCTCTCTCCCTCTCTATCTCCCTCTCTCTTAGGTATCCCCCTCCCACCCCCTCCCACTCTCTCTCTCTCCCTCTCTCTCAAGTATCTCCCCCCACCCCCCACTCCCTACATCTCTATCCCATCCCTCTATCCTGAGTACTCCCTCTTCCTCCCACCACCTCTCCCTCTCTCAAGTCTCTCTCTTACTCCTTGTATCTCTCTCATCCCTCTATCTCCCACTCCCTCTCTTTCCTACTCTCTTAGGTCTCTCCCTCCTAGCCCCTCTCTCCCACTTCGTCTCCCTTTCCTTCTCTCTCAGGTGTCTCCCTCCCACCCTCTCTCCCCCTCCATGTTTCTTAGCTTTCTCCCTCCCACCCCTTCTCCCTCCCTCTCACTCTCCCTTTCCCTCTCTCTTAGGTTTCTCCCTCCCACCCCCTCTCTCCCTCTCTCTCTCTCAATCCCTCTATATCTCTCCCACTATGTCTCTCTCCCTCCCACCCCCTAACCCATCTCTCTCTCAAGTATCTTTATCCTACCCCCTCTCCCTCTATCTCTTTTTCAAGTACCCCCTCCTTCCCCCTCCTACCCCCTCTCACTCTCACAATCACTCCCTATATCTCTATTCCACTCCCCCCCTCTCACTCCCTCTATCTCTATCTCTCTCCCTCTCTTTCTCCCTCTCCCTCTATGTCAAGTATCTTCCTCCCACCACCTCTCCCTGTCTCTCTCAAGTCCATCTCTCTCACACCCTCTATCTCTCTCCCACTCTCTCTCCCTCCCTCCCTCCCCCCTCCCTCCCTCTCTCTCAAGTCTCTCCCTCCTACCCCCTCTAGCTCTGTCAGGTCTCTCTTTGTCTCTCTCCTCCTCCCTCTATCTCTCTCCCACCTCTCTCTCCCTCTCTCTCGGTGTCTCCTCCCACCTCCCTCTCTTTCTCTCCTTTCTCTTGATTATCTCCCCCACCCCTCTCTCTCTCTCCCATCCCTCTATCCCTCCTACTCCCTCTCCCCAAGGGTTTAGGTTTTAGGGATTATAGTTTATGGTTTAAGGGTAGAGGGTGTAGGGTTGAGGGTTGAGGGTTGAGGGTTTTAGGGTTTAAGGGTTGACAGTTGAGGGTAGAGGGTAGAGGGTTTAGGGTTTATGGTTTAGGGTTTAAGGGTTTAGGGTTCATGGTTTATGGTTTAATGGTAGAGGTAGAGGTTTTAGGGGTTTAGGAGTTTAGGAGTTTAAGGAGTTTAAGGGTTGAGGGTTTAGAGTTTTAATGGTTGAGGGTAGATGGTGAGTTTTAGGGATTGGGGTAGAGGGTTTAGGAGTTTTACTAATTACATTTTACAATTCTGGTTTAAGGGTAGAGGGTGTAGGGTTGAGGAGAGGAAACTGATAATAGAGAGTTAAAGAATTAAGAGGTAGAGGAGTTTAATTAGTTTAGGGTTAGGGGTTTAGGAGTTTTATGGTTTAGGGTTTTAGGGTTTTAGGGTAGAGAGGGTTTATGGTTTAAGGAAGAGGGTTTTAGGGGTTAGGGATTAAGGGTTTAAGGGTAGATCATTGAGGGTATAGGGTTTAAGGGTTTAAGGTAGAGGGTTGAGGGAGTAGAGGTTTAGGGTTTAGGGTTGAGGGTTGAGGAGTTGTGATAGAGTTGAGGGAGTTGAGGGAGTTGAGGTAGAGGGTTCAAGGATGGGAGTAGATGGTAGAGGGATTTAAGGTTTTAGGGGTATAAGGTTTAAAGATTTAGGGTTTATGGTTTTAAGCATTGAGGGTTTAGGGTAGAGGGTTGAGGGTTGAGGTAGAGGTAGAAAATTAGATAGTGTAGGGTTGAGAAGGAACAGAGTTGATGGTTTAAAGAGTTTATGGTTTATGGTTAGGGTTAAGGGTTTAAGGGTAGGGGTGTAGGATCGAGAGAGAGAGAGAGGGAGTTGATTTAGAGAGACATAGAGAGTGAGAGTGTTAAGGTTTTTAGGGTTGAGGGTGGAGGGTAGAGGGTTGAGAGTAGAGGGTTGAGGGTAGAGGGTAGAGGGTTGAGGGTTGAGGGTTGAGGGTTGAGATTAGAGGGTGTAGGGTTGAGAGAGAGAGGGAGGTTTAGGGTTTCAGGTTTTACAGTTTAATGGTAGAGGGTGTAGGGTTGAGAGAGAGAGAATGGGGTTGAGGGTTGAGGGTAGAGGATAGAGGGTAGAGAGAGAGAGATAGAGAGGGTTGATGGTTTTATGGTTGAGGGTTAAGGGTAGAGGGTAGAAGGTTTAAGAAGGGTTTAGGGTTGAGGAGTAAAGGGTTAAATTAGAGGGTAGATAGTTTAATGGTTTAGAGTTTAAGGGCTAAAGGTTTACGGGTTGAGGGTGGAGGGTAAAGGGTTTAGGGTAGATGGTATAGGGTAGAGGGTTGAGGGTAGAGGGTATAGGGTAGATGGCTGAGGGTTGAGAGTAGAGGGTGTAGGGTTGAGAGAGGGAGGGAGTTTGATGGTTTAAGGGTTTTAGGGTTTACGGTTCTAAGGGTAGAGGGTGTAGGGTTGAGAGAGAAGGGGTTGAGGGGTTTATGGTTTAAGGGTTGAGGTGAGCAGTAAAGATAGAAAGAGAGGTTTAGGGTTTAAGGTTGAGGGTAGAGGGTTAAAGAGGTTAAGGTACATGGTTTAGCAGTTAAGGGTTTAAGGAGTTGAGGGTGGAGGGTAGAGGTTGAGGAGTAGATTTTTTAAGGTAGAGGTTAGAGTTGAAGGTAGAGGAGTTTATGGTTGAAGAGAGAGAGAAGGGGGGTTGAGGGTAGATGGTAGACAATATAAAGGTTTAGGGTTTAAGGGTTAAGGGTTTAAGGATTGAGGGTAGAGGGTTTAGGGTAGATGGTATAGGGTAGAGAATTGAGGGTATAGGGTATAGGGTAGAGGGTCGAGGGTTTAGATTAAAGGGTGTAGGGTTGAGAGAGAGAGGGGGGTTGATGGTTTAATGGTTTTAGGGTTTATGATTTAGGGTGTACGGTTTAAGGGTTTTAGGGTTTAAGGTTTGAGGGTTGAGGGTAGAGGTTAGAGGGTAGAGTGTAGAGAGAGAGGGGGGGTTGAGGGTTTTAGGGTTGAGGGTAGAGGGTAGAGGGTTAAGGGTATAGAGTAGACAGTTTAAGGGTTTAGGGTTTAATGGTTAAGGAGGTTTAGAGGTTGAGGGGTGGAGGTAGATGGTTTAGGAGTAGATGGTATATGGTAGAGATTTGAGGTTAGAATTATAGTGTAATTTGAGAGTTTGAGAGTAGAGTGTCTAGGAGTTGAGAGGGTTGATGGTTTAAGGGTTTTAGGGTTTACGGTTTAAGGGTAGAGGGTGTAGGGTTGAGAGACAGAGAGAAGGGGGTTGAGGGTTTAAGGGTTTTAGAGTTTAAGGGTTGAGGGTTGAGGGTTGAGGGCTGAGGGTAAAGGGTAGAGAGAGAGAGAGATAGAGAGGGTTGAGGATTTTAGGGTTGATGGTAGAGGGTTAAGGGTAGATGGAAGATGGTTTAAGGGTTGAGGGTGGAGGGTAGAGGATTGAGGGTAGATGATATAGGCTAGAGGGTTGAGTATTGAAGGTAGAGGGTTTAGGGTTGAGAGAGAGAGATAGAGATGGTTGATGGTTTTAGGGTTGAGGGTAGAGGGTTAGGGGTAGAGGGTAGATGGTTTAAGGGTTAAGGGTTTAAGGGTTGAGGGTGGAGGGTAGATTATTTAAGGTAGATGGTATAGGGTAGAGGGTTGAGGGTAGAGGGTATAGGGTAGAGGGTTGATGGTTGAGAGTAGAGGGTGTAGGGTTGAGAGAGAGAGGTGGGGTTAAGGATTTAAGGGTTTTAGAGTTTATGATTTAGGGTTTACGGTTTAAGGGTAGAGGGTGTAGAATTGAGAGAGAGAAGGGGCTTGAGGGTTTAATGGTTGAGGGTAGAGGGTAGAGGGTGGAGGGTAGAGAGATAAAGAGATAGAGAAGGTTGAGGGTATAGGGTACATGGTTTAAGTGTTGAGGGTGGAGAGTAGAGGGGTGAGGATTGAAGGTAGAGGGTTTAGGGCTGAGAGAGAGGGGGGTTGATTTTTTAAGGGTTTTAGGTTTTACAATTTATGGTTTTAGGGTTTAAGGGTTTAAGGGTCGAGGGTTGAGGTTGGAGGGTTTAAGGTTTAGGTTTTAAGGGTTTTAGGGTTTACATTTTAGGGTTTACAGTTTAAGGGTAAAGGGTGTAGTGTCAAGATAGAGAGAGAGAGAGAGGGTTAAGGGTTTTAGGGTTTTAGGGTTTAAGGGTCGATGGTTGAGGGTAGAGGGTTTAAGGTTTAGGGTTTAAGGGTCGAGGTTGAGGGTAGAGGGTTGAGGGTAGAGAGAGAGAGATAGATAGGGTTGAGCTTTAAGGGTAGAGGGTAGATGGCTTAAGGATTTAGGGTTAAGGGTAGAGGGTTAAGGGTAGAGCATATATAGTTTAAGGGTTGAGGGTGGAGGGTAGAGGGTTTAGGGAAGATGGTATAGGGTAGAGGGTTGATGGTAGAGGTTATAGGGTAGAGGGTAGAGGGTTGATGGTTGAGAGTAGAGGGTGTAGGGTTGAGAGAGAGAGGGGAGATTGAGGGTTTAAGTGTTTTAGGGTTTATAGTTTAGGGTTTATGGTTTAAGGGTAGAGGTTTTAGGGTTGAGAGAGAGAGAGGGAATGGGGTTGAGGGTTTAGGGTTGAGGGTAGAGGGTAGAGGGTAGAGAGAGAGATAGAGAGGGTTGAGGTTGGAGGGTAGAGGGTTGTGCGTAGATGGTATAGGGTAGAGGCTTGATAGTTGAAGGCAGAGGGTTTACAGTTGAGAGATAAAGACAAAAAGGGTTGAGGGTAGAGGGTTAGAGGTAAAGGGTAGATGTTTTAAGGGTTTAGGGTGTAGGGTAGAGTGTTTAGGGTAGATGGTATAGGTTAGAGGGTTGAGGGTTGAGAGTAGAGGGTGTAAGGTTGAGAGAGAGAGAGTGGAGTTTGAGGGTTTTAGGATTTTAGGGTTTATGGTTTAAGGGTAGAGGGTGTAGGGTTGAGAGAGAGAGAGAAGGGGGTTGATGGTTTAAGATGTTTATGGTTTAAGAGTTGAGGGTTGAGGGTAGATGATAGAGGGTAGAGGGTAGAGAGAGAGATAGAGAGAGGGTTGAGGGTAGAGGGTTAAGGGTAGAGGGTACATGGTTTAAAGGTTGAGGGTGGAGGGTAGAGGTTTGAGGGTAGATGGTATAGGGTAGAGGGTTGAAGGTAGAGGGCTTAGGGTTGAGAGAGGGCATTGGGGTTTAAAGCGTTTTTAGGGTTTTAGGTTTTAAAAGTTTAGGGTTTAGGGTTTAGGGTTGAGGTTGGGGTAGATAGTTTTAAGGTTTATGGTTTAAGGAGTCGATGGTTGAGAATTAGAATTATAGGGTGGGGTTGAGGGTTGAGAGTATAGGGTGTAGGGTTGAGAGAGAGGGGGGGGATTAAGGGTTTAAGGGTTTAAGGGTTTAAAGTTTAGGGTTTACGGTTTAAGGGTAGAGGGTGTAGTGTTGAGAGAGAGAGGGGGGGTGAGGATTTAGAGAGAGACATGGAGAGAGTGAGAGGGTTAAGGGTTTTAGGGTTTAAGGTTTGATGGTTGAGGTAGAGGTTTAAGTTTAGGGTTAAGAATTGAGGGTTGAGGGTAGAGGGTAAGAGGGGTAGAGGGTTGATGGTTAAGAGTAGAGGGGTGTAGGGTTGAGGAGAGAGGGGGGTTGAGGGTTTAGGGTTTTAGGGTTTTACTACGGTTTTGGGGTTTTAGGGTTTTATGGTTTAGGGTGAGAAGGTGTAGGGTTGAGAGAGAGAAGGGGTTTGAGGTTTTGGGTTTTGGGGTTTTAGGGTTGAGGGTTGAGGGAGTCAAGAGTAGGGATATAGGTTTAGGTTTAAAAGGTTTTAGGGTTTAGGGGTTGAGGGTTGAGGGTAGAGAGTAGAGAGTAGAGGGTGTAGGGTTGAGAGAGAGGGGGGTTTTAGGGTTTAAGATTTTTAGGGTTTAGGGTTTATAGTTTAAGGGTAGAGGTTGTAGGTTCAAGAGAGAGAGAAGGGGGGGTTGAGGGTTTAGAGAGAGACACACAGAGAGAGATGGTTAAGGGTTTTATGGTTGAGGGTAGAGGGTAGAGGGTTGAGGGTAGAGGGTTGAGTGTTGAGAGTAGATGGTGTAGGGTTGAGAGAGAGGGTGTAGGGTTAAGAGATAGAGATGGGGTTGAGGGTTTAAGGGTTGAGAGAGAGGGTGTAGGATTAAGAGATAGAGAGGGGGTTGAGGGTTTAAGGGTTGAGAGAGAGGGGGGGCTTGAGGGTTTTAGGGTTGAGGGTTTAAGGGTTTACGGTTTACAATTTAATGGTAGAGGGTAGAAAAATCTATTTCACTCCAACCCTTCTCCCATTTTGAGGTCTTTCCCCCCACCGTAATTGGATAACTCTCTATCCCTCTCAAGTCTCTATCGCTCTTAGGTCTTAGTCCCTACCATGCTACTAGGACTAATATCTATCACTCATATCCCCTCTCCCTCTATATCAAGTCTCACTCGCTTCCTATTGATATTGTGAAAGCATTTCAAAGCACCACATTTGGAGCTCACTAAATTTGGTGAGCACCAAATTTGGTGCTCTCCAAATTTGGCGAGGTAAATGTGTTTTTTTACCTTGAAACAGTAAAATAGGGGTTCACCCCGTGATTCTAGCCCACATGTTTCTTCTTTTGTCTGGTTCAACACTTAATTCGATAGAGAAACACCTTTTTTATGTATTTGACTCCCTCTTGTACCAATCTATGCTTGATCCATCACCTTTTTGCCACCAATTTGCATGCTAGAGAATGTAGATGAAGAAATTTTGAAGTCTCTACATCATTTTACATTATCTTAGGTAATATATTCATTTTGGTAATATTGAAATGTTTATATTTAGTTTGTTTGTTTATTTTTGACAATAATATAAATTCCTTTAATTATTTTATTAATCATAACAATTGGACATAGAATTCAACATTGAATTAGATCAGAGTTGCATAAAAAAGTTTAATTTTTAAGACTTTGAAGAAAAAAATGAAAACCATGACATAATCTATATGAATTCATGTTTAAACTTATATAAACAACATGAACTTAACACAAATTTTCTTATGAATTCTATTTTCATTTCTTATAGTAGTCCATTTCCAGCATGCTTAGATAAACGAATTCAACTTAACACATTTTTTATTTTATTTTTGACAATTTATAGACCATTCATTTGATGATTTTATTAATCTTCATTTTTACACATAGAATTGAACATTAAATTCATTATTACTGATGGTTGTGGGTAAATTTTTATTTTCAACTAATTTGGAAAACCTAAGATCTTTCATCAATGTTAATGTCCAAGTTTCTATTAATTTTTTTGTGCCATAAAGAATTCACCTTCATCATGTGCTTAGATAATTTCAAGTGACTCAAGACGTAGTTGGTTTAATATAAGTTTCCATTCATTCATACCATTTACCATTCTTCCTTGGTAGATTTATGTATGAAAAATGTTGTAGCATATAGACATGTTTGATAATTCCAAACAACTCATTTCCTTCTTTCATAAAATGCTTTGGTGTGTTCAATAAAATGCAATGTAATCATTGTTATCAATATGTTTCATAAAATGCATTACTTAATTTTTTTCCATGTGTGATTGTGAATATGTAGCATTCAATGTCATGCCGAGGAAATGGCCAAAGCCTCTAACACTAGAAGAACGTGCAGTAAAAAATGCAAGGAGAAGAGAATAAAAAATTGTAGCTCGTGAAGCAAAAGAATTGTAGCCAATACAACCAAAAATTCCTATGCAATCTAATAGAGATGTGCAATTGGAAAAACAAAGGGCACAAATGGACAAAGTTCATGGAAGGACACAAATAGATCCCCAATTTGGAGGCACATCATCAACCATAGGTGAAGTTCAATGCACATCTCTAGTTGAAGAAACACCAGTAACAACATGTGGTATTCCACATACATCGGAAATCACATCTATAGTTGAAGAAACAACATCAACAACATTGTGTTTCAAAAGTACATTAGTAAAAATTCCTCTATTTTAATTCACTCCACAAATGACATCTCAAGTTGGAAGTACAACATCGTTTACATGTCAATCTCAATGTATTCCATCAATTGCACCTCTGATTGAAGGTACACGATCTATCCTTGATGTTGTTGACATTCCTAATATTGACACAAATTTACATTTAATAACTCCCTCTAGAGTTTTGGATAGAAAACCTATATTTTTTATTGATATTGATTCCAATGTTTTGAAATGGATGCCTGATAAGATGTCAAAATGTACATGTCAAAGAACTGCATAGAGGATATGCAGTCTTTTTTTTCAGAAGCTAAGTGAGGGTGCAAGATGCCAACTATTTGTTGAAATGATGAGGCAACTAAAATTTAGGCTTACCATGAAGCCTATTGGGCTGATAGTTTTGAATAACTCAAGTGAAAATTCCATTATAAAGAACTTGATGAGTGCATATGAGAGCATGGGTTCTACCTCATGCATGAAGGATAGCTGTGTCGCAAGACGTGTGATGAAAACAACACTATTAATAAGTCAAAAAAGGAACAAGGTGAACCTTACAAAGACAACTAATTCTTTGAAAATAAGTAGATCATATCTAATGAGAACCAAAGGAAGGCGTGAAATATTGGAGGAACCAAATAGCAATGAGTTATGGGCATTCTTGAGTAGAGTGCCATCGAAAGATAAAAGAATTGTTCAAGACTTGAGATCTTTAATAGTAGATTATTGGAAGGATAACACAAGGAACTCTCCTAATCAAAGATATGTTGTAAGAAGGGGAATTGGTATTAAAATCCATGAGCCACATCCAAAGCATTATTTGGATACCACTCAAACCCAATTTTTTGTTCATTTTGTACAAAAGTTTCCTGAAATTAAAATATGTCAGAGGTATTTTGAAATGCCAAAACCTTTTTATGTCAAAATAAATCTCACACCAACTACTTGTTGTTGTGGAGTACATATTGAGTTTTCTATCCATTATGATTTTTATTGACATATATGTGTAGATATGCATAGTGACAATGTTTTGCAAGAATGTAACATAAGTCCTCTACCCAAATCCTCAAGGGAATTCTTATCTTCCATTTTATGTGAAAGAAAGGATGGTAAAATTTCTTACAAAAAGTCATGTTTGGATGGCACATGTCATCATTGTGGTGGAATGCAACATTTTCCAATTTTCCAACACATGGCTAGTACACACACAATTGGAGACAAAATTGTCGAATTTGGAAAATACAAGATAGTGGCCTACAGTCTAAAAGATGGGAAAGAAGAAAAGAAGTGTGAATTGGTGAGTGATAAGATTCTAGTATATCATTTTATGGGAATTTTCTATGATCAGATGGTCTATGAGTATGCAAGGCATACACATAGAGCTCAATGGTTAGACTCACAGTTCAAGTTTTGCAAGGACATGTTTCCACTTCATAGCATCATTTCAGTTGTCAGCTTCATGGAGAACTAAAAACTACAACCATAGAATGAGGTGAAATCATAGTACTAAAACTCCACACAATTTGCTATATTTATGCATATAGAATTCATTCATGCAAATGATAGTACAAACTTGGATAATAGGAAATGTATTGAGGGAGTATCACTTTTACATCAATGATGATCACACACATTCTACCAAGTTTGTGCAAGGTTTATTTTAGATGTTCTATGTTGATTTGGCTAGTATGGGCATATCATTTAGTTAATATATCATATGGTTAGATAATTGTACATCGCAATTCAATAATGCTAGAATGTTTTACTAGCTGAGCAAAATGCATAGGATCAATATTGCTCAACATATTTGGAACTTCTCAGAGGTTGGGCATGGAAAGGGGGAGCATGATGGAGTGAGTGCATGTATCAAAAGAGACCTTGCATTAGAAGAGTTAAAGTACAAATATAGTGTAAATTTGATAGATGCAAGATCAATTGTCGAGTGGTGCAATCATGCAATGGGTCCAGGTAGTCAAGGTAATTCTTTAGTTCATAGATTTTTTAATTTACTAGATGATACTAACATTGGAAAATATGATGTTTTTTGTACACTAATAGGATCGAGGGAGCTAAACTCTTTTATAAGCTCCAATGCAAGTACATGGATTATCCATACGTGGAAGATGGCATGCTTTTGTTCTGCATGTACACTTCGAGCATGGAATGATTATGAGTCAACAGAGTGGGTTGAGAAATGGTCTATAATAATTCTAACCCAACTTGACAATTATCAGCTCATGATGGCTCTACAAATCATGGAGATGCAATCATCCGTTGACTTTGATCATGTATCAGACCTTGTAGCATAGGTTATATATCTTACTTTCAGGTTTTATTCTGATGTTCATTAAATACATCTAACAAGATGAACATATCAATGCAAGGCATGTATATGCAATGATTGTAGATGAAGATGATGAAGAGGGTACAAATTATTACCTGTGTCATTGTATCAAAGCCAAAAATAAATTGGAGGCCCCAGTTATAGATGGAGAAAACATAGAATATCCTACAGGTTCGGTCGTTGTTACTGGAACATGGCTTAGAAGGTTCCCAGATAAGAATTTTGTAGTTTGGTTGTTTTGAGGACTTTGAAACACATCGAAATATTCTTCACTACTTGAACCTTGTCATTTCCATCAACGTTCATTTGATCAAATATAAGGGAAAACCTACGAACGATAACTTGTGGAAAGTGTGTGAGTCTAACCACAAGGCAATACTTGACATAATAAAGAGTAGATCAGACCAGGATGGTTCCCTAGATTGATTGGTAAGTATGCACATTGAATTTTTAAAGTCATGCTATGGATCATTTCTTTATTTCAAGCATTTTAGTTTGATTGTATAAGGGTTTGCAAAATTGAATTAATGTAGATATACAAAATGATGGTTATATGTTTCTCTCTATTTGATGAAGACCTAGGAGACCCAAATTCACTCGAAGTGTCAACCTTCCTTCAAGACGAATTTAACAAGATTAAAAGGCCCTATTATACCAATCCAAAAAATTCCCAAAGTTTGAAAACAACTAGAAGTAGAATTTCCCACTTTCACCCTTGCAACCCTAGTAGCAGTGCAAACCCAGTTTTAGGTCCTTAACTCCAACACTTTCCAAAACACTTGAAAAAATAATAGATGATTCAAACACCCATTATAGAGTTACAAAACATATCTCAAGGTCAAACACAATTCCTTTGGATCAAACTCCTGAAACTCCCACTCCTACATTGTCCTAATTAGGCTAATTAGGCCTAAATTACAAAGAAACCCACCTTTAGAATTATCACATACAACTAAAACTTTGGGGCAGCATTTCCAATTTCCTCAAACCACTAAATCCACAATTAGTTTCTATATTTGACTCTTCTAACATAGAAAACTATGAAACCCTTGATTTTTAGCCAAACAGAGAGGGTTTACTCAAAACCTACATTTCATGCCTCCTCAAATCTCAAAACCAACTAAAAAAATATTAAGAAACCCTACACATTCTTAATAATTCAAAATAAATGACCTCCCACTTAGATTTTACCAAACCCTAGACAAAAACCTCCACTTTCATGCATTTTCCCACATAAACTCAATAGGGATAGCAACCCAATCTACTTTATTTCTTTCTCTCAACATAAATCACTATCTCTAACACCTAAAAACTCTCCATGAGACCCAATTCATCAAACATAGTGAGCACAATCAGTGGATGGGCCTTCAAAACATGATAAAAGCTACAAAACCCCAAAACAGGGTATACCCAGTAGTCCTTAGGAAAACAACTATAATATGCTTCAAATTCTCTTATAAACCTTCAAACTAGATGCAAAGCACTATTTATTCATTCCACTAAAAAATCTATAAAGAATTTGTACAATGGGTGATCCTACAAAGTTGGTTTAAAATTTCTGGGAGGAACTGATTTTTGTTGAAATCACATTTTTTAAGAAAATATAATGATTTAAGCCTTAAAAGGTTCCATTTAAAGAATTCCAATTGAAGAGGGTTTTATCAAACTACCTTAAATAAAAACCCCCTTGGATAGAACCCCGCTAGTTTTAAACCATACCTATAACAAAGTCTCCTTTACACCTATCAAAATGCTGATAAAAAACCACTTTTGATTTACCTTTTAGGGGATCAAATGAATTCATTTAATTTTATTTTTGTAAGTATGTAATCCTTATTATAAGCTTCCCAAAAAGTATAATTTTAAATGAATTTAATTTTATTATTATATTTATTTTTTATTTCCTGGTGAATGTAGGTTCACTGAAAATCAAGCTCTATTTTGCACATGTGGAAAAATAGCGATTATTAAAAATAAAAATAGCACGGATGTGAAGCCCTTGATCCAACAAGAAAAAATTGAATTTTGATACACAAAAAAATTTACATGGTATACAGTCTCACTATGCCTGAATTGTAATTGGTTTGACTTTGAAACTTGACTAAAGAAAAAATATTCAATAAAACTATCTAACCAAGTGGAAGCACTAGATATTAGAGTTATGAATCTAAATTCGAAAGAATTAGAATTTTGTCCTTCATGGAAAAAAAATTGTGTTATACGATGAGTGTCACTTTTTAAAAATGTTGTTTTTAAAAAAAAACTAGTTTTCAAGGGAGATGGAAAACTCAAAATTCCAAAAAATTTGAAAAAACTATATTTAGAAACTATAGACAAAATTTCACGAAACTCTAGTTTTCATCATCTTCAAATTCCTCACAGTTTATCTGTTATTAGTTCCCAAAAGTGAAGATTTAGTTAAGATGAAATATTTCAGTGTCTAGTTTGGCAAAACATTGTAAACCACTATTATGGGATCACCTCAATCTAATGACTGTACGTTACCGTACATATCTAAAAAATATGGAAAACTCAAAATTCTTGAAAAAAAGTAAGAATTCAATTCGATTTTCTTCCCAAAATCTCCAATCCAACCTTTACAATGATGATTCCCACCTTTTTAAAGGTTTCCTTACCCAAGAAAACCAACATAACAACCTCTAACTAAATTTTGAATCCCTTTATGGCTGTTGGAGTGCAAAATTACACTTGTTTACATATTCTTGTTAACAACACTTTGACTCCTTTTACATTATTTTACTATTTGACCCTCCTAGACATCTAAAACATTTGTGATGGTCTATTTAGACCTTATTAGACCCGAAACATGACCTTATGCATGAAAAGCAACATTAACCTACCTAGACCCCATTTGTCATCATTGACATTTTGTTAACATGTTTGACATCATTTACAATATGGAACAATGAGACACCAAAGTTACCATTTACATCAAGAATGGTCTTCTTAGACCTTATTAAGAGAAAATAAACTAAAGATACCCCTACCAACCTACTGATCACCCATCAACCTGCAAAAAATCAAATTTCTTGTGAGTAAGGTATAGGTGCTCCTATACCACTATTTGGTGCAGGGGCACCAAGCTTCAGTGGTTGTCATTAGGGTGATGAAGTCTTGTTTTGGCTTGGATAAGGTCATATAGACCATTTATTGATGTAATAAGTCTATTTTAGTGGTTATTAGTGAGTTAGAAGATTTTAGTTGCAAATTTGGTAAATCAGTGCAAAGTATCATTTTTCAAATTTTCAAGTGCAAGAAATGGAGGGAGTTGAATATATGTATGTGAATATCGAATGAAGGAGTGTGTGGAGAAGAGTGGAAGATTTTGTAAAATCATTGATCAATAAAGCTCTATTTTCTTTGTAAATCTGAGTTTTTTTTTTCTCTTTTTCAATGTTGTAGCAATCAATTGCACGAGCCCGTACTAAAGGGAATTGAATAAAAGTGTTTTTATTTGCATAGAGGGATGTGTTAGACATGTTTTTTGTTTTTTTGGCATTGAAATCCATCTTGTTTTGAGATCTTAGGGTGGATTTTATTGTAGGCAGATCTGGAAGTCTAAATTTCAAGTTTTCAGGTTATCAAGTGATTTAATGGCTCATTCCACCTAATGTATATATTGTAGCTTAGTCGAATGAGTCCATTAGGTGGGGAATAGGTTAGAAGATGATTCTTGGAGCAGGGGAGATCATTTTGGAGTGATGGCATGTAGCCTTGGCTGTGAAAATGTGTGATTTTGAGTGAATTTGAGTGGTTTTATAGTGTGAATGGATGAAATCCTTTGGGGAAGTCATTTGTGAGTCTTTTGAGCATGTACAGACATCATATGGTATGTTTGGGGTGTTTTATGTGAGATTTAATTATGGGAAGAGTTATTTTCATTAAGGCTCCTTGGGAAACCTAGGTTTGGTGTCTTGAGAGTGAGGGTTTAGTGGATTGGTAGCTTGGTGAGTGGTTGGAGCTTTAAAAATTATGAAATATTAAGGCTAGTAACCTATTTAATGACTATCCATGGTGTTTGACTTGATTGCATGTGTCTGTTTGGAAAAGATGCCTAATTGATTTCAATGTTAATTATTCAATTTTAAATTATATAATATAACTAATCTCAATTGTGGTTTGAATGTTTCTTGTGCAGTTACCTTTAGAGCCAAAGAGTGCTTCAAAGAGGCTCCATTTTGATGATCCACTAGTAGTTTAGGATGAGATAAAAATTTTGGCATGTATATTATGAATAGATATCGAGATGGCATATGCCACACTTTGTAAAACTTTGTTTGAGTTGGTGTTGATGCCATTTCTGTATATGGACATACACTTGATTATTGGATAATTTGATATATAGAAGTTTAGAATTGAAATAATTTGTTCATCATGTGCAAGTTTAAACTATTCAAAAATTTAATCTTGAGCAATGGTTAAATATCAACGGAAAATAGCATAAAAAATAATGGTTATATTATATAGTTGAAAATCAAATAATATGAATAATGGTTAAATTATATCATATATTGCTTAGTTATATCATGGTTAAATTATATAGTTTAAAAAATTTTGAAGACAAGAAAAATGGTAAAGTTTAAAATTTTAGCTTTAAAGTTTAAATACACAAATTTCATTGTCTCACACTACATATTTCATATTCAATTATCATTACATATTGAAATTCAAAAAATATCATACTTTTATGTTGATAAACATGCCAAACTGATGCAAAGTAGGGTGGCAAACTCTCAACAAACCAAATACCATTTAATCATCCTTCTAGACACAAAATACCATTGGACAGTCATGAGCAGGGTACATAAGCACTAAATCAACAATCATCTTCCAATTAAACACTCACCAACACTCCAAAACTCAAAACCCTCACTTTTGACAAGTTTCAAAGGGGGTTTATTGAAAACCTCACCTCCAGACGTCTCCTCACTATTTCAATGCCTCCAACACCTTCAAATATATTTTCTCTTGCATAATTAACTCCTACAAAGTGTTGTTCCAAGTGTTTTCCATCACTACCTACTCTTAACTTCCAAATTTCACTCAAAACACACATTCTTGACAACTAGGCATCATGCCCAAACCCCCAAATGGCCATCCCTACTCCTAAAATCATGCACACATGCCCCCTACACCTAATTATGCCATTCCACTGACTTACAGTACAATACAATGGGTGGCAAAGAAATTTGGTGGAAATTTCCATGTTGCCCCTATGTAAAAAGCATGAATTTAGGACTAGGAGGCATAGCTTGAAGTAGCAGATTAAGGAAATAGTTTGGAAGAAGGTTAGAACCTAGTTGTTTCAGTGTTATTAAGTGGAGTTTGATGTGATAGAAGGTT
>VDFB02281492.1:1004299081-1004334659 GCA_007258455.2 Sequoia sempervirens | reverse complement strand
GAGGGTGGAGGATAGAGGGTTGAGGGTAGATTTTTTAAGGTAGAGGGTTGGGGGTTGAAGGTAGAGGGTTTATGGTTGAGAGAGAGAAGGGGGGTTGAGGGTAGATGGTAGACAATATAAAGGTTTAGGGTTTAAGGGTTAAGGGTTTAAGGATTGAGGGTAGAGGGTTTAGGGTAGATGGTATAGGGTAGAGAATTGAGGGTATAGGGTATAGGGTAGAGGGTCGAGGGTTTAGATTAAAGGGTGTAGGGTTGAGAGAGAGAGAGGGGGGTTGATGGTTTAATGGTTTTAGGGTTTATGATTTAGGGTGTACGGTTTAAGGGTTTTAGGGTTTAAGGTTTGAGGGTTGAGGGTAGAGGTTAGAGGGTAGAGTGTAGAGAGAGGGTTAAGTTTAGGGTTGAGGAGTAGAGGTAGAGGAGTTAAAATTATAAGTAGGCAGGTTGGGGTTGGGGACATGGTTAAGAGGTTTAAGGTTTGAGGGTGGAGAGGTAGATTGTTTTAGGGTAGATGGTATATGGTAGAGGGTTGAGGTTAGAGGGTATAGTGTAGAGGGTTGAGGTTTGAGAGTAGAGGGTCTAGGGTTGAGAGAGAGAGAGGGGGGTTGATGGTTTAAGGGTTTTAGGGTTTACGGTTTAAGGGTAGAGGGTGTAGGGTTGAGAGACAGAGAGAAGGGGGTTGAGGGTTTAAGGGTTTTAGAGTTTAAGGGTTGAGGGTTGAGGGTTGAGGGCTGAGGGTAAAGGGTAGAGAGAGAGAGAGATAGAGAGGGTTGAGGATTTTAGGGTTGATGGTAGAGGGTTAAGGGTAGATGGAAGATGGTTTAAGGGTTGAGGGTGGAGGGTAGAGGATTGAGGGTAGATGATATAGGCTAGAGGGTTGAGTATTGAAGGTAGAGGGTTTAGGGTTGAGAGAGAGAGATAGAGATGGTTGATGGTTTTAGGGTTGAGGGTAGAGGGTTAGGGGTAGAGGGTAGATGGTTTAAGGGTTAAGGGTTTAAGGGTTGAGGGTGGAGGGTAGATTATTTAAGGTAGATGGTATAGGGTAGAGGGTTGAGGGTAGAGGGTATAGGGTAGAGGGTTGATGGTTGAGAGTAGAGGGTGTAGGGTTGAGAGAGAGAGGTGGGGTTAAGGATTTAAGGGTTTTAGAGTTTATGATTTAGGGTTTACGGTTTAAGGGTAGAGGGTGTAGAATTGAGAGAGAGAAGGGGCTTGAGGGTTTAATGGTTGAGGGTAGAGGGTAGAGGGTGGAGGGTAGAGAGATAAAGAGATAGAGAAGGTTGAGGGTATAGGGTACATGGTTTAAGTGTTGAGGGTGGAGAGTAGAGGGGTGAGGATTGAAGGTAGAGGGTTTAGGGCTGAGAGAGAGGGGGGTTGATTTTTTAAGGGTTTTAGGTTTTACAATTTATGGTTTTAGGGTTTAAGGGTTTAAGGGTCGAGGGTTGAGGTTGGAGGGTTTAAGGTTTAGGTTTTAAGGGTTTTAGGGTTTACATTTTAGGGTTTACAGTTTAAGGGTAAAGGGTGTAGTGTCAAGATAGAGAGAGAGAGAGAGGGTTAAGGGTTTTAGGGTTTTAGGGTTTAAGGGTCGATGGTTGAGGGTAGAGGGTTTAAGGTTTAGGGTTTAAGGGTCGAGGTTGAGGGTAGAGGGTTGAGGGTAGAGAGAGAGAGATAGATAGGGTTGAGCTTTAAGGGTAGAGGGTAGATGGCTTAAGGATTTAGGGTTAAGGGTAGAGGGTTAAGGGTAGAGCATATATAGTTTAAGGGTTGAGGGTGGAGGGTAGAGGGTTTAGGGAAGATGGTATAGGGTAGAGGGTTGATGGTAGAGGTTATAGGGTAGAGGGTAGAGGGTTGATGGTTGAGAGTAGAGGGTGTAGGGTTGAGAGAGAGAGGGGAGATTGAGGGTTTAAGTGTTTTAGGGTTTATAGTTTAGGGTTTATGGTTTAAGGGTAGAGGTTTTAGGGTTGAGAGAGAGAGAGGGAATGGGGTTGAGGGTTTAGGGTTGAGGGTAGAGGGTAGAGGGTAGAGAGAGAGATAGAGAGGGTTGAGGTTGGAGGGTAGAGGGTTGTGCGTAGATGGTATAGGGTAGAGGCTTGATAGTTGAAGGCAGAGGGTTTACAGTTGAGAGATAAAGACAAAAAGGGTTGAGGGTAGAGGGTTAGAGGTAAAGGGTAGATGTTTTAAGGGTTTAGGGTGTAGGGTAGAGTGTTTAGGGTAGATGGTATAGGTTAGAGGGTTGAGGGTTGAGAGTAGAGGGTGTAAGGTTGAGAGAGAGAGAGTGGAGTTTGAGGGTTTTAGGATTTTAGGGTTTATGGTTTAAGGGTAGAGGGTGTAGGGTTGAGAGAGAGAGAGAAGGGGGTTGATGGTTTAAGATGTTTATGGTTTAAGAGTTGAGGGTTGAGGGTAGATGATAGAGGGTAGAGGGTAGAGAGAGAGATAGAGAGAGGGTTGAGGGTAGAGGGTTAAGGGTAGAGGGTACATGGTTTAAAGGTTGAGGGTGGAGGGTAGAGGTTTGAGGGTAGATGGTATAGGGTAGAGGGTTGAAGGTAGAGGGCTTAGGGTTGAGAGAGGGGGGGGATTGAGGGTTTAAGCATTTTAGGGTTTAGGGTTTAAAGTTTAAGGGTTTTAGGGTTTAAGGGTTGAGGGTTGAGGGTAGATAGTTTAAGGTTTATGGTTTAAGGGTCGATGGTTGAGGGTTGAGGGTATAGGGTAGAGGGTTGAGGGTTGAGAGTATAGGGTGTAGGGTTGAGAGAGAGGGGGGGGATTAAGGGTTTAAGGGTTTAAGGGTTTAAAGTTTAGGGTTTACGGTTTAAGGGTAGAGGGTGTAGTGTTGAGAGAGAGAGGGGGGGTGAGGATTTAGAGAGAGACATGGAGAGAGTGAGAGGGTTAAGGGTTTTAGGGTTTAAGGTTTGATGGTTGAGGGTAGAGGGTTTAAGGTTTAGGGTTTAAGGGTCGAGGGTTGAGGGTAGAGGGTAGAGGGTAGAGGATTGATGGTTGAGAGAGAGGGTGTAGGGTTGAGAGAGAGGGGGGGTTGAGGGTTTAAGGGTTTTAGGGTTTACGGTTTTAGGGTTTTAGGGTTTATGGTTTAAGGGTAGAAGGTGTAGGGTTGAGAGAGATAAAGAAGGGGTTTGAGGGTTTTAGGTTTTTAGGGTTTAAGGGTTGAGGGTTGAGGGTCAAGGGTAGAGGATTTAAGTTTTAGGTTTTAAGGGTTTTAGGGTTTAGGGGTTGAGGGTTGAGGGTAGAGAGTAGAGAGTAGAGGGTGTAGGGTTGAGAGAGAGGGGGGTTTTAGGGTTTAAGATTTTTAGGGTTTAGGGTTTATAGTTTAAGGGTAGAGGTTGTAGGTTCAAGAGAGAGAGAAGGGGGGGTTGAGGGTTTAGAGAGAGACACACAGAGAGAGATGGTTAAGGGTTTTATGGTTGAGGGTAGAGGGTAGAGGGTTGAGGGTAGAGGGTTGAGTGTTGAGAGTAGATGGTGTAGGGTTGAGAGAGAGGGTGTAGGGTTAAGAGATAGAGATGGGGTTGAGGGTTTAAGGGTTGAGAGAGAGGGTGTAGGATTAAGAGATAGAGAGGGGGTTGAGGGTTTAAGGGTTGAGAGAGAGGGGGGGCTTGAGGGTTTTAGGGTTGAGGGTTTAAGGGTTTACGGTTTACAATTTAATGGTAGAGGGTAGAAAAATCTATTTCACTCCAACCCTTCTCCCATTTTGAGGTCTTTCCCCCCACCGTAATTGGATAACTCTCTATCCCTCTCAAGTCTCTATCGCTCTTAGGTCTTAGTCCCTACCATGCTACTAGGACTAATATCTATCACTCATATCCCCTCTCCCTCTATATCAAGTCTCACTCGCTTCCTATTGATATTGTGAAAGCATTTCAAAGCACCACATTTGGAGCTCACTAAATTTGGTGAGCACCAAATTTGGTGCTCTCCAAATTTGGCGAGGTAAATGTGTTTTTTTACCTTGAAACAGTAAAATAGGGGTTCACCCCGTGATTCTAGCCCACATGTTTCTTCTTTTGTCTGGTTCAACACTTAATTCGATAGAGAAACACCTTTTTTATGTATTTGACTCCCTCTTGTACCAATCTATGCTTGATCCATCACCTTTTTGCCACCAATTTGCATGCTAGAGAATGTAGATGAAGAAATTTTGAAGTCTCTACATCATTTTACATTATCTTAGGTAATATATTCATTTTGGTAATATTGAAATGTTTATATTTAGTTTGTTTGTTTATTTTTGACAATAATATAAATTCCTTTAATTATTTTATTAATCATAACAATTGGACATAGAATTCAACATTGAATTAGATCAGAGTTGCATAAAAAAGTTTAATTTTTAAGACTTTGAAGAAAAAAATGAAAACCATGACATAATCTATATGAATTCATGTTTAAACTTATATAAACAACATGAACTTAACACAAATTTTCTTATGAATTCTATTTTCATTTCTTATAGTAGTCCATTTCCAGCATGCTTAGATAAACGAATTCAACTTAACACATTTTTTATTTTATTTTTGACAATTTATAGACCATTCATTTGATGATTTTATTAATCTTCATTTTTACACATAGAATTGAACATTAAATTCATTATTACTGATGGTTGTGGGTAAATTTTTATTTTCAACTAATTTGGAAAACCTAAGATCTTTCATCAATGTTAATGTCCAAGTTTCTATTAATTTTTTTGTGCCATAAAGAATTCACCTTCATCATGTGCTTAGATAATTTCAAGTGACTCAAGACGTAGTTGGTTTAATATAAGTTTCCATTCATTCATACCATTTACCATTCTTCCTTGGTAGATTTATGTATGAAAAATGTTGTAGCATATAGACATGTTTGATAATTCCAAACAACTCATTTCCTTCTTTCATAAAATGCTTTGGTGTGTTCAATAAAATGCAATGTAATCATTGTTATCAATATGTTTCATAAAATGCATTACTTAATTTTTTTCCATGTGTGATTGTGAATATGTAGCATTCAATGTCATGCCGAGGAAATGGCCAAAGCCTCTAACACTAGAAGAACGTGCAGTAAAAAATGCAAGGAGAAGAGAATAAAAAATTGTAGCTCGTGAAGCAAAAGAATTGTAGCCAATACAACCAAAAATTCCTATGCAATCTAATAGAGATGTGCAATTGGAAAAACAAAGGGCACAAATGGACAAAGTTCATGGAAGGACACAAATAGATCCCCAATTTGGAGGCACATCATCAACCATAGGTGAAGTTCAATGCACATCTCTAGTTGAAGAAACACCAGTAACAACATGTGGTATTCCACATACATCGGAAATCACATCTATAGTTGAAGAAACAACATCAACAACATTGTGTTTCAAAAGTACATTAGTAAAAATTCCTCTATTTTAATTCACTCCACAAATGACATCTCAAGTTGGAAGTACAACATCGTTTACATGTCAATCTCAATGTATTCCATCAATTGCACCTCTGATTGAAGGTACACGATCTATCCTTGATGTTGTTGACATTCCTAATATTGACACAAATTTACATTTAATAACTCCCTCTAGAGTTTTGGATAGAAAACCTATATTTTTTATTGATATTGATTCCAATGTTTTGAAATGGATGCCTGATAAGATGTCAAAATGTACATGTCAAAGAACTGCATAGAGGATATGCAGTCTTTTTTTTCAGAAGCTAAGTGAGGGTGCAAGATGCCAACTATTTGTTGAAATGATGAGGCAACTAAAATTTAGGCTTACCATGAAGCCTATTGGGCTGATAGTTTTGAATAACTCAAGTGAAAATTCCATTATAAAGAACTTGATGAGTGCATATGAGAGCATGGGTTCTACCTCATGCATGAAGGATAGCTGTGTCGCAAGACGTGTGATGAAAACAACACTATTAATAAGTCAAAAAAGGAACAAGGTGAACCTTACAAAGACAACTAATTCTTTGAAAATAAGTAGATCATATCTAATGAGAACCAAAGGAAGGCGTGAAATATTGGAGGAACCAAATAGCAATGAGTTATGGGCATTCTTGAGTAGAGTGCCATCGAAAGATAAAAGAATTGTTCAAGACTTGAGATCTTTAATAGTAGATTATTGGAAGGATAACACAAGGAACTCTCCTAATCAAAGATATGTTGTAAGAAGGGGAATTGGTATTAAAATCCATGAGCCACATCCAAAGCATTATTTGGATACCACTCAAACCCAATTTTTTGTTCATTTTGTACAAAAGTTTCCTGAAATTAAAATATGTCAGAGGTATTTTGAAATGCCAAAACCTTTTTATGTCAAAATAAATCTCACACCAACTACTTGTTGTTGTGGAGTACATATTGAGTTTTCTATCCATTATGATTTTTATTGACATATATGTGTAGATATGCATAGTGACAATGTTTTGCAAGAATGTAACATAAGTCCTCTACCCAAATCCTCAAGGGAATTCTTATCTTCCATTTTATGTGAAAGAAAGGATGGTAAAATTTCTTACAAAAAGTCATGTTTGGATGGCACATGTCATCATTGTGGTGGAATGCAACATTTTCCAATTTTCCAACACATGGCTAGTACACACACAATTGGAGACAAAATTGTCGAATTTGGAAAATACAAGATAGTGGCCTACAGTCTAAAAGATGGGAAAGAAGAAAAGAAGTGTGAATTGGTGAGTGATAAGATTCTAGTATATCATTTTATGGGAATTTTCTATGATCAGATGGTCTATGAGTATGCAAGGCATACACATAGAGCTCAATGGTTAGACTCACAGTTCAAGTTTTGCAAGGACATGTTTCCACTTCATAGCATCATTTCAGTTGTCAGCTTCATGGAGAACTAAAAACTACAACCATAGAATGAGGTGAAATCATAGTACTAAAACTCCACACAATTTGCTATATTTATGCATATAGAATTCATTCATGCAAATGATAGTACAAACTTGGATAATAGGAAATGTATTGAGGGAGTATCACTTTTACATCAATGATGATCACACACATTCTACCAAGTTTGTGCAAGGTTTATTTTAGATGTTCTATGTTGATTTGGCTAGTATGGGCATATCATTTAGTTAATATATCATATGGTTAGATAATTGTACATCGCAATTCAATAATGCTAGAATGTTTTACTAGCTGAGCAAAATGCATAGGATCAATATTGCTCAACATATTTGGAACTTCTCAGAGGTTGGGCATGGAAAGGGGGAGCATGATGGAGTGAGTGCATGTATCAAAAGAGACCTTGCATTAGAAGAGTTAAAGTACAAATATAGTGTAAATTTGATAGATGCAAGATCAATTGTCGAGTGGTGCAATCATGCAATGGGTCCAGGTAGTCAAGGTAATTCTTTAGTTCATAGATTTTTTAATTTACTAGATGATACTAACATTGGAAAATATGATGTTTTTTGTACACTAATAGGATCGAGGGAGCTAAACTCTTTTATAAGCTCCAATGCAAGTACATGGATTATCCATACGTGGAAGATGGCATGCTTTTGTTCTGCATGTACACTTCGAGCATGGAATGATTATGAGTCAACAGAGTGGGTTGAGAAATGGTCTATAATAATTCTAACCCAACTTGACAATTATCAGCTCATGATGGCTCTACAAATCATGGAGATGCAATCATCCGTTGACTTTGATCATGTATCAGACCTTGTAGCATAGGTTATATATCTTACTTTCAGGTTTTATTCTGATGTTCATTAAATACATCTAACAAGATGAACATATCAATGCAAGGCATGTATATGCAATGATTGTAGATGAAGATGATGAAGAGGGTACAAATTATTACCTGTGTCATTGTATCAAAGCCAAAAATAAATTGGAGGCCCCAGTTATAGATGGAGAAAACATAGAATATCCTACAGGTTCGGTCGTTGTTACTGGAACATGGCTTAGAAGGTTCCCAGATAAGAATTTTGTAGTTTGGTTGTTTTGAGGACTTTGAAACACATCGAAATATTCTTCACTACTTGAACCTTGTCATTTCCATCAACGTTCATTTGATCAAATATAAGGGAAAACCTACGAACGATAACTTGTGGAAAGTGTGTGAGTCTAACCACAAGGCAATACTTGACATAATAAAGAGTAGATCAGACCAGGATGGTTCCCTAGATTGATTGGTAAGTATGCACATTGAATTTTTAAAGTCATGCTATGGATCATTTCTTTATTTCAAGCATTTTAGTTTGATTGTATAAGGGTTTGCAAAATTGAATTAATGTAGATATACAAAATGATGGTTATATGTTTCTCTCTATTTGATGAAGACCTAGGAGACCCAAATTCACTCGAAGTGTCAACCTTCCTTCAAGACGAATTTAACAAGATTAAAAGGCCCTATTATACCAATCCAAAAAATTCCCAAAGTTTGAAAACAACTAGAAGTAGAATTTCCCACTTTCACCCTTGCAACCCTAGTAGCAGTGCAAACCCAGTTTTAGGTCCTTAACTCCAACACTTTCCAAAACACTTGAAAAAATAATAGATGATTCAAACACCCATTATAGAGTTACAAAACATATCTCAAGGTCAAACACAATTCCTTTGGATCAAACTCCTGAAACTCCCACTCCTACATTGTCCTAATTAGGCTAATTAGGCCTAAATTACAAAGAAACCCACCTTTAGAATTATCACATACAACTAAAACTTTGGGGCAGCATTTCCAATTTCCTCAAACCACTAAATCCACAATTAGTTTCTATATTTGACTCTTCTAACATAGAAAACTATGAAACCCTTGATTTTTAGCCAAACAGAGAGGGTTTACTCAAAACCTACATTTCATGCCTCCTCAAATCTCAAAACCAACTAAAAAAATATTAAGAAACCCTACACATTCTTAATAATTCAAAATAAATGACCTCCCACTTAGATTTTACCAAACCCTAGACAAAAACCTCCACTTTCATGCATTTTCCCACATAAACTCAATAGGGATAGCAACCCAATCTACTTTATTTCTTTCTCTCAACATAAATCACTATCTCTAACACCTAAAAACTCTCCATGAGACCCAATTCATCAAACATAGTGAGCACAATCAGTGGATGGGCCTTCAAAACATGATAAAAGCTACAAAACCCCAAAACAGGGTATACCCAGTAGTCCTTAGGAAAACAACTATAATATGCTTCAAATTCTCTTATAAACCTTCAAACTAGATGCAAAGCACTATTTATTCATTCCACTAAAAAATCTATAAAGAATTTGTACAATGGGTGATCCTACAAAGTTGGTTTAAAATTTCTGGGAGGAACTGATTTTTGTTGAAATCACATTTTTTAAGAAAATATAATGATTTAAGCCTTAAAAGGTTCCATTTAAAGAATTCCAATTGAAGAGGGTTTTATCAAACTACCTTAAATAAAAACCCCCTTGGATAGAACCCCGCTAGTTTTAAACCATACCTATAACAAAGTCTCCTTTACACCTATCAAAATGCTGATAAAAAACCACTTTTGATTTACCTTTTAGGGGATCAAATGAATTCATTTAATTTTATTTTTGTAAGTATGTAATCCTTATTATAAGCTTCCCAAAAAGTATAATTTTAAATGAATTTAATTTTATTATTATATTTATTTTTTATTTCTAGTGAATGTAGGTTTTTCACTGAAAATCAAGCTCTCTATTTTGCACATGTGGAAAAATAGCAGATTATTAAAAAAAAAAAAATTAGCACACCAAATATTGAAGTCCTTGATCCAACAAAGAAAAAAAATTGAATTTTGATACACACAAAAAAATTTACGCATTGCACGATCCTGCTATGTCTGAATTATAATTGGTTTGAATTCGAAACTTGATAAAAGAAAAAATATTCAATAAAAAACTATCTAACCAAGTGGAAGCACTAGATATTAGAGTTATGAATCTAAATTCGAAAGAATTAGAATTTTGTCCTTCATGGAAAAAAAATTGTGTTATACGATGAGTGTCACTTTTTAAAAATGTTGTTTTTAAAAAAAAACTAGTTTTCAAGGGAGATGGAAAACTCAAAATTCCAAAAAATTTGAAAAAACTATATTTAGAAACTATAGACAAAATTTCACGAAACTCTAGTTTTCATCATCTTCAAATTCCTCACAGTTTATCTGTTATTAGTTCCCAAAAGTGAAGATTTAGTTAAGATGAAATATTTCAGTGTCTAGTTTGGCAAAACATTGTAAACCACTATTATGGGATCACCTCAATCTAATGACTGTACGTTACCGTACATATCTAAAAAATATGGAAAACTCAAAATTCTTGAAAAAAAGTAAGAATTCAATTCGATTTTCTTCCCAAAATCTCCAATCCAACCTTTACAATGATGATTCCCACCTTTTTAAAGGTTTCCTTACCCAAGAAAACCAACATAACAACCTCTAACTAAATTTTGAATCCCTTTATGGCTGTTGGAGTGCAAAATTACACTTGTTTACATATTCTTGTTAACAACACTTTGACTCCTTTTACATTATTTTACTATTTGACCCTCCTAGACATCTAAAACATTTGTGATGGTCTATTTAGACCTTATTAGACCCGAAACATGACCTTATGCATGAAAAGCAACATTAACCTACCTAGACCCCATTTGTCATCATTGACATTTTGTTAACATGTTTGACATCATTTACAATATGGAACAATGAGACACCAAAGTTACCATTTACATCAAGAATGGTCTTCTTAGACCTTATTAAGAGAAAATAAACTAAAGATACCCCTACCAACCTACTGATCACCCATCAACCTGCAAAAAATCAAATTTCTTGTGAGTAAGGTATAGGTGCTCCTATACCACTATTTGGTGCAGGGGCACCAAGCTTCAGTGGTTGTCATTAGGGTGATGAAGTCTTGTTTTGGCTTGGATAAGGTCATATAGACCATTTATTGATGTAATAAGTCTATTTTAGTGGTTATTAGTGAGTTAGAAGATTTTAGTTGCAAATTTGGTAAATCAGTGCAAAGTATCATTTTTCAAATTTTCAAGTGCAAGAAATGGAGGGAGTTGAATATATGTATGTGAATATCGAATGAAGGAGTGTGTGGAGAAGAGTGGAAGATTTTGTAAAATCATTGATCAATAAAGCTCTATTTTCTTTGTAAATCTGAGTTTTTTTTTTCTCTTTTTCAATGTTGTAGCAATCAATTGCACGAGCCCGTACTAAAGGGAATTGAATAAAAGTGTTTTTATTTGCATAGAGGGATGTGTTAGACATGTTTTTTGTTTTTTTGGCATTGAAATCCATCTTGTTTTGAGATCTTAGGGTGGATTTTATTGTAGGCAGATCTGGAAGTCTAAATTTCAAGTTTTCAGGTTATCAAGTGATTTAATGGCTCATTCCACCTAATGTATATATTGTAGCTTAGTCGAATGAGTCCATTAGGTGGGGAATAGGTTAGAAGATGATTCTTGGAGCAGGGGAGATCATTTTGGAGTGATGGCATGTAGCCTTGGCTGTGAAAATGTGTGATTTTGAGTGAATTTGAGTGGTTTTATAGTGTGAATGGATGAAATCCTTTGGGGAAGTCATTTGTGAGTCTTTTGAGCATGTACAGACATCATATGGTATGTTTGGGGTGTTTTATGTGAGATTTAATTATGGGAAGAGTTATTTTCATTAAGGCTCCTTGGGAAACCTAGGTTTGGTGTCTTGAGAGTGAGGGTTTAGTGGATTGGTAGCTTGGTGAGTGGTTGGAGCTTTAAAAATTATGAAATATTAAGGCTAGTAACCTATTTAATGACTATCCATGGTGTTTGACTTGATTGCATGTGTCTGTTTGGAAAAGATGCCTAATTGATTTCAATGTTAATTATTCAATTTTAAATTATATAATATAACTAATCTCAATTGTGGTTTGAATGTTTCTTGTGCAGTTACCTTTAGAGCCAAAGAGTGCTTCAAAGAGGCTCCATTTTGATGATCCACTAGTAGTTTAGGATGAGATAAAAATTTTGGCATGTATATTATGAATAGATATCGAGATGGCATATGCCACACTTTGTAAAACTTTGTTTGAGTTGGTGTTGATGCCATTTCTGTATATGGACATACACTTGATTATTGGATAATTTGATATATAGAAGTTTAGAATTGAAATAATTTGTTCATCATGTGCAAGTTTAAACTATTCAAAAATTTAATCTTGAGCAATGGTTAAATATCAACGGAAAATAGCATAAAAAATAATGGTTATATTATATAGTTGAAAATCAAATAATATGAATAATGGTTAAATTATATCATATATTGCTTAGTTATATCATGGTTAAATTATATAGTTTAAAAAATTTTGAAGACAAGAAAAATGGTAAAGTTTAAAATTTTAGCTTTAAAGTTTAAATACACAAATTTCATTGTCTCACACTACATATTTCATATTCAATTATCATTACATATTGAAATTCAAAAAATATCATACTTTTATGTTGATAAACATGCCAAACTGATGCAAAGTAGGGTGGCAAACTCTCAACAAACCAAATACCATTTAATCATCCTTCTAGACACAAAATACCATTGGACAGTCATGAGCAGGGTACATAAGCACTAAATCAACAATCATCTTCCAATTAAACACTCACCAACACTCCAAAACTCAAAACCCTCACTTTTGACAAGTTTCAAAGGGGGTTTATTGAAAACCTCACCTCCAGACGTCTCCTCACTATTTCAATGCCTCCAACACCTTCAAATATATTTTCTCTTGCATAATTAACTCCTACAAAGTGTTGTTCCAAGTGTTTTCCATCACTACCTACTCTTAACTTCCAAATTTCACTCAAAACACACATTCTTGACAACTAGGCATCATGCCCAAACCCCCAAATGGCCATCCCTACTCCTAAAATCATGCACACATGCCCCCTACACCTAATTATGCCATTCCACTGACTTACAGTACAATACAATGGGTGGCAAAGAAATTTGGTGGAAATTTCCATGTTGCCCCTATGTAAAAAGCATGAATTTAGGACTAGGAGGCATAGCTTGAAGTAGCAGATTAAGGAAATAGTTTGGAAGAAGGTTAGAACCTAGTTGTTTCAGTGTTATTAAGTGGAGTTTGATGTGATAGAAGGTTTGTAAAGGAATGGTAGGTCATTTGGATGCTTGGGCTTGAAGCCCTAGTTGAACAAAGAGTGAAAATAGGTGAAATTGAGAGGTTTTAAGAAGGAAATGTGTGAGAAATTTGGGGGAAGCATGATTTGAAGGTGAATTAAGTTTGTGCAGGGTGAAATAAGAGTGTTTGAAATTTTTTTTAGGTTGAATGAGGTCTGGAGATGGGGTTTTCAATAAACACCTACTTATTTGGTGAAAAATGAGGGTTTCATGAAAAAAGGGTCTTAGCAAGCGATTTTTGACTCAATGGTTGAAGAATTTGTGGTTTTGGAGGTAGTTTGAGGACTGTCCAATGGTATTTTTAGTGGGTATCAAGATTGAAGGAGACTTCCTTTGTTCAAGTGGGCTAATTGGAGCCCCTTTTCAAGCGTTCAAGGTCAATTTGATGGAATCGTTCCAAAGTAAGTACATGTGATTGAGTATGGATAGCTGTGGACCTATCTTTCATTGCACCACAAAGGACCTTATTCATGACCAAAAACCTTAAGACACCCTAAGAACTAACTGGTGCAGGGGCACCAAGAGCATTTTATGCAAATGTTGGCAATTGAGGTATTTTGGTTGTTTAGGGGTATTTGAGTATTTTTGTTCAAAAAATAAGGTCATTTAGACCATTTTATGATGTAAGGAGACCTTTTATAGGTATTTAGGTGGTTGGAAGGCCTAAGTTGCAAAAATTGCAAAATTGTGTAAAAGTTGTCAAAATTGCTACTTATTGTCAAATGGTGGAAGTTCAAGAGTCATTTTGTTGTAGTTCATGGGGAAAGTAGTTGGAATTTGTTGAGCCATGTTTAGGCATGGTCCTCTTTCACACCCAAATGCGTCAAATCGCTTAGAGCTACATTCAACTGGCTGAATCCCTTAAGAGTCTGAAGTGCAAAATGGCTGCAAATTTTAGCATGACGCTACTTAGACACCATGATTCTTAGAAACTTCTCTTCTAAGCTTATTGGATCGTGTTGTGCCCCTCTACAATAACCTCTCTCAATTTTTGCTATCTCAGAGGCGTTTTCCTGTGGCGGCTAGATTTTGCTTGGGGAAAAAGTTGTCAAATGCAAGTAGTGCAAAGTTGCAAAGTGGTGCAACTTTCATTCTACAACTCGTGTGACAAAACTAACTGTTCCAACATGTCTAAGTGGGTGCGTTTATGCTATGAATGGTCCTCTTTCAGACCCAAAAGTGATGAATTTCTCCAAGCTACTTTCAACCAATTGAATCCCTTAAGAGTCTGAAGTGTAAAATGGCTACAAACTTCAGCATGATGTTACTCGAACACCGTGATGCTTAGAAAATTCTTGCCTAAGCCCATGGGATCTTTTTGTGCCCCTATATAATAACCTCTCATTTTTCACTATCTCGGAGGCATTTTCCAATGGTGGCAAGATTTCACTTGGGGAAAAGTTCTCAAATACAAGTAGTGCAAAGTTGAAAAGTGGTGCAACTTTCATTCTACAGTCATGTGACCAAACCAACTATTTGAACATGTCCAAGTGGGTATGTTTACGCTAGGAATGGTACTCTTTCACACCCAAATGGGAAAAATCGCTCTGAGCTACATTCAACCGGCTGAATCCCTTAAGAGTCTGAAATGCAAAAAGGCTACAAACTTCAACATGACGTTACTCAAAAACCATAATGCTTAGAAACTTCTTGTATGTACCTATGGGATTTTTTTCCCTCTACAATAACCTATCTCAATTTTTTCTATCTCAAAGGCATTTTCTTGTGGCGGCGAGATTTTGTTTGGGGAAAAAGTTGTCAAATGTAAGTAGTGTAAAGTTGCAAAGTGGTTCAACTTTGGTTATGCAACTCGTGTGACCAAACTAACTATTCCAACATGTCCAAGTGGGTAAATTTACGCTATGCATGGTCCTCTTTCACACCCAAACACATTGAATCGCTCCGAGCTACATTCAACCGACTAAATCCCTTAAGATTTTGAAGTGCAAAAATGTTGCAAACTTCAACATGATGTTACTTGGACACCGTGATGCTTAGAAACTTATCGTCTGAGCCTATAGGATCATGTTGTGCCCCTCTACAATAACTTCTCTCAGTTTCTTCTATCTCAGAGGCATTTTCCTGTGGTGATGAGATTTCACTTGGGGAAAAAGTTATCAAATGCAAGTAGTGCAAAGTTTCAAATTGGTGTAACTTTCGTTCTACAACTCGTGTGACCAAACTAATTATTCCAAAAAATATGAGTGGGTACTTTTACACTACGCATGGTCCTCTTTCACACCCAAACATACTGAATCACTTTGAGCTATGTTCAACTGTTTGAATCCCTTAAGAGTCTAAAATGCAAAATGGTTGCAAACTTTAGCATGACGTTACTTAGACAATGTGATGATTAGAAACTTGTCGTCTAAGCATATGGGATCATGTTCTACCCCTTTACAATAACCTCTCTCAGTTTTTACTTGGAAGGAAAATAAGCATGTCTAAGTCAAGAGCAAGTTTGCCCAATCTTGGCAAGGGACAAACAAAGTCTACCATGCCCCTGGTCAAAGAAAATGTCCAAGATGATGCAAATTATTCTTGGGAAAGAAAAGCTATGTCCAAACTACTATCAATTCCGCCCTTGGCTTGAATAATGCTTGTCCAAGAAAAAGGTAATGTCCACCCAAATTAAAGCATACATGGAAAAGACAACGTAAAGTTAGCCCAGGTCAAAGCATACATGGCAAAGACAACTTAAAGTCCACACCAAGCTGAAAATAGGAGATGGAAAACATATCTTGAATTTTTCCTTAGGCCAAGATTAAAGGGGACATCCAACACATTGAGATGGTGCCTCGTCATCTTCCAACCAATCAAATTTTTCCAAGCTAGCATGTCTAGGTTCAATGAACCTGACACTTCATAATGCAACAACTATTTATTGTTGGTTTATATTTAGCAGAAGAACAAGTTTCCCCAAATGTAATTTTCTCATTGGTCGAGAGGTAGTTACTTGTGACAAACCCTAATTAGGCTTTTATTTTTTAATCTCTGTCATTGATTCTAAATCAATATTGGTAGACATCTATGAAAAATGTGGTAGCATAGACAAGGTAGTAAACTATTTGAAAAAATGCCTCAAAGAAATGTGGTCTCATGGTGATGGAATGCCATGAAAATCGAGGGAATTTTCTTGTAATTGCACTCCATCACCATGAAACCACATTTCTTTGAGGAATTTTTTCAAATAGTTCGCTGCCTTTTCTATGCTATTGTTTACTATTACACTTTGATGGATTTTTTCCAAGCATCCATATAGCTTGTTCGAAAGCACCTATTTTATAATTTTAGCCATAGAAGCTAGGAAGTGAATTGATTCATAAAATGCTTTGGTAGACATGTATGAAAAATGTGGTAACATAGACAAGGCAGTGAACTGTTTGAAAAAAAATCCTCAAAGAAATGTGTTCTCTTGGTGATAGAATGCCATGACAAGCACATTGAGACCACATTTCTTTGAGGCATTTTTTTTAACAGTTCACTTCCTTGTTGGTGTAGGAGCACCAAGCCTCTTGATATGGTATTGAATGGTCATGGATGGAATTGTGGTTAAGGCAGGAGAGTTTGAGCTTTTTTTGTTTCAATAAGGTCTACTTAGACCATTCTCATGTTTCTGAAATGATTTGGAGTTTTCATTTGATAATTTGGCCATAACTTGTAATCATGTTGAAATTTTTCGAGATGGTCAAATTTTGTCAAGGTAAGTAGAATAGGAAATTATTTAAGAGGGTCTAGGGGATTAGGAAATAATAAAGAGTCAGAAGGAGGAAATTGTAAAATTTGTAAGTTGCATAAATGCAACAAATTTGAAAACCAACGGCTACCTACTTTGAAAAGGTTTTACTTGGTAGTTATAGACATTGGGAGAAGTTGGATTTGAGTGTAATCATTATAAAAGCCTCAAAAATCACTCGTGTAGGGTTGTTGAAGGAAATTTGAAGATTGTACACATTTTGTTTTCATAAAATACAAAGTTCTCAGTAACTTTTTTCCTATTTTTTTGAACTTTGAAGGCTTGGTATAGACCCGTACAGCCTGCCTTTTCTCTAAAACTTCTTAGATGTTGTAGGTATGTGTGTTGTCTCTCTAATGCTTCAGATTTGAGGTCTTAATTGTGCAAATTGAGGGAGAAATATTTATTTTTCTAGGACTGCTCATTTACCCTATTTTAGGGGCTTTAAAAGGGAACAAAATGGGTTTCTAAGCCTTCCACCCACTATATAGTCATGTAACTTGATGGATAGGCTTAGATAGGTGAAATAAACATGTATGCATCTTTTTTTGTGCAGGGAAGGTGTATTTCTTGATTTGGGTGAGTCTCTAGGGTTTTTTCCATTGGAAAATGTATGAATTTAATGGGTATACACCTGAATCTGATGATGCGGTGTTAGTACAAGTTATCTTATGAACTTTTAAGCTTTTAGGGGTGAATTCAAGGGTTTTTTACTAGGTGGAAAGCTTGGGAAGGGCCCGAAAGTGTTTTCTTCAATAAACCCTCATCAAAAGTGCATAAAACAAGGGTTTTTTGGTTTGGTGTGGAGGTGGTCATAAAAATGAAATCTAATGGGGGATTTTGGGGTTTGATAACCTTCCAATTGCTTCCCTAAAGTCTCAGAGTGTTTTCACAAGTTTAAGAGGGGGTCCTTTGTAAAATTGACCTATTTGGAGGCCTAAAACGGAGAGAAAGTCAATTTTCTCAATTTTTTTCCAAAGGAGTCATATTGGGGGCTAAGATATGTTTTGTAACTCTGTAATGGGTGTTTGAGTCATCCTTTTTTTTCAAGTATTTTGGGAATTTTTCAAGTTAAGTTCCTAAAAACGGGTTTGCACTACTACTAGGTTTGTAAGGGTGAAAGTGGGAAATCCTACCTTTGATTGTTTTCAAACTTTGGGAGTTGTTTGGATTGGTCCAATAAATCCTTTTAATCTTGTTAGATGCCTCTTAAAGGAAATTTGACACTTTGAGTGGTTTTGGATCTCCTATCTCTACATCACTTGTCTATGCTATTGCTTCTTATTATGCGTTGATAATTTTTTTCCAAGCATCCATATTTTTTTTACAAGCACCTATTTTAGGGTTTTAGCCATAGTAGCAAGGCAGTGAACTATTTGATAAAATGCTTTGGTAAACATGTATGAAAAATGTGGTAGCATAGACAAGGCAATGAATTGTTTGAATAAATGCCTCAAAGAAATATGGTCTCATGGTTGGAATAGCATGAAAATCAATAGCAATTTGCATGTCATGGCATTCCATCACCATGAGACCACATTTCTTTTGGACATTTTTTTCAAGTAGTTCATTGCCTTGTCTATAGTATTGCTTGCTATTATGCTTTTGATAGATTTTTTCCAAGCATCCATAGCTTGTTCGAAAGCACTTTTTTTATGCTTTTAGCCATAGCAACAAGATAGTGAACTATTTGACAAAATAATTTGGTAGACATGTATGTAAAATGTGGTAACATAGATAAGGCAATGAACTATTTGATAAAATACGTCAAAGAAATTTGGCCTCATAGAATTCCATCATAAGAAAATGCAATTGGTAGTTGTTCCTACTTATTAGTTATGCAATGTGAATAATTGCATAACTTCTTAGGTTGACTTTGTTAAAACTATATTGTAATTGAAATTTTGTCATCTATTAGCATCTAGTTATTAGTTATGCAGTGTGAAGTAATACTTTGACTTTGAAAGATGTGGAATAAAATGTAATCAACGATATGAATATAAACTACAAAAAATTATTTTTTACAATTCATTAGTTAAAATATTTATTTTATTTTCTCTCTATATCTCTATATGCTGTGGAAATACCTTTGAATTTCAAAATAAATAGATTTTCTCTTGTTCTACAATTTTTTACATTTTTTTTTAAATATTATTTTTTCCCAACTTTTTAAAAAACTCTGATACTTTTGGTTTGTCAAAATTTTCCCTAAAATATTTTTGCTGCTATGCATTGGAAGCATGAAGCATACACATGAATAAATGCACTATACATGAAGTATACATGTGAATAAGTGAAACATACATGCAAATAAGTGAGGCACAAGTAATTGAGGCATTCCAAAGGATACAAACCACAAGGAATGGAGCTTATTGAGCAATTGATAGTAATTAATTAAGAATTAGATGTAAAAAAAATTCATGCCTACAACATTCAAGCATACGACTTACACAATATGCATGATAACATCATTCAAGAATGGTAGTAGCAAAATAAGATTTTTTTAATCAAAAATTCATAAGGTATACAATGATATATATTGATAAAAGCATATACAATATATCCAAAAAATCCATACAGGCTTAGTACAAAGGAACCATATTATGGACATAAAATTTCACGTATATATAGATAGTAGAAAACATATGTTCCAAAATGCCACATAGGCATGGGTTCTGTCATAATAGTGGTTTACAATTCCTGAGAGGAATGAATTTTAGCTAAAATCACATATTTTTAGAAAATATAATGGTTTAAGCCTTAAAAAATTCCATTTTAAGGATTCCAATTGAAGAGGGTTTGATCAAATCACCTTAGATCAAACCCCCTTGGATAGAACCTCGCTAGTTTTAAACCATACCTATAAATGCATCTCCTTTACACCTATCAAAATGCTGATAAAAATCACTTTTGATTTAGATTTTGGGGGATCAAATGAATTCATTTAAAATTTATTTAAAATGATTATGGTATTCCTCAGAACAAGCTATCCAATGAATATAATTTTAATATTATTTGGTTTTGTTATGTATTTGTTTTTTAAGTTTTATTAAACATAGGTTTTTCATCGAAAATGAATTTCTTTGTTCTTCACATGTGGAAAAATAGAAGATTATCAAAAAAACAATTGAAAAATATGAGTGCACTAGATATTGAAGTCCTTGATCCAACAAAAAAAAATTAAATTAAATTTTGACATATAGAAAAAAAGTTCGCGTTATACAGTTGTGTTTAAATTATAATTCATTTGACTTTGAAACTTGATTAAGGAAAAATATTCAATAAAAATATCTAACCAAGTGGAAGCACTAGATATCAGAGTTACAAATCTAAATTTGAAAGAATTAGAATTTTATCCTTCATGGAAAAAAAGTTATGCTTATGAAAAAATCACTTTTAAAAATGTTGTTTTGAAAAATCTATTTTTGGGAGATGGAAAAGAAGTGCAATTTGATTCCAAAATTTGAAAAATATTTTAGAATCTACAGACAAAATTTGATGAGACTCTAGTTTGCACCATCTTCAAATTCCTCACAGTTTAGCCGCTATAGGTGCCCGAATGTGAAGATTTAGTTAAAAATAATAATTTTAGTGTCCAGTTTGGCCAAAAATTGTAAACCACTATTATGGGATCACCCGCATGCAGCAAATGACCCTAATATAGTTATTTCCCTCTAGGGGAAGGAAATAGATCCCTTGTTGCCTTTTAAATTTGGTTGGATGGAGTGATTGTTGGTTCTCTGGTCTTTCAAACATGCTCACTAGTCCTCCTCTCTTCACTCTAGACCTTCAACTGATACAATAAAATGTAAAGATGTTAATACAAAAATTGAATTGTGGAATGATATATAACAAAATATAATCACTTACCACATACAGATAGTCATCATTCACATTTACATCATTACCATGTCCATGATATAGAGTGACAACCACCTGTAGCAACCATCAAGATAGAAATTAAGCTACACAAAATTATCATGAAAATTTTCTATAATAGACCATAAAAGAGAAAATATAATGCCAAATCAACTAATTTGTTGCATACCTCTCTCAATGGATCAGAACTGGTTGTTGTTACAACAACTCCGTGCTCCATCGTCCCACAAACATCACTTGGGCTATATGATGTCAACATCTACAAATGGTAAATGAAAGAGTAAATGGTAGGGTGAACTATTAAATGTTAATAGGATAGGATGAGGAAGGAATAAAGGAACAAAAAGTGAATTAGGAGAAGATAATGTGACACGATCAAGGAATACAAATGCAATTTTTGTGTTTCTCATCAATCTTTTAGATTTGTATATGCAAATTTATGAAAACTAGCTAACATTGTTTTACAACACCATTATTGAATAAAGGCTACCTGAGTGTAAGTTGTTTGAGGAAATGAATTGCAAGGTGTGGAGGTTGAAGATCCACCAGGAAATTGTTTGAAATCCAAAGCATGTTATGAGACAAACATTCAAATATAACATTCAACTGTTCAAATGCAATAATAATATCTTTAATACTAGTTGCATACATGTGGAATCTATGTCAAGAATGAATAATGGTCTATAGGATGGGGCACATCTCATGAACACTCCAACACTGAAATTTCATCATATCTAAGTTCTACTAATTTACTTATTCTTAAATTTCAAAATATAATTTAATAAACAACATTAAATGAACTTGCTAAATTTTACCTGAGTGTCAGTGTTGAATGTATCATTCAACAAATCATCTATGAAATCCATCACCTTTACAACTGATGTAGGCTGTGTAGATACATCCCAAGAACTCTAATAATCATATGTGCAAACTACACCACAAGTGCCACAATGGTGGGGTGGAGCTTGGGGCCTACACATCTCTACTAGAGACCTCACACACTATAAAATGGTCTAGGTGAGTGAGCCAATTGACTCCAGCATGTCCACCTCTACACTATCCTTAACAATGGAAGGAATAGCAACATGCTCCACCATGGTTTTGGCCAAAGGTCTTGATGCCAACTATGGATTACGTCGTGTAGCAGGTCTATCATGTGTGGAGCCCCCACCTCTACCCTAAAAGTCTAAGATGTACAAATAATTTGGCATCTTATTGAGGATAAACTCATAATAGAGTTTCCTCGAAAAGTATTGTGGTACCTCATGGTTATTGCATCGAGGTTGGTCAAATACCATCCACCACCATTCCCAAAATTTGTTTTTAATTAACTCATGGTGGCACCAATGGATGGGGAACCTCCTGCATGTATGACACAAAGGTGTGTTGGTTTTCAGGTCTGTAAATAGGGTACACAAGTCAACTTTGCTAATTTTTTGTTTTTTAACATTTGCATATGACAAAACTCTAGAATAATATTTTCTCATCTCATGCCTTATATTTGACCAAAAATTTATTTTCTCGCTCATTTCTCTTACATGAGATACAATTGACTTCAATGATTCAACAATCCCTCTCCTATAAGGGTGGGTTTCGACATGCTCGATTAATCTTCCAATTAATTGTTCAATGTCTCTTTTATTGTTTTCAATTTGATTTAGAATATTTTCTTATGTTCCTTGAGGATTCCTATGAATTGATGGAGGGGTTTCATGTTGTTCTTGAATAGGAGGCTCTTCCTAAGGGGGTGACTATGAATTCTCAATGTTTGGAGGTGGAGTTTCATTCCCTGAGAATTAGAACAAAATTTTATTATAAAAACCTATTTCAATTTGCATTCTAAATCAAATTTGAAATAAATAGAATAAAAATACATAGCTCTTCACAATCTTCGGCATCTCTGATGTGTTGGCAGCATACTCATGAAAAATAACAAGCTAAGGATGCAAATAATGGATGATATTTGGTGAGCGCGATTTGTAGAACTCAAATCCTCCAAGCCAAGCTGTGGGTTGAAGTGAAATGAGGTTTGAAACTATGTTTTTTTCTTTTATTCACATTTGGCATTTGGCACACACCAAATTTGGTGCATGCCAAATGATTTTAAGTCATTTGGCGTGCGCCAAATGGCAAATTTCAGCCTTTTTTGTGAATTTTTACAATTTGACATGTAAATTGTGTCATAGATGGGTGCACTTACTCAAAGATAGAATAAAATTTTTCTTCAACTAAATTCCACCTCTCAACCTACCCAACCAGTTTATACCTAAGTAGCTACCATAAGGAAGAGTAATATTTATATCTTTGGGGATCCACAAAGATATTTTACTCCCTTACCCGACATACTTCATAACATTATGACCCAACTCTTAAAAAAGCATGCTTACTTTACCTCACATTCAACCCCTTGACCCTAGCAATCCATTACCTCCAAACTTCAAACACAATGTCTATTATTCTTATCACCAACAAAATGGACATAATATGGAATATTGCAAGCATCTTAAACATCTTGTGCAAGACCTCATTGATTCTAATCATATCCAAATTGGAGGTGTGAATGAAAAAGGTAATAAGTTAGTGGTCGCTCCCAACCAAAACTTGCAAATATTTACCAATCCCATGCCCAACCATAATATTTCATTTGTTAAGGCTAGTGAAACTAAGCCCAATGTGATGAATGTTGACACAGATGATGAAAATTTGAGAAATCATGAACAAAGTCCTATGGATGATGATGAACAAGGTCCTATGGATACTAATCAACAAATTATTATTGATACAAAGATAGGAGTGGTTGAAATCGAGCCACGTAAACAAAAAACCATTGACATTACTTTCTCTTCAGAAGAAACAATCAAACATGCACCTAATGGTCCTCTTTACATAGCTGACAGAATCAATAACAAGCCCACTCTTGGGATTTTAATTGATCTTGTCTATGGAGAGAATGTGATCATAGAAGAAATTTTATGTGTGCATGAACTTTCTCAAGATAAATATTATAAATTGAAAGCATGGATTAAAATGCTTGATGGTTTTGCTCATGCTACTATGGGCTCAATCACACTCCGTTTACAAGTATGACCAAGGAAATCAAATGTATCATTCTCTATCATCTCTAATTCAAACCAATTTTGTGTGAAGTTAGGCAATAAATGGCTTCACTCCATGAATGTAGTCTCATCCATTGTGCATAAGTGCTTAAAGTTTCCAGTCGGAAATGAAAAATTTACGGTGAACCATAGTGGCTTTAGACCCCCATATTCCTGTGGAAATTTCTCTTTAGATTATTTTTGGCCTGAGCCTATGGAACCTATAAGACCCCATGAAGATTATCTTTTCCTATCCTACTAAAAATTCAAAGCCAAATGCATATCCAAACTATCTCTTGAAAACTTTCATCCACCCATGAGTGAACCTCCACACATGCATGAACCTCTGCCACCTAAAGAAAAAAATGTTGAGTCTAAACTCCTTTCCACAAACCAAGACCCGTCCATGAACAATCCCTTGCCTATATCTTACAAGAGACCTCAAGAAAATCAAACAAGTCTTAATCCACCTCCTAAGTAAATTTATATAGCCAAAGAGAAAGTGGTTGAACAACCTTCTATGGTTTTTTTTTTCTTTCTTCACAAGAAGAAAAGGAACCTATGGTTGACAAACCTGCTCCTACACAAATCCAACTTGAAAATAATAATAAAAGAAACTACAATGCTACAGAGTGTAGGCATAGATGTCTTGCTACTGATCGAAAGATGAATAATGATAACAACATTCAAAATCAAAATCCAAATTTGATAGAAGTAATAAACGATGACCCTCCTCTCTTACCAGAACAAATAAAAGCTATACCTTCACCACAAAAAGGACCAACAACTTCTATGGATATTATCATTCATCCTCCTATTGTTGTTAACATGGATGAAGATGAGGAAAGAACTAAAATTGATGAGGAAGTACATAATGAGCTAAATTTATTATTTTCCTCTTCTATGAGCTTAAATGAAAACAACCATGGTGATCCTCCTAAATTGAGTGATTTACCATGTGTTGAGCTTGGTGATTCTCCTAGTACAACACTTGATAATTTCCCTCTTGCTAGTGATCTGCATTCTACATATACTAAACAAGATTGGGATGTGGATGACCTATTGGATGGTTGACTCGCATGTGTTTTAGTAGTATTTTATCTTTTCTTTCTCATTGGCTTTCCTTTTGCTTTTCTTTTTCTTTGCTTGCATGTGCTTAACGTGATCCCCCATGATGTTTTGTTTGACATTTCTCTCTCTCCGTGCATTCCTCTATTTGTACCTCCATTCTTCTATATGTCGTATACTTTTTCCTTTTGATAGATCTTTTATCATTTCCTTTTATTTTCACTTCTTGTGTTTTCCTTTTGTGGATGACATAAGGAATCGATACATTCATGTCTCCTTCATGTTGACCCAAAATATTTTTCATTATCTTTTCTTTTCCTTTCATTTTTCTTTTTTTTTCCTTTTGAGAATGACACAAGGTATCGAGACACCCTATGTCTCCTCCATGTTGACCCAAAAGGCTCTTTCTTTTCTTTGTTTTCACTCTCTTTGTGTCATTCTTCTAGTTCTATGTATTTGGGGAATTATGAGAGTTCCAAGCTCTCTAATATCATTGCAACAAAGAACATACTTACCCCAAATCCATAGATCCCTTATGTGTTTGGTGCTTTCATTTTTGGGGCAACCAGGCTTCCTTTTCCTTTCTTTTGCACAACGTAGCTTTACTTGGAAACATATGACTTGGCACAAGGATTTCCAAGTTGGATCTCATTTATTCCTTCTTGATTGTATTTTTCATTTTTTCTACTTTAAAGTAATTGATCACAGGATGGTGTTAGTAATTTCTTTAAAGTGGGGGCATACATTGGCATTATTTTGACATGTTTTTTCTTGCATTTCTTTTCCTTCTCATGTTCTTTGATGCAATTTTATTACTTCACGTAATGTTTTTTCCTCTTTGTGGTGATGTTGGGAGTAATGTCCTTCAAGATCATGATCTATCTTACCATATTATATTCCCCTTAGTGATGTGATGCACTGCATCCCTTAAGTTTTGAATATTTTATCCTTTCATTGGTCCTCTCTTGGATACATTAGGCATGATGTCCAATAAGAATAAGACCTCACATGAACTAAGTAAAATCCCTTTGAACATCCCTCTTTCTTGTTGTGTTTTCCTTTTGTACCTTATTAAATTCATTGAGGTATGGCTTTGATATGGTCCCTTGGGGCTCACCTAGTGAACACCTAGCTTCACTAGCCTATGTTAGCATTAATTTTTAATCTATATTAAAGTAATGGAGTTATGGATTTGATATGGTCCCTTGGGGCTCACCTAGTGAACACCTAGCTTCACTAGCCCATGTGAGCATGCAGTTTTGTGCCTTATTAAAGTCAAGGAGGTATGGATTTGATATGGTATTTTTGGGATCACCTAGTGGAAACCTAGCTCCCACTAGCCCTTGTGACCATGCATTTTGTTTGCATAGTGGATAGCATGTTCCACTTGTAAACATTTTTGGACAAAAATCCTAGACCCGATCCACCACGTTGGATGGCCAGTCAAAGCTCGATCTGCTACAATTTTTCCTTTTCCTTTTCGTTTTCCTTTTTCTTTCCTTTGATGGTGTATGTTTTCAATTTTGTTATGGCTTCATATATCATCCACAAGCGTGTTCCTTTTTTCTTATGTTTGTTTTTCCATAGGATCTTGATCCTGGGGGCTTGGCCACCCTCTTGATCATTGTCATCCTATCTTCCTAACATTTGTACATTTGAACTCCTCTTGATTGTGTGGTTGGCTACTTTAGTGTAAGTTTGAAGCAATTTCATCCTCTCACTAAAGTGAGGGCTAAATGTAGTGTAGTAAAATGCATACCCTTGCATTTTCACACTTGTTTGGGCCCGCCTTGCTTTATTTATGCTTCTTTATGGCGTAATTGGTCTTATTTTATGTCCACAAGCCCTATGAATGACCTATTTTTCTTGTTAATCTTGACATTCTCCAATGTATAAATGTTAATTTAATGACTCCATCAGTTTGTCCCCAATTTTTAGGTCGGGACTAAAATGTCACCTAGGGCATCTTAGTCCCCCAAGGCTTTCGGGACCCTAATTTTTGAATCTTTGAATTGGGCCCCTTTTTGGTGTCTATGCCCCAAGTTTTTAGGACTTGGGACTAAGATGCCACATAGGGTGTCTTAGTCCTCCTGTCATTTTCGAGATTTAACTTCAAATTCTAGCAGGATTTGGCCTCATTTATTTAATGAATTCATATGTCAGCTTGGTGTGATATAATTTCAAGATATTAAGCATAGATAAGTATAAATAGAAGGTTCCTTGATTCATTTCAACCCAAGTATTTTTGTGAGATCTTTTATCATAGCATAATTGAGTTCACAAGAGCATTCAAGAGTAGATTCATCAAGAATTTGAATCCATTTTTAGGTTCAAGCATCATATCAAATTTTTTTCTTGCATCATTTGTGTTGTTCTGCTAACATTTGTGATGTAGGGTTTTCATTCAAGAAAGAAATTCAAGTCCTATCTTTCAAGCATTCAAGATTCATATCCATTGTAGCCATTACACACAAGTTTGTAGAATTCATAAAGGGTTTGGTGAGTTGTAGCATTGCATGTTCTTCATTCACCATTTCCTTCACTATTTCTATCTCATTTCAATGTTTAATTACCAACAAGGGGTTTGACCAAGGAAAACTCCCATTCACTAACAAACAAATTTTTTTTCCCATATTTCATATTTGTGATTACAAATCTAGGTTGTGGACTTGAAGATCACTTGAAGTGAAAAGTTTCAAAATTTGTAAAGTTGCATTACAAAGTTGTCATCTTCATGCAAACTCACTTACATGCCTTATTTGGAAGTTTCAGAACCTGAGATCAAAAGGGAAGCTTGTGCATACCTTGGAGCTCAGGATCTTGTTCAAAGTTTGCAGAAATTTAGAATGGGACTAATACACCATCTTGGGCATCTTAGTCCTCCCAGGCTCAATTTTTAGGGATTTTTAGAGATCCAGTTCCAAGATCCGAAGACTCCACATTTTCCACAAAAAATAGCAGCAGGACTAATACGCCATCTTGGGTGTCTTAGTCCTCCACAACATATTTTGGAAATTTGTTTGCATTTCCAAAATCCTCACGACATCTCCAAATTTCCCAAGTGCACACATACCATCTCCCTATTGCATAATTTCATCGTTTTCATCTTTCATTTAGCTTGCATTGTTAGTTTTAGGTCATTTTGCATATCACAGAGTGTTATCAAGTATTCTCTTTTCCAAGCATTTTCTTGGTGGTGAACCCCTTAGAACTTAAGAAACCCTTCCTAGGACCCTCCAAATTGTGAATTGGCTCACTTTGAGAGGTTGTTAGGTAATCCAATTAGGACTCTTAGGACATTAGTGAATGGTTGAATGAGAAAAGTGTGATATCCCACAAAGGTATCCATTTTCACATTCATCACGAGTAAAATCCCTTTAAATAAAGTTTATTCATAAATAGGAGAAAGTTTTTCTTTATAAGGAGATTAAGGGTTGATCAATTAGCATTGTGGTGATATAAGTATTTGTTATTTTTTCTACATCACTTTTATAGGAATGAAATAATATAATACTAGTTTTAAAGTATAATATGACACAAGTGAGGACAAAGAGGTTGGAGACATTGAAATGAATGAATGAGATATTGGGATTGAGGAAGAGGAGAGTGGAATTGACTCTAGGAAGAAGGAGTAAAATGTTGAAAAGAATGAAGAAAGGGTGAGTTTGAAGGAAGACCACGAATTAGGACCCAAGTCCCTTCAACATTTTAAAAATTAGATTAAGGATTTATAGGTCAAGGTTAACATTATTTCAAATATTGATAGTGAATTACTAAAGGAGAAGATTACCAAGCTCGATAATGCAATTAGTTGAATTATCTCAATCACCAAAGAGATTATGAATCAAGCCATATTTGGTACTATCACAAGTTAGTCTAAAGTGAGGAAGCTGAAAAGAAACAAGGAAAATAACTAGGAAGATGAGGCTCTAAAGAACAATACTTTGGATGACACAGAGAACACCTACAAGAATAGACTCGAGATGTTAAAGATGAACTGGGAACTTATCAATAATCCAAAGGAGTCATTTTCTCTACTAGGTAGGGTTATTTAAATTTTTTTTTATCGTTTTATATGGCAAGCTTACATCCCTATTTCATATAGGCCTACATGCCACTTATGGTTTTATCTTTTGAGGTTAGAGTGCCTTATTTGTTTCTTTCTACTTGGACTAGTTGGCATGTAGGCCTATTGGTTATGCTTTAACAATGTTTTATGGGATTAAGGCACTTACCCTACTTTTATAATCAAAACCAATATTAGACTTAAACTTAAACAATTTTGTCTATTAATTTAGCTATATTATAAAATGACTAATAATGGATTAAATATGTCAAAAAAGAGACAAAATAGGATAATTCAATTTTGAGTATTCATACTCGGATAATAGGACTTTCCCTTTTTTCTACAAGATTATATTAATGGAATTATTATAAAAACTTATGTCTTAGAAAAACCTTTATACATGTAGTGTAGAAAATTATACCCCTTTCTAGGAGAAAGTACAATTTCACACTTATTTGGACCTATCTTGCTGACCTTTTCATTAATCTATTTTAAAAATCTCATTAATAGACCCCTAATACCCCTTTATCATGTATCCCAAGGCTTTTTTTACTTAATTTTATTTAATTCTTGACACAACAACTCGCATTCAATAAATGCTATGAATAAAATTAATGCCCAAACATTTAAGGAGTCCTAAAGTTTTAGGTCAAGTTCGTCATTAGGTGCCTTAAACTCAACTTTGGATATGCTTTTGGTAGCATTTTAATCTCTCAAATTAAAATATCACATGTCAGCTTTCGAGATCTGATAATTGTAAATTTTTTTGAAAGGAAGCCTATAAAACTAAGTCTCACATTCATTTTACACTAAACAAGATGAAAAAGGAGAGATATCCATATGAGATCAAGCATTCATATTCAAGAGCAAGGAGAAGCATTCAAAAGTGAAGTCTTGGAGCAGTATTTGAATTTTTTTGCAGGTCTTCAAGCTCATTTTGATATCAATATCAAGCATTTCCAAAGGATTGATGATAGATGCCTATAGAGGATCATGATGGATTCTTGGTTTTTGAAGATGCACAAGACATTAAACCAAGCCTAATGACTTGTTTCTTAAGTTCTTCTATCTTCTATCATCTCTCTAATTTCAACCTAAGGGAAGGTATAATCAGATTTGTGACTTATTAAGGTGATTTGAGATCCCCTAAAGTAGGTCTTCATCATTGTGTATGTTCATTTAGGGATCCTATTCTAACACACTTGAGTAGGGTTTTTTTGCATCATTATTTTCTTAATCTTAGACACACTTAAGGTTAGGATTGAACACACATTTCATGTTACAGATCTATGTTCTTCATCAAGGTTTAATTACAAAACTTGGGGTTTGATCGAGGAAAACCCCCATCCACCAACAAACAACAATTTTGTTTTGTAGATTTTTCTTAGATCATGGAGTGGAGGTATCAAGTTATAGGGAATAATTGTAGGTCTCAGGATTCATTCTTAGATTCATATTTTTCTAGAAAAGTATACCAAGACCCATTCACCCTACTGTGAATGAATTCATGTTCAACTTTTCAAAAAGAACAACTTTTGAAAGGTACACAACACTTATTCCTCTCATTTTTTCCTAGAAAATTTGTTGTGTTCTTCAGTTTTATGCTAAATCTATTAGATGCACTTTGTATATTCCATGTTGGAGCTAATTTTCTATTTTAATATTTCTCCCTAAAGTGTTGTTTGGCCTACACCCCCATCCTTGCAAAAATGGGAAATTTGTAGATTCACACTTTGACTTGACTAAACTCAAGATTTTAAGTCATTTCATTTTTTTATCTCATTTACTAATGAATTGAGGAAATATAGGACCCCTTTTCTCTCTTTGGATCCACTTTTCCATTTTGGGGGACACCCCTATTTTTCATCATTTCATTTTGGTGAACCTGACCTTGTACAAGAACATTCTAAAAATTGGAGTCCCTTTAAACCTTGATCTAATTTTTACAATAAATTGCATTAGATTTTCATTAGTTGTATTGCATTTAGGGTTATCTAATCTTGCATTATTTAACATTGCATTTAGAGTTAAATTTGCATGTTTGCATCACTTAAAATCATAAAAAAGTAGAAAAATTGCATAAGATCTAAATTTATTTTGTATGGTACTTGCATTAGGATCATCATTAAATAATTTAATTTCAAATTTAGACTCATATTGCATCTTAAAAATGGTCACATAATCCACCATTTGACCTTATGTTTAACTTGCATTTAGAGGTAAATCTGGAAAATTCTGTTACAAAACTTTCTGCTAAAGATCAAAAATAGAAAACACATAGGATAAGCTCAACACCTAAAAATTCAAATTTAAAAAACCCTAATCTAGGACCCATTTTCCACAGGGTGAATGAGTCCTTGTATAGACATTTTCAACAAATTTATGAGTGCTTTGTGATTTTTTTTTTATATTTTTGTTTCTTTTTCTAGATCTGAAAGTTAAATTTATGAAACAGTTTATTTAAACATTCAAAATATTATTCATTTAGTTACATTTTGCAACATTTTGAAAGAAAATTTATTTCATATTTTCAGCATCATTGTATTTTAGATATATTAGTTTACATTTTCCAATCATTAGAAAACAAAAACAAAAACCTAAAACATAAAAAAGAAACAAGAAAAATTTGATGAAATTCTTGGAGAAAGCATAGTGTTTTGACCATGTCAATTATATTTCTCCAAGTTAACATATCCCTCAATCCCTTTAGTAGTGATTAATTTGATATGTTAGATGAAGCCCTTGAGGATTTCATCTCACAAGGTTCATCCAACAATGCTTTTCATGACAAACCAAAACATAGAGACGTTAATGAAATCACATCTCAACTTATCCTTTACCCACCCTCACACCAACCTCAATTTCAAAACAAACCCATGCTCACCCTAGAACCACCTAAGAAGAAACCATTGCAACCAGGAGATATCTTGAACTTTACAAGGAAACTTCATAATGAAAATGTTTCACAACAATCAGGTTATAATATCATTGCTCATACATATAACACAAGGAATAATAGGAAACAACAAACCACTCCCATTTCATTACCATTACCTCAACCCATCTTTCATAGTGCTCCTCGATTTCCTTCGCATAGTGGAAAGGAGTATGATCTTGTTGAACTTAAGAAAATATTGCTAAGATATGGTTGTGGGATCTTATTTAAATCTCATTGAATTACCATAGTATGCTTCATACAACTTTCCATCAAGTTGTGATTCCTCCTAATACAAATACAAATGATATGGTATCCCTATTTCAAGCAATTAATGTGGTTAATATATATATTACTTTTCACCAAACTAAGTTACCTTCCTTGGAATTTCAAAAACAATATGGATCTTTCATGATTGTAACCATTATTAATAGGAAATAAATAAAGAGAACCCCTATTGAAAATGGGTCAAACCTGAATGTGTGTAGTGTGAACCTTTTGGATAAGCTTATAATTGATAAGAGTAAGGTTGAAACTAACTTGTTATCCATTCGTGGATTTGATAACATAGGAAAACAACCACTTGGAATGATCACATTACCTATTATCGTTGGAAAATATACATTGCAAACTACTATCCATGTGATACCTCATGATCTTTCATATAATATTCTTTTAGGTAGACCATGGATTCATGAAATTAATGTGGTGCCTTCAACTCTTCATCATTTAATGAAGTATGTTTACAACAATAAAGTTTACACACTCAAGGCCAACCTTGAACCTGAAAGTTGTTTGCACACTAAAAAATATAAGCAAAGTCTTGTGAAAAAATTGATAACAAATTTAAAAGTTGTTTGCTAAGATATGATTGTGGGATCTTATTCAAATCTCATTGAATTACCATAGTATGCTTCATACAACTTTCCATCAAGTTGTGATTCCTCTAATACAAATACAAATGATATGGTATCCTATTTCAAAATTAATGTGGCTAATATAGATATTACTTTTCACCAAACTAAGTTACCTTCCTTAGATTTCAAAAACAATATGAATCTTTCATGATTGTAACCATTATTAATAGAAAGAAATAAAAGAGACCCTGTTGAAAATGGCTCAAACTGAATGTGTGTAGTGTGAACCTTTTGGATAAGCTTATAATTGATAAGAGTAAGGTTAAGAAACTAACTTGTTATCAATTAAATGGATTTGATAGCATAGGAAAACAACCACTTGGAATGATCACATTACCTGTTATCGTTGGGAAAGCTACATTGCAAACTACTATCCATGTGATACCTCATGATCTTTCATATAATATTCTTTTAGGTAGACCATGGATTCATGAAATTAATGTGGTGCCTTCAACTCTTCATCATTTAATGAAGTATGTTTACAACAATAAAGTTTACACACTCAAGGCCAACCTTGAACCTGAAAGTTGTTTGCACACTAAAAAATATAAGCAAAGTCTTGTGAAAAAATTGATAACAAATTTAAAAGTTGAAATCACACAAGGAAAAAAAGAAAATAAAAGAATGTTGAAGAAGTAACAAAGTTATTGGAAGATTATTGGGGTTCCTTATATTTCACACCAACATTCATGGGAGAATATAAGATGGAAACAAAAAAACCTAAAAAGGAAAAAAGAATCAATGGTAATGTCAACACAAAACTCAAAAGAACCCTCACAAGAATCTACTTCATACACTTTAGAAGAAGACACAACCTATACAGAAAAATTTGATGAAGTGGACTACCAAAAACCACCGAATCTGAAAGAGATGGAACAACTTTATGGGAAAGTTTATGAGCTCTTGAAACAACTTGGTTATAGTGGAAAAGGATGTGAAAGAAAACAACAATACATTTATGTTCCTATAGAGCCTAACACAAAAGAAACAAAAAGTGGTCTTGGATATTGTCCTTCTCGGATAACGAAAGAAACAAAAGGACCCTCACTCAACATTAACACCATCATGTATAGTTCCTCTAAGACAACTCTCACTCTGAAGCATCCTGAATTGATTGATACAACATGTGAAGAATCATTGGAGTTCTTTGAAGATGACGAAGCTTTGAAAGAAATGTTAGGATTTTATGAAAAGTCATTTACTCCTCCTAAGAAACAAGGAGTCACGTGTGATATGATTAGTACTAAACATGAGGATGAAGGAAGGTAAATCAATGATGTTGAAAATGATAAAGAAGAACATAATTATGAAATTCGAAACAAAATGCACTTCCTATGGGAGATACAATCAACATACTGATTGATACATTTAATGAAGAAAAATTGATTCAGAAAGGAAAGTGTCTTGATGAGGATGAACAAGAAGATCATGCAACATTATTACATGAATTTCTTGAATTCTTTTCTTGGACTTATTCGAATATGCTAGGTATTGATGCTAAGATAATGACACACAATATAGTTCCTGAAAAGGATAAAAAAATAGTAAGAAAAAATAAACAAAAGATGAATCCTAAGATAGCTTTATTGGTGAAGTTTGAGATTGAAAATATCCTTGAAGCTGGTTTTATACAACCTATTGACTATTCTCCATGGATCTCAAACATTGTCATAGTCACAAAACCTGATAATCGTATTAGGATATATATGGATTTTGGTGACCTTAATAAAGAATTTATAAAGGATGACTTTCCTCTTCCTAATATCAAGATGATAGTAGATTTGACTGTGGGACATGCTTTGTTATCGTTCATGGAAAAAATCTTGTGATACAATCGAATCTTTATCAATCCTCAAGATCAATACAAGATAAAATTTACTATGGCTTAGGGAACATTTTGCTAGGTGGTTATGACTTTTGGATTAAAGAAAGTAGGTGCAAAATATCAAAGAGTTGTGACATTGATATTTCATGATTACATACACAAGATTTTGGAAGATTATGTTGATGATAATCTAGCTAAATATTTAACTCAACAAGACAATGTTAACATCCTTCGAAAGATCTTTGGAAGAAATAGAAAGTATAACATGAGATTGAATCCAAAAAAGTGTTTCTTTGGTGTGGATAGTGGAAATTTTTTAGGTTTTATAGTATCTCATATAGGCATTGAGGTGGAAAAGAAGAAAATTGATGCTATCATTAACATGCCACCTCCTAGAAATATTTTTTAGTTGCATACCCTACAAGGGATAATTCAAGATATCTTTCATTTTGTAGCATCCTTAGCAGAACGAACATTACCCTTTACATAACTCCTTAAGAAATAAGTTGAGTTTAAGTGGAATGAAGATTTTAAACATGTAGAAGTTGAGAAAGCCAACTTCATAGACCCCGAAGATCACCTGCATGCAAATAACCTGTCATAGAAAGGAAGAGATGGAGACGAAAAAGCAAGGGTGCTCTACAAGCTTCAAGAGAGATTGCATTGACTGAATTGAAAATAATTACAAAGATAAATCCTTAAAAGGAGATCATGAAAAACCTAAAATTAACCCTAATAGGTAGACATTTAATAATTAATATAATTATTAAATGTCACAATATGCAAACTAAAGTGAAATCTTAAGAGAGGAATAAAGGTAACTTAATTAACATAATTAAGTTAAAACCTTTACTCTAACACCCCCCCTTAAGATGAGAAAAAGTGCAGCTACAAACATGTGCAAGAAATCAAAGGTAACTAAAATGCATGAAAG
>VDFB02281492.1:1004237945-1004298981 GCA_007258455.2 Sequoia sempervirens | reverse complement strand
ATGGGCCTTCAAAACATGATAAAACCTACAAAACCCCAAAACAGGGTATACCCAGTAGTCCTTAGGAAAACAACTATAATATGCTTCAAATTCTCTTATAAACCTTCAAACTAGATGCAAAGCACTATTGATTCATTCCACTAAAACATCCATAAAGAATTTGTACAATGGGTGATCCTACAAAGTTGGTTTAAAATTTCTGGGAGGAACTGATTTTTGTTGAAATCAGATTTTTTAAGAAAATATAATGATTTAAGCCTTAAAAGGTTCCATTTAAAGAATTCCAATTGAAGAGAATTTTACCAAACTACCTTAAATCAAACCCCCTTGGATAGAACCTCGTTTTAAAACCATACCTATAATGGAGTATCTTCTACACCTATCAAAATGTTGATAAAAAACCACTTTTCATTTACCTTTTGTGGGATCAAATGAATTCATTTAAAATTTATGTTTTGTAAATATGTGGTCTTTATTATAAGTTTCCCCAAAAGTATAATTTTAAATATATATTTTATTTTATTATATTTTTATTTAGTGAATGTAGGTTTTCACCTAAAATCAAGCCTCTATTTTGCACAAGGGAAAATAGCAGATTATTAAAAAAAATAAAAAATAGCACACCAGATATTGAAGTCCTTGATCCAACAAAGAAAAATGAATTTTTGATAATAAAAAATTTATTGCACGACTCTGCTATGTCCTAATTATAATTGGTTTGAATTCAAACTTGATAAAGAAAAATATTCAATAAAAAACTATTCAACCAAGTGGAAGCACTAGATATTAGAGTTATGAATCTAAATTCGAAAGAATTAGAATTTTGTCCTTCATGGAAAAAAAATTGTGTTATACGATGAGTGTCACTTTTTAAAAATGTTGTTTTTAAAAAAAAACTAGTTTTCAAGGGAGATGGAAAACTCAAAATTCCAAAAAATTTGAAAAAACTATATTTAGAAACTATAGACAAAATTTCACGAAACTCTAGTTTTCATCATCTTCAAATTCCTCACAGTTTATCTGTTATTAGTTCCCAAAAGTGAAGATTTAGTTAAGATGAAATATTTCAGTGTCTAGTTTGGCAAAACATTGTAAACCACTATTATGGGATCACCTCAATCTAATGACTGTACGTTACCGTACATATCTAAAAAATATGGAAAACTCAAAATTCTTGAAAAAAAGTAAGAATTCAATTCGATTTTCTTCCCAAAATCTCCAATCCAACCTTTACAATGATGATTCCCACCTTTTTAAAGGTTTCCTTACCCAAGAAAACCAACATAACAACCTCTAACTAAATTTTGAATCCCTTTATGGCTGTTGGAGTGCAAAATTACACTTGTTTACATATTCTTGTTAACAACACTTTGACTCCTTTTACATTATTTTACTATTTGACCCTCCTAGACATCTAAAACATTTGTGATGGTCTATTTAGACCTTATTAGACCCGAAACATGACCTTATGCATGAAAAGCAACATTAACCTACCTAGACCCCATTTGTCATCATTGACATTTTGTTAACATGTTTGACATCATTTACAATATGGAACAATGAGACACCAAAGTTACCATTTACATCAAGAATGGTCTTCTTAGACCTTATTAAGAGAAAATAAACTAAAGATACCCCTACCAACCTACTGATCACCCATCAACCTGCAAAAAATCAAATTTCTTGTGAGTAAGGTATAGGTGCTCCTATACCACTATTTGGTGCAGGGGCACCAAGCTTCAGTGGTTGTCATTAGGGTGATGAAGTCTTGTTTTGGCTTGGATAAGGTCATATAGACCATTTATTGATGTAATAAGTCTATTTTAGTGGTTATTAGTGAGTTAGAAGATTTTAGTTGCAAATTTGGTAAATCAGTGCAAAGTATCATTTTTCAAATTTTCAAGTGCAAGAAATGGAGGGAGTTGAATATATGTATGTGAATATCGAATGAAGGAGTGTGTGGAGAAGAGTGGAAGATTTTGTAAAATCATTGATCAATAAAGCTCTATTTTCTTTGTAAATCTGAGTTTTTTTTTTCTCTTTTTCAATGTTGTAGCAATCAATTGCACGAGCCCGTACTAAAGGGAATTGAATAAAAGTGTTTTTATTTGCATAGAGGGATGTGTTAGACATGTTTTTTGTTTTTTTGGCATTGAAATCCATCTTGTTTTGAGATCTTAGGGTGGATTTTATTGTAGGCAGATCTGGAAGTCTAAATTTCAAGTTTTCAGGTTATCAAGTGATTTAATGGCTCATTCCACCTAATGTATATATTGTAGCTTAGTCGAATGAGTCCATTAGGTGGGGAATAGGTTAGAAGATGATTCTTGGAGCAGGGGAGATCATTTTGGAGTGATGGCATGTAGCCTTGGCTGTGAAAATGTGTGATTTTGAGTGAATTTGAGTGGTTTTATAGTGTGAATGGATGAAATCCTTTGGGGAAGTCATTTGTGAGTCTTTTGAGCATGTACAGACATCATATGGTATGTTTGGGGTGTTTTATGTGAGATTTAATTATGGGAAGAGTTATTTTCATTAAGGCTCCTTGGGAAACCTAGGTTTGGTGTCTTGAGAGTGAGGGTTTAGTGGATTGGTAGCTTGGTGAGTGGTTGGAGCTTTAAAAATTATGAAATATTAAGGCTAGTAACCTATTTAATGACTATCCATGGTGTTTGACTTGATTGCATGTGTCTGTTTGGAAAAGATGCCTAATTGATTTCAATGTTAATTATTCAATTTTAAATTATATAATATAACTAATCTCAATTGTGGTTTGAATGTTTCTTGTGCAGTTACCTTTAGAGCCAAAGAGTGCTTCAAAGAGGCTCCATTTTGATGATCCACTAGTAGTTTAGGATGAGATAAAAATTTTGGCATGTATATTATGAATAGATATCGAGATGGCATATGCCACACTTTGTAAAACTTTGTTTGAGTTGGTGTTGATGCCATTTCTGTATATGGACATACACTTGATTATTGGATAATTTGATATATAGAAGTTTAGAATTGAAATAATTTGTTCATCATGTGCAAGTTTAAACTATTCAAAAATTTAATCTTGAGCAATGGTTAAATATCAACGGAAAATAGCATAAAAAATAATGGTTATATTATATAGTTGAAAATCAAATAATATGAATAATGGTTAAATTATATCATATATTGCTTAGTTATATCATGGTTAAATTATATAGTTTAAAAAATTTTGAAGACAAGAAAAATGGTAAAGTTTAAAATTTTAGCTTTAAAGTTTAAATACACAAATTTCATTGTCTCACACTACATATTTCATATTCAATTATCATTACATATTGAAATTCAAAAAATATCATACTTTTATGTTGATAAACATGCCAAACTGATGCAAAGTAGGGTGGCAAACTCTCAACAAACCAAATACCATTTAATCATCCTTCTAGACACAAAATACCATTGGACAGTCATGAGCAGGGTACATAAGCACTAAATCAACAATCATCTTCCAATTAAACACTCACCAACACTCCAAAACTCAAAACCCTCACTTTTGACAAGTTTCAAAGGGGGTTTATTGAAAACCTCACCTCCAGACGTCTCCTCACTATTTCAATGCCTCCAACACCTTCAAATATATTTTCTCTTGCATAATTAACTCCTACAAAGTGTTGTTCCAAGTGTTTTCCATCACTACCTACTCTTAACTTCCAAATTTCACTCAAAACACACATTCTTGACAACTAGGCATCATGCCCAAACCCCCAAATGGCCATCCCTACTCCTAAAATCATGCACACATGCCCCCTACACCTAATTATGCCATTCCACTGACTTACAGTACAATACAATGGGTGGCAAAGAAATTTGGTGGAAATTTCCATGTTGCCCCTATGTAAAAAGCATGAATTTAGGACTAGGAGGCATAGCTTGAAGTAGCAGATTAAGGAAATAGTTTGGAAGAAGGTTAGAACCTAGTTGTTTCAGTGTTATTAAGTGGAGTTTGATGTGATAGAAGGTTTGTAAAGGAATGGTAGGTCATTTGGATGCTTGGGCTTGAAGCCCTAGTTGAACAAAGAGTGAAAATAGGTGAAATTGAGAGGTTTTAAGAAGGAAATGTGTGAGAAATTTGGGGGAAGCATGATTTGAAGGTGAATTAAGTTTGTGCAGGGTGAAATAAGAGTGTTTGAAATTTTTTTTAGGTTGAATGAGGTCTGGAGATGGGGTTTTCAATAAACACCTACTTATTTGGTGAAAAATGAGGGTTTCATGAAAAAAGGGTCTTAGCAAGCGATTTTTGACTCAATGGTTGAAGAATTTGTGGTTTTGGAGGTAGTTTGAGGACTGTCCAATGGTATTTTTAGTGGGTATCAAGATTGAAGGAGACTTCCTTTGTTCAAGTGGGCTAATTGGAGCCCCTTTTCAAGCGTTCAAGGTCAATTTGATGGAATCGTTCCAAAGTAAGTACATGTGATTGAGTATGGATAGCTGTGGACCTATCTTTCATTGCACCACAAAGGACCTTATTCATGACCAAAAACCTTAAGACACCCTAAGAACTAACTGGTGCAGGGGCACCAAGAGCATTTTATGCAAATGTTGGCAATTGAGGTATTTTGGTTGTTTAGGGGTATTTGAGTATTTTTGTTCAAAAAATAAGGTCATTTAGACCATTTTATGATGTAAGGAGACCTTTTATAGGTATTTAGGTGGTTGGAAGGCCTAAGTTGCAAAAATTGCAAAATTGTGTAAAAGTTGTCAAAATTGCTACTTATTGTCAAATGGTGGAAGTTCAAGAGTCATTTTGTTGTAGTTCATGGGGAAAGTAGTTGGAATTTGTTGAGCCATGTTTAGGCATGGTCCTCTTTCACACCCAAATGCGTCAAATCGCTTAGAGCTACATTCAACTGGCTGAATCCCTTAAGAGTCTGAAGTGCAAAATGGCTGCAAATTTTAGCATGACGCTACTTAGACACCATGATTCTTAGAAACTTCTCTTCTAAGCTTATTGGATCGTGTTGTGCCCCTCTACAATAACCTCTCTCAATTTTTGCTATCTCAGAGGCGTTTTCCTGTGGCGGCTAGATTTTGCTTGGGGAAAAAGTTGTCAAATGCAAGTAGTGCAAAGTTGCAAAGTGGTGCAACTTTCATTCTACAACTCGTGTGACAAAACTAACTGTTCCAACATGTCTAAGTGGGTGCGTTTATGCTATGAATGGTCCTCTTTCAGACCCAAAAGTGATGAATTTCTCCAAGCTACTTTCAACCAATTGAATCCCTTAAGAGTCTGAAGTGTAAAATGGCTACAAACTTCAGCATGATGTTACTCGAACACCGTGATGCTTAGAAAATTCTTGCCTAAGCCCATGGGATCTTTTTGTGCCCCTATATAATAACCTCTCATTTTTCACTATCTCGGAGGCATTTTCCAATGGTGGCAAGATTTCACTTGGGGAAAAGTTCTCAAATACAAGTAGTGCAAAGTTGAAAAGTGGTGCAACTTTCATTCTACAGTCATGTGACCAAACCAACTATTTGAACATGTCCAAGTGGGTATGTTTACGCTAGGAATGGTACTCTTTCACACCCAAATGGGAAAAATCGCTCTGAGCTACATTCAACCGGCTGAATCCCTTAAGAGTCTGAAATGCAAAAAGGCTACAAACTTCAACATGACGTTACTCAAAAACCATAATGCTTAGAAACTTCTTGTATGTACCTATGGGATTTTTTTCCCTCTACAATAACCTATCTCAATTTTTTCTATCTCAAAGGCATTTTCTTGTGGCGGCGAGATTTTGTTTGGGGAAAAAGTTGTCAAATGTAAGTAGTGTAAAAACAACTACAACCACCATCCAGTCCTGACATCCAAAACTGACACCTGACTTAAACACCACATCAGATGCACTGACTAATCCTGAGACATTTCACTTAATAGCCCAATGATAAACTAATTATTCCAAAAAATATGAGTGGGTACTTTTACACTACGCATGGTCCTCTTTCACACCCAAACATACTGAATCACTTTGAGCTATGTTCAACTGTTTGAATCCCTTAAGAGTCTAAAATGCAAAATGGTTGCAAACTTTAGCATGACGTTACTTAGACAATGTGATGATTAGAAACTTGTCGTCTAAGCATATGGGATCATGTTCTACCCCTTTACAATAACCTCTCTCAGTTTTTACTTGGAAGGAAAATAAGCATGTCTAAGTCAAGAGCAAGTTTGCCCAATCTTGGCAAGGGACAAACAAAGTCTACCATGCCCCTGGTCAAAGAAAATGTCCAAGATGATGCAAATTATTCTTGGGAAAGAAAAGCTATGTCCAAACTACTATCAATTCCGCCCTTGGCTTGAATAATGCTTGTCCAAGAAAAAGGTAATGTCCACCCAAATTAAAGCATACATGGAAAAGACAACGTAAAGTTAGCCCAGGTCAAAGCATACATGGCAAAGACAACTTAAAGTCCACACCAAGCTGAAAATAGGAGATGGAAAACATATCTTGAATTTTTCCTTAGGCCAAGATTAAAGGGGACATCCAACACATTGAGATGGTGCCTCGTCATCTTCCAACCAATCAAATTTTTCCAAGCTAGCATGTCTAGGTTCAATGAACCTGACACTTCATAATGCAACAACTATTTATTGTTGGTTTATATTTAGCAGAAGAACAAGTTTCCCCAAATGTAATTTTCTCATTGGTCGAGAGGTAGTTACTTGTGACAAACCCTAATTAGGCTTTTATTTTTTAATCTCTGTCATTGATTCTAAATCAATATTGGTAGACATCTATGAAAAATGTGGTAGCATAGACAAGGTAGTAAACTATTTGAAAAAATGCCTCAAAGAAATGTGGTCTCATGGTGATGGAATGCCATGAAAATCGAGGGAATTTTCTTGTAATTGCACTCCATCACCATGAAACCACATTTCTTTGAGGAATTTTTTCAAATAGTTCGCTGCCTTTTCTATGCTATTGTTTACTATTACACTTTGATGGATTTTTTCCAAGCATCCATATAGCTTGTTCGAAAGCACCTATTTTATAATTTTAGCCATAGAAGCTAGGAAGTGAATTGATTCATAAAATGCTTTGGTAGACATGTATGAAAAATGTGGTAACATAGACAAGGCAGTGAACTGTTTGAAAAAAAATCCTCAAAGAAATGTGTTCTCTTGGTGATAGAATGCCATGACAAGCACATTGAGACCACATTTCTTTGAGGCATTTTTTTTAACAGTTCACTTCCTTGTTGGTGTAGGAGCACCAAGCCTCTTGATATGGTATTGAATGGTCATGGATGGAATTGTGGTTAAGGCAGGAGAGTTTGAGCTTTTTTTGTTTCAATAAGGTCTACTTAGACCATTCTCATGTTTCTGAAATGATTTGGAGTTTTCATTTGATAATTTGGCCATAACTTGTAATCATGTTGAAATTTTTCGAGATGGTCAAATTTTGTCAAGGTAAGTAGAATAGGAAATTATTTAAGAGGGTCTAGGGGATTAGGAAATAATAAAGAGTCAGAAGGAGGAAATTGTAAAATTTGTAAGTTGCATAAATGCAACAAATTTGAAAACCAACGGCTACCTACTTTGAAAAGGTTTTACTTGGTAGTTATAGACATTGGGAGAAGTTGGATTTGAGTGTAATCATTATAAAAGCCTCAAAAATCACTCGTGTAGGGTTGTTGAAGGAAATTTGAAGATTGTACACATTTTGTTTTCATAAAATACAAAGTTCTCAGTAACTTTTTTCCTATTTTTTTGAACTTTGAAGGCTTGGTATAGACCCGTACAGCCTGCCTTTTCTCTAAAACTTCTTAGATGTTGTAGGTATGTGTGTTGTCTCTCTAATGCTTCAGATTTGAGGTCTTAATTGTGCAAATTGAGGGAGAAATATTTATTTTTCTAGGACTGCTCATTTACCCTATTTTAGGGGCTTTAAAAGGGAACAAAATGGGTTTCTAAGCCTTCCACCCACTATATAGTCATGTAACTTGATGGATAGGCTTAGATAGGTGAAATAAACATGTATGCATCTTTTTTTGTGCAGGGAAGGTGTATTTCTTGATTTGGGTGAGTCTCTAGGGTTTTTTCCATTGGAAAATGTATGAATTTAATGGGTATACACCTGAATCTGATGATGCGGTGTTAGTACAAGTTATCTTATGAACTTTTAAGCTTTTAGGGGTGAATTCAAGGGTTTTTTACTAGGTGGAAAGCTTGGGAAGGGCCCGAAAGTGTTTTCTTCAATAAACCCTCATCAAAAGTGCATAAAACAAGGGTTTTTTGGTTTGGTGTGGAGGTGGTCATAAAAATGAAATCTAATGGGGGATTTTGGGGTTTGATAACCTTCCAATTGCTTCCCTAAAGTCTCAGAGTGTTTTCACAAGTTTAAGAGGGGGTCCTTTGTAAAATTGACCTATTTGGAGGCCTAAAACGGAGAGAAAGTCAATTTTCTCAATTTTTTTCCAAAGGAGTCATATTGGGGGCTAAGATATGTTTTGTAACTCTGTAATGGGTGTTTGAGTCATCCTTTTTTTTCAAGTATTTTGGGAATTTTTCAAGTTAAGTTCCTAAAAACGGGTTTGCACTACTACTAGGTTTGTAAGGGTGAAAGTGGGAAATCCTACCTTTGATTGTTTTCAAACTTTGGGAGTTGTTTGGATTGGTCCAATAAATCCTTTTAATCTTGTTAGATGCCTCTTAAAGGAAATTTGACACTTTGAGTGGTTTTGGATCTCCTATCTCTACATCACTTGTCTATGCTATTGCTTCTTATTATGCGTTGATAATTTTTTTCCAAGCATCCATATTTTTTTTACAAGCACCTATTTTAGGGTTTTAGCCATAGTAGCAAGGCAGTGAACTATTTGATAAAATGCTTTGGTAAACATGTATGAAAAATGTGGTAGCATAGACAAGGCAATGAATTGTTTGAATAAATGCCTCAAAGAAATATGGTCTCATGGTTGGAATAGCATGAAAATCAATAGCAATTTGCATGTCATGGCATTCCATCACCATGAGACCACATTTCTTTTGGACATTTTTTTCAAGTAGTTCATTGCCTTGTCTATAGTATTGCTTGCTATTATGCTTTTGATAGATTTTTTCCAAGCATCCATAGCTTGTTCGAAAGCACTTTTTTTATGCTTTTAGCCATAGCAACAAGATAGTGAACTATTTGACAAAATAATTTGGTAGACATGTATGTAAAATGTGGTAACATAGATAAGGCAATGAACTATTTGATAAAATACGTCAAAGAAATTTGGCCTCATAGAATTCCATCATAAGAAAATGCAATTGGTAGTTGTTCCTACTTATTAGTTATGCAATGTGAATAATTGCATAACTTCTTAGGTTGACTTTGTTAAAACTATATTGTAATTGAAATTTTGTCATCTATTAGCATCTAGTTATTAGTTATGCAGTGTGAAGTAATACTTTGACTTTGAAAGATGTGGAATAAAATGTAATCAACGATATGAATATAAACTACAAAAAATTATTTTTTACAATTCATTAGTTAAAATATTTATTTTATTTTCTCTCTATATCTCTATATGCTGTGGAAATACCTTTGAATTTCAAAATAAATAGATTTTCTCTTGTTCTACAATTTTTTACATTTTTTTTTAAATATTATTTTTTCCCAACTTTTTAAAAAACTCTGATACTTTTGGTTTGTCAAAATTTTCCCTAAAATATTTTTGCTGCTATGCATTGGAAGCATGAAGCATACACATGAATAATGCACTATACATGAAGTATACATGTGAATAAGTGAAACATACATGCAAATAAGTGAGGCACAAGTAATTGAGGCATTCCAAAGGATACAAACCACAAGGAATGGAGCTTATTGAGCAATTGATAGTAATTAATTAAGAATTAGATGTAAAAAAAATTCATGCCTACAACATTCAAGCATACGATTTACACAATATGCATGATAACATCATTCAAGAATGGTAGTAGCAAAATAAGATTTTTTTAATCAAAAATTCATAAGGTATACAATGATATATATTGATAAAAGCATATACAATATATCCAAAAAAGCCATACAGGCTTAGTACAAAGGAACCATATTATGGACATAAAATTTCACGTATATATAGATGTAGAAAACATATGTTCCAAAATGCCACATAGGCATGCAGACAAATGACCCTAATATAGTTATTTCCCTCTAGGGGAAGGAAATAGATCCCTTGTTGCCTTTTAAATTTGGTTGGATGGAGTGATTGTTGGTTCTCTGGTCTTTCAAACATGCTCACTAGTCCTCCTCTCTTCACTCTAGACCTTCAACTGATACAATAAAATGTAAAGATGTTAATACAAAAATTGAATTGTGGAATGATATATAACAAAATATAATCACTTACCACATACAGATAGTCATCATTCACATTTACATCATTACCATGTCCATGATATAGAGTGACAACCACCTGTAGCAACCATCAAGATAGAAATTAAGCTACACAAAATTATCATGAAAATTTTCTATAATAGACCATAAAAGAGAAAATATAATGCCAAATCAACTAATTTGTTGCATACCTCTCTCAATGGATCAGAACTGGTTGTTGTTACAACAACTCCGTGCTCCATCGTCCCACAAACATCACTTGGGCTATATGATGTCAACATCTACAAATGGTAAATGAAAGAGTAAATGGTAGGGTGAACTATTAAATGTTAATAGGATAGGATGAGGAAGGAATAAAGGAACAAAAAGTGAATTAGGAGAAGATAATGTGACACGATCAAGGAATACAAATGCAATTTTTGTGTTTCTCATCAATCTTTTAGATTTGTATATGCAAATTTATGAAAACTAGCTAACATTGTTTTACAACACCATTATTGAATAAAGGCTACCTGAGTGTAAGTTGTTTGAGGAAATGAATTGCAAGGTGTGGAGGTTGAAGATCCACCAGGAAATTGTTTGAAATCCAAAGCATGTTATGAGACAAACATTCAAATATAACATTCAACTGTTCAAATGCAATAATAATATCTTTAATACTAGTTGCATACATGTGGAATCTATGTCAAGAATGAATAATGGTCTATAGGATGGGGCACATCTCATGAACACTCCAACACTGAAATTTCATCATATCTAAGTTCTACTAATTTACTTATTCTTAAATTTCAAAATATAATTTAATAAACAACATTAAATGAACTTGCTAAATTTTACCTGAGTGTCAGTGTTGAATGTATCATTCAACAAATCATCTATGAAATCCATCACCTTTACAACTGATGTAGGCTGTGTAGATACATCCCAAGAACTCTAATAATCATATGTGCAAACTACACCACAAGTGCCACAATGGTGGGGTGGAGCTTGGGGCCTACACATCTCTACTAGAGACCTCACACACTATAAAATGGTCTAGGTGAGTGAGCCAATTGACTCCAGCATGTCCACCTCTACACTATCCTTAACAATGGAAGGAATAGCAACATGCTCCACCATGGTTTTGGCCAAAGGTCTTGATGCCAACTATGGATTACGTCGTGTAGCAGGTCTATCATGTGTGGAGCCCCCACCTCTACCCTAAAAGTCTAAGATGTACAAATAATTTGGCATCTTATTGAGGATAAACTCATAATAGAGTTTCCTCGAAAAGTATTGTGGTACCTCATGGTTATTGCATCGAGGTTGGTCAAATACCATCCACCACCATTCCCAAAATTTGTTTTTAATTAACTCATGGTGGCACCAATGGATGGGGAACCTCCTGCATGTATGACACAAAGGTGTGTTGGTTTTCAGGTCTGTAAATAGGGTACACAAGTCAACTTTGCTAATTTTTTGTTTTTTAACATTTGCATATGACAAAACTCTAGAATAATATTTTCTCATCTCATGCCTTATATTTGACCAAAAATTTATTTTCTCGCTCATTTCTCTTACATGAGATACAATTGACTTCAATGATTCAACAATCCCTCTCCTATAAGGGTGGGTTTCGACATGCTCGATTAATCTTCCAATTAATTGTTCAATGTCTCTTTTATTGTTTTCAATTTGATTTAGAATATTTTCTTATGTTCCTTGAGGATTCCTATGAATTGATGGAGGGGTTTCATGTTGTTCTTGAATAGGAGGCTCTTCCTAAGGGGGTGACTATGAATTCTCAATGTTTGGAGGTGGAGTTTCATTCCCTGAGAATTAGAACAAAATTTTATTATAAAAACCTATTTCAATTTGCATTCTAAATCAAATTTGAAATAAATAGAATAAAAATACATAGCTCTTCACAATCTTCGGCATCTCTGATGTGTTGGCAGCATACTCATGAAAAATAACAAGCTAAGGATGCAAATAATGGATGATATTTGGTGAGCGCGATTTGTAGAACTCAAATCCTCCAAGCCAAGCTGTGGGTTGAAGTGAAATGAGGTTTGAAACTATGTTTTTTTCTTTTATTCACATTTGGCATTTGGCACACACCAAATTTGGTGCATGCCAAATGATTTTAAGTCATTTGGCGTGCGCCAAATGGCAAATTTCAGCCTTTTTTGTGAATTTTTACAATTTGACATGTAAATTGTGTCATAGATGGGTGCACTTACTCAAAGATAGAATAAAATTTTTCTTCAACTAAATTCCACCTCTCAACCTACCCAACCAGTTTATACCTAAGTAGCTACCATAAGGAAGAGTAATATTTATATCTTTGGGGATCCACAAAGATATTTTACTCCCTTACCCGACATACTTCATAACATTATGACCCAACTCTTAAAAAAGCATGCTTACTTTACCTCACATTCAACCCCTTGACCCTAGCAATCCATTACCTCCAAACTTCAAACACAATGTCTATTATTCTTATCACCAACAAAATGGACATAATATGGAATATTGCAAGCATCTTAAACATCTTGTGCAAGACCTCATTGATTCTAATCATATCCAAATTGGAGGTGTGAATGAAAAAGGTAATAAGTTAGTGGTCGCTCCCAACCAAAACTTGCAAATATTTACCAATCCCATGCCCAACCATAATATTTCATTTGTTAAGGCTAGTGAAACTAAGCCCAATGTGATGAATGTTGACACAGATGATGAAAATTTGAGAAATCATGAACAAAGTCCTATGGATGATGATGAACAAGGTCCTATGGATACTAATCAACAAATTATTATTGATACAAAGATAGGAGTGGTTGAAATCGAGCCACGTAAACAAAAAACCATTGACATTACTTTCTCTTCAGAAGAAACAATCAAACATGCACCTAATGGTCCTCTTTACATAGCTGACAGAATCAATAACAAGCCCACTCTTGGGATTTTAATTGATCTTGTCTATGGAGAGAATGTGATCATAGAAGAAATTTTATGTGTGCATGAACTTTCTCAAGATAAATATTATAAATTGAAAGCATGGATTAAAATGCTTGATGGTTTTGCTCATGCTACTATGGGCTCAATCACACTCCGTTTACAAGTATGACCAAGGAAATCAAATGTATCATTCTCTATCATCTCTAATTCAAACCAATTTTGTGTGAAGTTAGGCAATAAATGGCTTCACTCCATGAATGTAGTCTCATCCATTGTGCATAAGTGCTTAAAGTTTCCAGTCGGAAATGAAAAATTTACGGTGAACCATAGTGGCTTTAGACCCCCATATTCCTGTGGAAATTTCTCTTTAGATTATTTTTGGCCTGAGCCTATGGAACCTATAAGACCCCATGAAGATTATCTTTTCCTATCCTACTAAAAATTCAAAGCCAAATGCATATCCAAACTATCTCTTGAAAACTTTCATCCACCCATGAGTGAACCTCCACACATGCATGAACCTCTGCCACCTAAAGAAAAAAATGTTGAGTCTAAACTCCTTTCCACAAACCAAGACCCGTCCATGAACAATCCCTTGCCTATATCTTACAAGAGACCTCAAGAAAATCAAACAAGTCTTAATCCACCTCCTAAGTAAATTTATATAGCCAAAGAGAAAGTGGTTGAACAACCTTCTATGGTTTTTTTTTTCTTTCTTCACAAGAAGAAAAGGAACCTATGGTTGACAAACCTGCTCCTACACAAATCCAACTTGAAAATAATAATAAAAGAAACTACAATGCTACAGAGTGTAGGCATAGATGTCTTGCTACTGATCGAAAGATGAATAATGATAACAACATTCAAAATCAAAATCCAAATTTGATAGAAGTAATAAACGATGACCCTCCTCTCTTACCAGAACAAATAAAAGCTATACCTTCACCACAAAAAGGACCAACAACTTCTATGGATATTATCATTCATCCTCCTATTGTTGTTAACATGGATGAAGATGAGGAAAGAACTAAAATTGATGAGGAAGTACATAATGAGCTAAATTTATTATTTTCCTCTTCTATGAGCTTAAATGAAAACAACCATGGTGATCCTCCTAAATTGAGTGATTTACCATGTGTTGAGCTTGGTGATTCTCCTAGTACAACACTTGATAATTTCCCTCTTGCTAGTGATCTGCATTCTACATATACTAAACAAGATTGGGATGTGGATGACCTATTGGATGGTTGACTCGCATGTGTTTTAGTAGTATTTTATCTTTTCTTTCTCATTGGCTTTCCTTTTGCTTTTCTTTTTCTTTGCTTGCATGTGCTTAACGTGATCCCCCATGATGTTTTGTTTGACATTTCTCTCTCTCCGTGCATTCCTCTATTTGTACCTCCATTCTTCTATATGTCGTATACTTTTTCCTTTTGATAGATCTTTTATCATTTCCTTTTATTTTCACTTCTTGTGTTTTCCTTTTGTGGATGACATAAGGAATCGATACATTCATGTCTCCTTCATGTTGACCCAAAATATTTTTCATTATCTTTTCTTTTCCTTTCATTTTTCTTTTTTTTTCCTTTTGAGAATGACACAAGGTATCGAGACACCCTATGTCTCCTCCATGTTGACCCAAAAGGCTCTTTCTTTTCTTTGTTTTCACTCTCTTTGTGTCATTCTTCTAGTTCTATGTATTTGGGGAATTATGAGAGTTCCAAGCTCTCTAATATCATTGCAACAAAGAACATACTTACCCCAAATCCATAGATCCCTTATGTGTTTGGTGCTTTCATTTTTGGGGCAACCAGGCTTCCTTTTCCTTTCTTTTGCACAACGTAGCTTTACTTGGAAACATATGACTTGGCACAAGGATTTCCAAGTTGGATCTCATTTATTCCTTCTTGATTGTATTTTTCATTTTTTCTACTTTAAAGTAATTGATCACAGGATGGTGTTAGTAATTTCTTTAAAGTGGGGGCATACATTGGCATTATTTTGACATGTTTTTTCTTGCATTTCTTTTCCTTCTCATGTTCTTTGATGCAATTTTATTACTTCACGTAATGTTTTTTCCTCTTTGTGGTGATGTTGGGAGTAATGTCCTTCAAGATCATGATCTATCTTACCATATTATATTCCCCTTAGTGATGTGATGCACTGCATCCCTTAAGTTTTGAATATTTTATCCTTTCATTGGTCCTCTCTTGGATACATTAGGCATGATGTCCAATAAGAATAAGACCTCACATGAACTAAGTAAAATCCCTTTGAACATCCCTCTTTCTTGTTGTGTTTTCCTTTTGTACCTTATTAAATTCATTGAGGTATGGCTTTGATATGGTCCCTTGGGGCTCACCTAGTGAACACCTAGCTTCACTAGCCTATGTTAGCATTAATTTTTAATCTATATTAAAGTAATGGAGTTATGGATTTGATATGGTCCCTTGGGGCTCACCTAGTGAACACCTAGCTTCACTAGCCCATGTGAGCATGCAGTTTTGTGCCTTATTAAAGTCAAGGAGGTATGGATTTGATATGGTATTTTTGGGATCACCTAGTGGAAACCTAGCTCCCACTAGCCCTTGTGACCATGCATTTTGTTTGCATAGTGGATAGCATGTTCCACTTGTAAACATTTTTGGACAAAAATCCTAGACCCGATCCACCACGTTGGATGGCCAGTCAAAGCTCGATCTGCTACAATTTTTCCTTTTCCTTTTCGTTTTCCTTTTTCTTTCCTTTGATGGTGTATGTTTTCAATTTTGTTATGGCTTCATATATCATCCACAAGCGTGTTCCTTTTTTCTTATGTTTGTTTTTCCATAGGATCTTGATCCTGGGGGCTTGGCCACCCTCTTGATCATTGTCATCCTATCTTCCTAACATTTGTACATTTGAACTCCTCTTGATTGTGTGGTTGGCTACTTTAGTGTAAGTTTGAAGCAATTTCATCCTCTCACTAAAGTGAGGGCTAAATGTAGTGTAGTAAAATGCATACCCTTGCATTTTCACACTTGTTTGGGCCCGCCTTGCTTTATTTATGCTTCTTTATGGCGTAATTGGTCTTATTTTATGTCCACAAGCCCTATGAATGACCTATTTTTCTTGTTAATCTTGACATTCTCCAATGTATAAATGTTAATTTAATGACTCCATCAGTTTGTCCCCAATTTTTAGGTCGGGACTAAAATGTCACCTAGGGCATCTTAGTCCCCCAAGGCTTTCGGGACCCTAATTTTTGAATCTTTGAATTGGGCCCCTTTTTGGTGTCTATGCCCCAAGTTTTTAGGACTTGGGACTAAGATGCCACATAGGGTGTCTTAGTCCTCCTGTCATTTTCGAGATTTAACTTCAAATTCTAGCAGGATTTGGCCTCATTTATTTAATGAATTCATATGTCAGCTTGGTGTGATATAATTTCAAGATATTAAGCATAGATAAGTATAAATAGAAGGTTCCTTGATTCATTTCAACCCAAGTATTTTTGTGAGATCTTTTATCATAGCATAATTGAGTTCACAAGAGCATTCAAGAGTAGATTCATCAAGAATTTGAATCCATTTTTAGGTTCAAGCATCATATCAAATTTTTTTCTTGCATCATTTGTGTTGTTCTGCTAACATTTGTGATGTAGGGTTTTCATTCAAGAAAGAAATTCAAGTCCTATCTTTCAAGCATTCAAGATTCATATCCATTGTAGCCATTACACACAAGTTTGTAGAATTCATAAAGGGTTTGGTGAGTTGTAGCATTGCATGTTCTTCATTCACCATTTCCTTCACTATTTCTATCTCATTTCAATGTTTAATTACCAACAAGGGGTTTGACCAAGGAAAACTCCCATTCACTAACAAACAAATTTTTTTTCCCATATTTCATATTTGTGATTACAAATCTAGGTTGTGGACTTGAAGATCACTTGAAGTGAAAAGTTTCAAAATTTGTAAAGTTGCATTACAAAGTTGTCATCTTCATGCAAACTCACTTACATGCCTTATTTGGAAGTTTCAGAACCTGAGATCAAAAGGGAAGCTTGTGCATACCTTGGAGCTCAGGATCTTGTTCAAAGTTTGCAGAAATTTAGAATGGGACTAATACACCATCTTGGGCATCTTAGTCCTCCCAGGCTCAATTTTTAGGGATTTTTAGAGATCCAGTTCCAAGATCCGAAGACTCCACATTTTCCACAAAAAATAGCAGCAGGACTAATACGCCATCTTGGGTGTCTTAGTCCTCCACAACATATTTTGGAAATTTGTTTGCATTTCCAAAATCCTCACGACATCTCCAAATTTCCCAAGTGCACACATACCATCTCCCTATTGCATAATTTCATCGTTTTCATCTTTCATTTAGCTTGCATTGTTAGTTTTAGGTCATTTTGCATATCACAGAGTGTTATCAAGTATTCTCTTTTCCAAGCATTTTCTTGGTGGTGAACCCCTTAGAACTTAAGAAACCCTTCCTAGGACCCTCCAAATTGTGAATTGGCTCACTTTGAGAGGTTGTTAGGTAATCCAATTAGGACTCTTAGGACATTAGTGAATGGTTGAATGAGAAAAGTGTGATATCCCACAAAGGTATCCATTTTCACATTCATCACGAGTAAAATCCCTTTAAATAAAGTTTATTCATAAATAGGAGAAAGTTTTTCTTTATAAGGAGATTAAGGGTTGATCAATTAGCATTGTGGTGATATAAGTATTTGTTATTTTTTCTACATCACTTTTATAGGAATGAAATAATATAATACTAGTTTTAAAGTATAATATGACACAAGTGAGGACAAAGAGGTTGGAGACATTGAAATGAATGAATGAGATATTGGGATTGAGGAAGAGGAGAGTGGAATTGACTCTAGGAAGAAGGAGTAAAATGTTGAAAAGAATGAAGAAAGGGTGAGTTTGAAGGAAGACCACGAATTAGGACCCAAGTCCCTTCAACATTTTAAAAATTAGATTAAGGATTTATAGGTCAAGGTTAACATTATTTCAAATATTGATAGTGAATTACTAAAGGAGAAGATTACCAAGCTCGATAATGCAATTAGTTGAATTATCTCAATCACCAAAGAGATTATGAATCAAGCCATATTTGGTACTATCACAAGTTAGTCTAAAGTGAGGAAGCTGAAAAGAAACAAGGAAAATAACTAGGAAGATGAGGCTCTAAAGAACAATACTTTGGATGACACAGAGAACACCTACAAGAATAGACTCGAGATGTTAAAGATGAACTGGGAACTTATCAATAATCCAAAGGAGTCATTTTCTCTACTAGGTAGGGTTATTTAAATTTTTTTTTATCGTTTTATATGGCAAGCTTACATCCCTATTTCATATAGGCCTACATGCCACTTATGGTTTTATCTTTTGAGGTTAGAGTGCCTTATTTGTTTCTTTCTACTTGGACTAGTTGGCATGTAGGCCTATTGGTTATGCTTTAACAATGTTTTATGGGATTAAGGCACTTACCCTACTTTTATAATCAAAACCAATATTAGACTTAAACTTAAACAATTTTGTCTATTAATTTAGCTATATTATAAAATGACTAATAATGGATTAAATATGTCAAAAAAGAGACAAAATAGGATAATTCAATTTTGAGTATTCATACTCGGATAATAGGACTTTCCCTTTTTTCTACAAGATTATATTAATGGAATTATTATAAAAACTTATGTCTTAGAAAAACCTTTATACATGTAGTGTAGAAAATTATACCCCTTTCTAGGAGAAAGTACAATTTCACACTTATTTGGACCTATCTTGCTGACCTTTTCATTAATCTATTTTAAAAATCTCATTAATAGACCCCTAATACCCCTTTATCATGTATCCCAAGGCTTTTTTTACTTAATTTTATTTAATTCTTGACACAACAACTCGCATTCAATAAATGCTATGAATAAAATTAATGCCCAAACATTTAAGGAGTCCTAAAGTTTTAGGTCAAGTTCGTCATTAGGTGCCTTAAACTCAACTTTGGATATGCTTTTGGTAGCATTTTAATCTCTCAAATTAAAATATCACATGTCAGCTTTCGAGATCTGATAATTGTAAATTTTGAAAGGAAGCCTATAAAACTAAGTCTCACATTCATTTTACACTAAACAAGATGAAAAAGGAGAGATATCCATATGAGATCAAGCATTCATATTCAAGAGCAAGGAGAAGCATTCAAAAGTGAAGTCTTGGAGCAGTATTTGAATTTTTTTGCAGGTCTTCAAGCTCATTTTGATATCAATATCAAGCATTTCCAAAGGATTGATGATAGATGCCTATAGAGGATCATGATGGATTCTTGGTTTTTGAAGATGCACAAGACATTAAACCAAGCCTAATGACTTGTTTCTTAAGTTCTTCTATCTTCTATCATCTCTCTAATTTCAACCTAAGGGAAGGTATAATCAGATTTGTGACTTATTAAGGTGATTTGAGATCCCCTAAAGTAGGTCTTCATCATTGTGTATGTTCATTTAGGGATCCTATTCTAACACACTTGAGTAGGGTTTTTTTGCATCATTATTTTCTTAATCTTAGACACACTTAAGGTTAGGATTGAACACACATTTCATGTTACAGATCTATGTTCTTCATCAAGGTTTAATTACAAAACTTGGGGTTTGATCGAGGAAAACCCCCATCCACCAACAAACAACAATTTTGTTTTGTAGATTTTTCTTAGATCATGGAGTGGAGGTATCAAGTTATAGGGAATAATTGTAGGTCTCAGGATTCATTCTTAGATTCATATTTTTCTAGAAAAGTATACCAAGACCCATTCACCCTACTGTGAATGAATTCATGTTCAACTTTTCAAAAAGAACAACTTTTGAAAGGTACACAACACTTATTCCTCTCATTTTTTCCTAGAAAATTTGTTGTGTTCTTCAGTTTTATGCTAAATCTATTAGATGCACTTTGTATATTCCATGTTGGAGCTAATTTTCTATTTTAATATTTCTCCCTAAAGTGTTGTTTGGCCTACACCCCCATCCTTGCAAAAATGGGAAATTTGTAGATTCACACTTTGACTTGACTAAACTCAAGATTTTAAGTCATTTCATTTTTTTATCTCATTTACTAATGAATTGAGGAAATATAGGACCCCTTTTCTCTCTTTGGATCCACTTTTCCATTTTGGGGGACACCCCTATTTTTCATCATTTCATTTTGGTGAACCTGACCTTGTACAAGAACATTCTAAAAATTGGAGTCCCTTTAAACCTTGATCTAATTTTTACAATAAATTGCATTAGATTTTCATTAGTTGTATTGCATTTAGGGTTATCTAATCTTGCATTATTTAACATTGCATTTAGAGTTAAATTTGCATGTTTGCATCACTTAAAATCATAAAAAAGTAGAAAAATTGCATAAGATCTAAATTTATTTTGTATGGTACTTGCATTAGGATCATCATTAAATAATTTAATTTCAAATTTAGACTCATATTGCATCTTAAAAATGGTCACATAATCCACCATTTGACCTTATGTTTAACTTGCATTTAGAGGTAAATCTGGAAAATTCTGTTACAAAACTTTCTGCTAAAGATCAAAAATAGAAAACACATAGGATAAGCTCAACACCTAAAAATTCAAATTTAAAAAACCCTAATCTAGGACCCATTTTCCACAGGGTGAATGAGTCCTTGTATAGACATTTTCAACAAATTTATGAGTGCTTTGTGATTTTTTTTTTATATTTTTGTTTCTTTTTCTAGATCTGAAAGTTAAATTTATGAAACAGTTTATTTAAACATTCAAAATATTATTCATTTAGTTACATTTTGCAACATTTTGAAAGAAAATTTATTTCATATTTTCAGCATCATTGTATTTTAGATATATTAGTTTACATTTTCCAATCATTAGAAAACAAAAACAAAAACCTAAAACATAAAAAAGAAACAAGAAAAATTTGATGAAATTCTTGGAGAAAGCATAGTGTTTTGACCATGTCAATTATATTTCTCCAAGTTAACATATCCCTCAATCCCTTTAGTAGTGATTAATTTGATATGTTAGATGAAGCCCTTGAGGATTTCATCTCACAAGGTTCATCCAACAATGCTTTTCATGACAAACCAAAACATAGAGACGTTAATGAAATCACATCTCAACTTATCCTTTACCCACCCTCACACCAACCTCAATTTCAAAACAAACCCATGCTCACCCTAGAACCACCTAAGAAGAAACCATTGCAACCAGGAGATATCTTGAACTTTACAAGGAAACTTCATAATGAAAATGTTTCACAACAATCAGGTTATAATATCATTGCTCATACATATAACACAAGGAATAATAGGAAACAACAAACCACTCCCATTTCATTACCATTACCTCAACCCATCTTTCATAGTGCTCCTCGATTTCCTTCGCATAGTGGAAAGGAGTATGATCTTGTTGAACTTAAGAAAATATTGCTAAGATATGGTTGTGGGATCTTATTTAAATCTCATTGAATTACCATAGTATGCTTCATACAACTTTCCATCAAGTTGTGATTCCTCCTAATACAAATACAAATGATATGGTATCCCTATTTCAAGCAATTAATGTGGTTAATATATATATTACTTTTCACCAAACTAAGTTACCTTCCTTGGAATTTCAAAAACAATATGGATCTTTCATGATTGTAACCATTATTAATAGGAAATAAATAAAGAGAACCCCTATTGAAAATGGGTCAAACCTGAATGTGTGTAGTGTGAACCTTTTGGATAAGCTTATAATTGATAAGAGTAAGGTTGAAACTAACTTGTTATCCATTCGTGGATTTGATAACATAGGAAAACAACCACTTGGAATGATCACATTACCTATTATCGTTGGAAAATATACATTGCAAACTACTATCCATGTGATACCTCATGATCTTTCATATAATATTCTTTTAGGTAGACCATGGATTCATGAAATTAATGTGGTGCCTTCAACTCTTCATCATTTAATGAAGTATGTTTACAACAATAAAGTTTACACACTCAAGGCCAACCTTGAACCTGAAAGTTGTTTGCACACTAAAAAATATAAGCAAAGTCTTGTGAAAAAATTGATAACAAATTTAAAAGTTGAAATCACACAAGGAAAAAAAGAAAATAAAAGAATGTTGAAGAAGTAACAAAGTTATTGGAAGATTATTGGGGTTCCTTATATTTCACACCAACATTCATGGGAGAATATAAGATGGAAACAAAAAAACCTAAAAAGGAAAAAAGAATCAATGGTAATGTCAACACAAAACTCAAAAGAACCCTCACAAGAATCTACTTCATACACTTTAGAAGAAGACACAACCTATACAGAAAAATTTGATGAAGTGGACTACCAAAAACCACCGAATCTGAAAGAGATGGAACAACTTTATGGGAAAGTTTATGAGCTCTTGAAACAACTTGGTTATAGTGGAAAAGGATGTGAAAGAAAACAACAATACATTTATGTTCCTATAGAGCCTAACACAAAAGAAACAAAAAGTGGTCTTGGATATTGTCCTTCTCGGATAACGAAAGAAACAAAAGGACCCTCACTCAACATTAACACCATCATGTATAGTTCCTCTAAGACAACTCTCACTCTGAAGCATCCTGAATTGATTGATACAACATGTGAAGAATCATTGGAGTTCTTTGAAGATGACGAAGCTTTGAAAGAAATGTTAGGATTTTATGAAAAGTCATTTACTCCTCCTAAGAAACAAGGAGTCACGTGTGATATGATTAGTACTAAACATGAGGATGAAGGAAGGTAAATCAATGATGTTGAAAATGATAAAGAAGAACATAATTATGAAATTCGAAACAAAATGCACTTCCTATGGGAGATACAATCAACATACTGATTGATACATTTAATGAAGAAAAATTGATTCAGAAAGGAAAGTGTCTTGATGAGGATGAACAAGAAGATCATGCAACATTATTACATGAATTTCTTGAATTCTTTTCTTGGACTTATTCGAATATGCTAGGTATTGATGCTAAGATAATGACACACAATATAGTTCCTGAAAAGGATAAAAAAATAGTAAGAAAAAATAAACAAAAGATGAATCCTAAGATAGCTTTATTGGTGAAGTTTGAGATTGAAAATATCCTTGAAGCTGGTTTTATACAACCTATTGACTATTCTCCATGGATCTCAAACATTGTCATAGTCACAAAACCTGATAATCGTATTAGGATATATATGGATTTTGGTGACCTTAATAAAGAATTTATAAAGGATGACTTTCCTCTTCCTAATATCAAGATGATAGTAGATTTGACTGTGGGACATGCTTTGTTATCGTTCATGGAAAAAATCTTGTGATACAATCGAATCTTTATCAATCCTCAAGATCAATACAAGATAAAATTTACTATGGCTTAGGGAACATTTTGCTGGGTGGTTATGACTTTTGGATTAAAGAAAGTAGGTGCAAAATATCAAAGAGTTGTGACATTGATATTTCATGATTACATACACAAGATTTTGGAAGATTATGTTGATGATAATCTAGCTAAATATTTAACTCAACAAGACAATGTTAACATCCTTCGAAAGATCTTTGGAAGAAATAGAAAGTATAACATGAGATTGAATCCAAAAAAGTGTTTCTTTGGTGTGGATAGTGGAAATTTTTTAGGTTTTATAGTATCTCATATAGGCATTGAGGTGGAAAAGAAGAAAATTGATGCTATCATTAACATGCCACCTCCTAGAAATATTTTTTAGTTGCATACCCTACAAGGGATAATTCAAGATATCTTTCATTTTGTAGCATCCTTAGCAGAACGAACATTACCCTTTACATAACTCCTTAAGAAATAAGTTGAGTTTAAGTGGAATGAAGATTTTAAACATGTAGAAGTTGAGAAAGCCAACTTCATAGACCCCGAAGATCACCTGCATGCAAATAACCTGTCATAGAAAGGAAGAGATGGAGACGAAAAAGCAAGGGTGCTCTACAAGCTTCAAGAGAGATTGCATTGACTGAATTGAAAATAATTACAAAGATAAATCCTTAAAAGGAGATCATGAAAAACCTAAAATTAACCCTAATAGGTAGACATTTAATAATTAATATAATTATTAAATGTCACAATATGCAAACTAAAGTGAAATCTTAAGAGAGGAATAAAGGTAACTTAATTAACATAATTAAGTTAAAACCTTTACTCTAACACCCCCCCTTAAGTTGAGAAAAAGTGCAGCTACAAACATGTGCAAGAAAGAAAAGGTAACTACAATGCATGAAAGCAAACAAGGGTCCTGACAACTAGGCCTGATGAGGTACCCAAATACAACCAAATCTTTGTAAAGTGGAGAAATAGAGAAAACCTCATGGGAGAAACTCTACTCCAAAAAGAGATGCACAAGACATAAAGAACATCACTAAAGTAGAAGAAGCTACAAACAACTATCAAAATATGACTACTATGGTGCTGAAGAACCTCCTCTTAAGATAAGATGATCAGGATCAAGAAGAAAACAATCTACATGAGTGCCCCGAATGACACTACTCGAATCCAATGACAAACAAAGGTAAACACCTGGAACGAAGATACAGATGGCACAAGTACCAATAGTATGAAAAACACTGATCAACTAAGAATGGAAGATTCCTTCCAAGGTGAAACCAATGAAGCATTAGCACAAATAGTAGAATAGCCCCCCATAATGCTGACTGGAAGAGCCTGACAAATCCACTGAAATGTTGTGTAACACCCTGTAGTGCATGAAGGATAAGAAACAACATCTGAAAGTGCACAAGAAAGCACCTACAATTGAAAAAGTGGTGTGCAAAACAAAGCACACATGCATGAGGCTGAAATCATATGGATCCACTGTCATCATGGAGGGACACTCACCAGACAAAGGTGTGATGGAAAAAACAAAGGAACTACACAACCGCCCATGGCATTTTATAATACAATGAGAGTACAAAATATGCACAACCTTATGTGCAAAATCCCCAAAATACATGTACAATAGTGTGGAACTTTATCTCAGTGTGTTTACATAGAAAATATTGCTTACAAAAGATGCTCAAAATGCCCAAAAAGGACAAAAAACTAGAAATACATGAAGAACAGCCAAAACTAAAGCATCCCATTCAAACGAGAAGTTCCCAAGAGCTAATATGTCTAGGTAATTCACTAGAGTGTGAAAACACAAAAAATTGAATAAAATGTACCTGAAGCGAAATTTAGAAAAATTGCATGCATGGAACTGAAGAGCTCAAAAATACAATTCTAACGCTGCGGAGATCGCAAAAAATGGAGAAAGTAATCAAAAGTTATGAGCTCGGGATTGAAAAAAACTCCTCTAACTTCAACTAGTTGTAGAATGCACCAACAGAAAAATGAAGTGATGAGACCCACACCACTAGAAATTTGATAGAATCAGTTTTCTGATGATATCTTGTTTTCCAAAAAATGATATTGTATGCCCAAGTTACAACCTCTAGAAGAAAACAACTTCAAAGGGGAAAAAGTAATGCAGGATTAAATTTCACGGTTGTACAGTCATCGCAGCAAAAATCTAGGCCTAAATTTGATGGCTAAATGGCCGTGGGCGCTTTTTCATAATTGGGCTTATTTTTTTAAAAAAAAAATTTATAAAAAAAACAATAAAAAATATTACATATGTTAATTTTTTTGTAAAAAAAAATTAATAAAAAAGGAGCAGGGGCCCGCATGGGGGTCGTCGCTTGCCAAGGTGGCAGGGAAATACCCATGTGGTACTAACTGCTGTAGGGGGTGGGGCCCATATGGAAGGCAGTAGTACCCTTGGGTACCGTCCCAAATCTTTTTTAAAAAACCTTTTTTTTTCAATCAAAAATCTGCTTGCGCCCAAAAAAGGGCTTTGAGATATTTTTTTGAATTTTTTGTTTTTTTAAATTTGTGAAGGAAAAAAAATATTTTTTTTACGATTTTTTTAAAAAATTACCTCGATCCGTGTGCTGGAGAGGCCATACAACCTCTCTGGCAAAACTTTTTGCCTCTTAGATCAACTTTATTGAAAATGGACGAATGAAAAGTCAATTTTGGGGTTTTCGACTGCTGCGGACTCAATGGCGAGGTCTATTTGGACTCAAAAGGCTCTGATCTAAAAGGTATTCCTTGGATCAAAAGAGACAAACCCCAAACCCTTGAAGCTCCAAAATCCTTCAAAACATGAACAAGAAGCAACAGGTCTGGAGTTTTGATACCATGTAGAAGTTGAGAAAGCCAACTTCACAAACTCCAAAGATCACCTGCATGCAAATAACCTATCACAGAAAGGAAGAGATGGAGACAAAAAATAAAGGGTACTCTGTAAGCTTCAAGAGAGATTGCATTGAAAATAATTACAAAGATCAATCCTTAAAAGGAGATCATGCAAAACCTAAAAGTAACCCTAATAGGTAGACATTTAATAATTAATATAATTATTAAATGTCACAATATGCAAACTAAAGTGAAATCTTAAGAGAGGAATAAAGGTAACTTAATTAACATAATTAAGTTAAAACCTTTACTCTAACAAAACAAGTCTTTGATAGTTTAAAATTTTATCTCACTACTCCACATATTTTACATCCTACTATGCAAGAAATAGCTTTCATCCTTTATACATTAGCATCAACCCATGCTCTAGTAGTATTGGTGACTCAACAAGACAATAGTGGTAGAGAACATCCCATTCCTTACCTTAGCCAAAATTTGATTGATTATGAAACATGATATACAAAAATAGAAAAAAAATGTTTGACTTGTATTCCCTACTAGTAAATTGAGATATTACTTGGGTATGTCTAGGATCATCATGGAAAAAACAGGCCCTTAAGTGGCAAAAAATTCAGAAAAATCAAAGTTAGGCAACTTGATGTAAAAATTTGAATAAGTTATATATATTATTTCAAAAATATGTAAGAATACAATTTGTAGAAAATTGAATGTAGTTTCTAAACTACTAGGTTTATTTTTTTAGAAAAACAAAATCTATTTGGTGAAAATTTGAAATTTCAATGCAGTAGTACTTAAATTTCAGGGAAAAAATAAGGTGTTTGTCTGACCACCCTAACCACAATAATATGATATAAATTTTTTATAATATTTTAGATATAAGTAGAGGACTCATGTCCCAATGTGATGCATATTTTTTTGTAATTTTTTAACAAGTAAATAATTAATTATGATTTTTTTATTACAACTTTTAAAAAATATAAAAAATCGTACGTCTAACCACCTTAACTTGGTCAAAACTTCATGAAATTCATTTTTTTTAATCCTATAGTATATGAAGCATAGAATGTGATGCATGTTTTAGATTCAAAAAATGTGATACCGTTTGAAAGCTATAGATTTTTTTCAAACAACCTATCAATCAGGACTTTAGTTGTAATTCAAATAGAAAATGAATAATAATTATTTATTAAACTCAAAGTAAAGCATAATTTATATTGGTAGAAAGCTGAGAATCTCCTTTAAAAGCCCTTTTTGTTTCATTAATTTTGGGTAAAAAAAAGTCGTCAACCACATACCCTACAAATACCCATCATATTGCCACATTTTGGCCCATCATGATCTTGCACATACCCACTTGCTAGATGTAAAAATTCATGTGATTAAAAAGTTTGATCCTTTAAAACATCTTTTTGCTAAAATAGAATTATCAGGACGCTTAGCTAAATGGGTTATTTTGTTAACTAAGTTTGATCTTAAGTTTCTATCTCAAAAAGAAATTAAAGGACAAGCCTTAACTAACCATTTAGCTAATGCTCCTTCTCCCTTAGCATTACCCAACATGGACTTGTTCCCTAATGAAAGTGTGTTGACGATTGAAAAAGAAAAAGAAACATGGGAATTTTATTTTCATGGTTCTAAGTGTCAAACTAGCTCCAGAGTTGGGATTATAATAACTCCTCCTTTAGGCAAGTTTATTCCCTTATCCTTTCATATAAACTTCCTATGTGCAAAATAACAATGTAGAGTATGAAGCTTTAATCACTAGTATACATGTAGCATTAGCTTTAGGTGTTGAACACATTTCTATATTTGGTGATTCTCAATTAGTCATTAAACAAATAAATGGTTCATATCAAACAAATCATGATACACTCATTTGATATAAAGACCTCACGATGACATTATTAGATAAATTTGCATCATATAGCATTGATAATATACCATAAAAGGATAATTGACATGCAAATGCAATGACAAGTCCTACTTCCTTTGTATCTTCTAGAGATCCTTTTTTTGATTTTATACTTATAATTGAAATGATCTTAAAACCATCGATCGATGATAAAGTTATATAGGTGTTAGTAACTGATGTCAAAAACTCTAGTGAATGGTATACACCGATATTCAATTAATTAAAAGGTACTTTTCCCGAGCCTACAACTAAGAACACTCGAGCTCATCTTCAAAAACTTGCATCTGTGTACATAATTCTAGAAGATGTTCTCTATGGACACTCATTTGATGGTATCTTGCTTAAATGTCCTAAACAATCTGAAATCCCTATAGCACTTGAAGAAGCTCATGCAAGTGCTTGTGGAGGAAATTTTGGAGGTAGATTGTTAGTTCAAAAATTAATCTACATAGGATATTATTGGAGACACATGGAACAAGATTGTTTTTCCCATGCTAATAAATATCATAAATTTCAATAACACAACAATTTGATTCATGCTCCTACTTCTGAGCTTCATGCCCAAGTTCTTATTTGGCCATTCTCGATTTGGGTTTTGGACCTTATTGGAAAAATATCACCACCCTCTTCCATTGGACATACATTCATAATTATCGTGACCGATTATTTTGTGAAATGGGTAGAAGCTATCCCCCTTCGTTTCACAATAGCTTATGCAATATGTTGTTTCATATTAGAACACATTATTGCTCACTTTAGTCTTCCTTCTACAATAGTTTCAAATAATGGAACTCCATTTAAGAACAATGACGTGAAGAAATTCTTGGAAACATTTCATATTCAACATCATTTTTTGAAACCATATTTCCCACCATCAAATGGTCAAGTGGAATCAACTAACAAGACTCTTGAAAAAATCTTAAGGAAAATAGTAAGTAAGCATAATAAAGATTGGCATACTCAATTAACTTATGTGTTTTGGGCTTATTGTACACGTATTAGAACATCTATAGGAAACACTCCCTACAATGTTGTTTATGGTGCCAAAGAAATAATTCCCTTAGAGTTATAAATTCCTTCATTGTGAATTGATTTTAAGGGGCTTATTGATGATACTACTTATAAAGAGCAATGATTGCATCAGCTTGAAATGCTTTATGAACAACATATCAACACTCTTGAGCATCTTCAAGCTTATTCCAAATGAATGCAACATAATTATAATGATCATGCCATCCCTTACACAGTTAATAAAGGTGACTTGGTGTTGTATGAAAATAAACATAATGTAAATGCTGCTCTAAATGAAAAATAAAAATTCAGCCCTAATTGGCTAGGACCTTATATAATTGAAGAAAATTATTGGTCTGGTGCCTACACATTAACATAAATGGACAGTACACCTCTAAAAGAACCTATCAATGCTACACATTTGTGTCAATACTACACCTAACATTTTCTTTGAACAGTATGTTATTAAAGCAATTTTGCTAGATTAAGTAGATAGTATTCTAATTTTATCTCGCATTGCTTCATTCTTTGACAAACAATCTTGGTGTGTATTAGATTCTAAGGTGATTATTCAAATTAGTTTGAATTATTACTTTAGTTTACATAATATTCAAAATCATATCATGTGATGTCTTATATTAGATCCTTATATGCATTTCCTTTTCTAGAAGTTATATAATAAGTACATTTAATTTAACATAACATACTCAATCACAATGTAGTATCTAATATAAACTAAAAAAAAATCTAATTAGATCACATAAAAATTAGATCATGGGGATAGTTATTAAATATTCTAAGGATATTTAGTAAATCAAATTGACATAAAATTTGATGTAAGCTCATCAAAACAAAACATAAATTCCCATATATATCATGAATAAAGAGTTCAAGTACATATAATAAAAAATATAATACTATCAGGGTCTGGTGCTTGCATCCATCGAGATATAGTAGAATGTGATCATGATTTTCTCATGGACACTCATAGGCCCTCTACCAATACAACCACTTTTTCCTCTTATATGAGTTCCTCGACATGTTCCTGATCAATTTAGGCTCTATTCACCTACACCCTAACAAGCTCCTCCTATAGCCTCAACATGTCTTCTCATAGGGTGTCCTCCATCCCGCTATCAATCATACCTTGAGATGATGAAAGTGTTGAAAGCTCTAGTAAAGCTCAGTTGGCATGTCTGGTGGCACTCTTGTATGCTTCCTTGAATCTCACTACTGGCTCAAAGAGGTTTGCATGTTACCCTACAAAAAGTGGGGGCATGTACTCTGAGGGTATATCATCCTCTATGTGCAATGGAGGTAATACCTTAGTGGTCACTCACTGATAGAGTTCATGCCACTCTCATGTGGACCCTACAAGATAGAAATCCTAAAAGGTATCAGTACACATCATGACATATAAATATATATAAAGCATATACATGAAGGTAAAAGCGTAATGAAAGAATAAAATATCACATCATCACCTAGATCTCCAGTCCACTAGTTGAGGTATAGCCATATAGCAACAGTCCCTTCCTATGCAGGAAGTATGGATGGCCTACTATTGCTAACCTCCCCACACTTGTGAGTGCGGATCTCTTCTATAGCTACTACATGTGATCTAGTGACCCGTGTAGGAGGTGGATCTCTCCTCTCAGGGGAAACTAGATCCTCATATATCTCATCAATTTCCTCACTCATAGACTGGGTATCCTTGTCCTCCTCATCTATAAATATGTCAGGCACTCTATCATCATCATGTATATATCCATCGACCTACTCATTGTCCCTATCATCTCTACACCCAAGAAGAGCTCCTACATTGCCTAGAAGGTGAGGTCTAGGAAAGACATGCGATGGTCATGATCCAACCCACCATTGGTCATAGGTTGGTGTGGTTCCTACATCATCAGCATCAGAGACTATGGGAATTCCATGGTTCTTATCCTTTGTATCACTAATGTTTACATCATCAGTATTAATATGATGAGTGTATCTAAGCCTAGGAGAACTCCATGCTGATTGTAGAAACCTAGGTCGAGCCCATGGTGGAAATTGTATTTCACCGAACTGGTGCATGAAAAAATCATAATAGAATGGTTTAACTATATAGTCATGTTACCCTAGAACATATCAATCCTACTGAAGCCTGACTAGCTCATGTATATTTTCTACCCACAATAGTATCCTAAGATATGGTCTCCATGGTATATCACCCTCCTCCAGTTGATCAAATCTAACACACTAGTGAAGAAAATCTCCCTCCAACCATGATAGATTTAATGGATAACTATAGGCTTATGAATAGCTCAAGCTGCTATGGTAGGATAACCTATTGTTCTAATGCACATGATATGCTAAAAAAACCACACTTGTAATAGTGTACAATACACTATATTATCCAACTCTCGATATATAAATTTCCTGAGATCATAGTAAAAATGTGTCAGTGTACTATGACCGTAGGCATAGATGGTCCAATGCTACGCCATATCTCAAATAATTTGAAATAATTCTCCATCTAGGTGGACCCCTCGTCCGTTAAGAACCAGTGTGTGAGTTGTAGTAATGATCATAATTCGTTAGAGAATTGGAATCTATGCGTGTAGTAGCCATCTAAGCTCAACACGAGGCCCGACGGTTGATTCCTGGATGGGGTTCCCTAGACAATACAAAATATCATCCCACATCTCCTCATGTGTCTGCTCATCAGCTGAGTGTACAACCTCACCTCAAATGGGTAATTGTAAGATGTGATGTATGTCCTATAAAGTAACAATCATCTCATTGGTAGGTAGATGAAAGGTTCATGTATCAACATCCCACCTCTCTAATAAGGCTAGAAACATTGCATCATGATACCTCATCAGTAGAATGGCATACACCTAGAATAATATAGGATCTTGAAGAATAATGATCTCATCCTCTAATAGTCAGATGATGAGGTCTTCAAGGAAACAAAACCATTTTCTTTGGAGATGTTGTTGGGCTCAGGGTGGGATATAAATAATAAAATAAACTAAGAAATCCTAAAAGTATTCATTAAATAATTCAATAATTATACTAAATTTTCTCTAGGATGCATGTACCATTTTTGGACAGGGGGTCCTAGACACTTTAGACATTTATGGACACTTTGCGCCAAAGTGGGACACTTTGTTCCAATGATGGAAGGTTTGCAACCAATATGGATGCTTTGCAATTATCTTTTCCAAGGTCCTAATCATACTAAAAATACATAAAAATGTACTGTAAATCCATGAAAATGATGAAAAAGCAGCACAAAATCCATTCACCATAGGTTGGATCACACATTGTGCTACCTTATCACAGAGAACATCAAGTCTGGGAGACCTATAGGTTTGTTTACTTGCCATCCTAGATCACTCTACACAAGGTAAATTACAAAGAGGTAAATGCCAAAACGAGATAAAAATATCATTTTCGTTCATATATACCTATTTTAATTAAAAAGATGCATATTTTACTTTTAAGTATATTTCATTCAAATAAACATATTGGGGACTAGAGAACTCCATTTTTTTATGTTGTTTGTTACATTGGATTCATAATTTTGTCCTCAATCTCATTAACTATCTATCACTATGTGGTATGGTACTTTGAAATATCCTATGATAAGGCCTACAAAATTTGAGTTGGCTTCATGGATACTCTAATTCCATTGTAAAACAAGAAAAATTAGTGGGGGCATACATCTACCCTCGAATTCGATTCTCTGTAGAAGTTTGATAAGAGGATTTTTGAGCGACTAACGAATCTATGTTACAAGATGTAGTTCCTAACATTATGGTTTTGTAGATAACTGTAGTGGGGGCTTCATTACCCATAATGAATCCATGTGAGTATCCTTTTTATAATGTTTATTCAAATTACTTTAGCTTGCATATGCATGTAGTGTCATATGGCCACTAAATTGGGGGCTAATTCTAGTGTATAAAATTGTACCCCTTTCTAGGAGAAAGTACAATTTCACACTTATTTGGACCTATTTTGGTGACCTTTTCATTAATGCATTTTAAAAATATCATTAATAGATCCCTAATACCCCCTTATCATGTATCTCAGAGCCTATTTTACTTAATTTTATTTAATTCCTGACACCACAACTTGCATTGAATAAATGCTCTGAATTAAATTAATTCCCAACATTTAAGGAGTCCTGAAGTTTTAGGTCAAGACCCAGTCACCAATGGACGAATGGGTCCTCATTAGGTTTCTTAAACTCAAATTTTTATATGTTTTTGGAGACATCCTAATCTCTCAAATTCAAATTTCACATGTTTTCTTTTGAGATCTAATAATTGGAAAATTAGAAAGGAAGCTTATAAAACTAAGTCTCACATTCATTTTACACTAGAAAAGAAGAAAAAGGAGAGAAATTCATATGAGATCAAGCACTCATATGCAAGAGCAAGGAGAAGCATTCACAAGTGATGTCTTGGAGAAGCATTTTATTTGTTTTTCCAAGTCTTCAATCTCATTTTGATATCAAGATCAAGAATTTATAAAGGATTGATGATAGATGTCTATAGAGGATCACAATGGATTCTAGGTTTTGGGAGATGCACTGGACATTCAACAATGCCTAATGAATTGTTTCCTAAGTGGTTCCATCTTCTATTATCTCTCTAATTTCAGCCTAGAGGAAGGTGTAATCAAATTTATGACTTATTAATGTGACCTGAGATCCCCTAAAGTAGGTCTTCATCATTGTGTATGTTCATTTAGGGATCCTATTCTAACACACTTGAGTAGGGTTTCTTTGTATCATTAGTTTCTTAATCTTAGACATAGTTAGGTTAGGATTGCACACACATTTCATGTTTCAGATGTATGTTCTTTATCAAGCATTTCTTAGACCTCGATTGTGTTATTACTATTTACTATTACTATGTAGGGTAAATATGAATCTAATGTGAATTCTGAAGATGAATAAATTGTGCTTGCACTTTGTTATCAGTGTATTATAAATGAATGTTATCTCATTTAATGTTATATGAAGGAATGCAAATATGTGAATGGATGGATATTGATTTGATATTCTAACTTTGGAGATATGTGAAATGCATTTTTTTTTTGAATAGATGACTACCTTGGGCATATGTTAGTGGATGCAGGTCTTCATAAAGTAACTAGTAATGTAACCTATTTGAGCTTACACACACCACAGTAGTATAATTGAGTTATGTTATTAAGTGGGAAGTTGATAAGTCATCCTTAGTTAATATATCTACATTAGTAAGAGTCTTGTTTACTACGAAGTGCATTATTAGGTGATGTTATTTGTTTAAGCTTTTGATATCTTTCCTTATTACTATGTTTGTATCAACGAGTAAGACATACGTGGAATATGTATAGGTACACACATGCATGTCGATGATAGAGCATACACAAGAAGGAACACATACATGAGGGTACATAGGTAGATGTATCTATGCACACTCATGCACGAGTTGCTTATGCACATAGAACTATCTAATAGATCTAACGACATTTATATTTATATGTATAGATATATCACACATAGGTTCTTATCAATACAATGGTAATTATGTATGAATTTGGTGTGAATCAAATGTGTGTATATATACACATATAAAGTATATACCTATATCCATATGTATATATGTATCGATGTATATGTATGGTGGAAAATGGACATGCCCATACAAATATATCAATATATGTCTACATACGTATACATGTACATAGAGGCATATATATATGTACAAAATTGATATTTACTCTTATAACTATGTGAATGATATCTTGGTTGTATTCATTTTTATATCAAATGTATGCATACTATATTGGCATGTGGTATATATAAGTATATAATAGCATATATATACATATACATATATATATGTGTCGATATGCATAAATATGTATATATATATATGTATATGTAATATATGTTATATATTTAAGATTGTTTATATGTTTTGAAGAAAATTATCATTGATAATTATAATAGACCAATTTATTGATTAAAATATAGGCTGAGTATCTTAAACTTGAGATTGTTTTCCAAAGGCCGAATACTCTTATGAATAGCAAGTTGTTGAAATAGTCAAACTGATAAATGAAGTAAGTCAACTCATGCCAAGACTAGGTTGATGTATTTTATGTGGTTCATATTTGATATTGAATTATTCAAATGTTATGTAAACCCACCAACTGTTGGATAGTGATTTATTTACCTTGGCACCACCTTTGAAACCTATTTGATGTATATGTTCATTGAATGGGAAATTTGAATTACATCTTTTCAATCATGTGTTAATTTGAATTAGTCTCTTATTAGTTTCAATCAACAAGGTCAGTCTATAGTTGTGATTAGCTAAGTAAGTTCTTATATATATGCCACCTTTTTTCTAATTCAAGTGAGTGGCTACACATGGTAATTTATTTCAAATCCCATGCCTAATCTGTAGGATGTGAGGTCTCATTGTTGTTGTATAAATAGTAGAGAAAACTCACTTATTAAGGATGCATTCTAAAACATTTTGCTATGCATTATTTTTTGCTTTATTTAGTTATATCTGAGAAAGAAAATTCTATTATATTTGAGAGAGAATAGAATATTGAGTGAAGTATTTTATCAACTTGAGTGTTAGTGGCATATTGTGGCATCTCTTGAGAAGTTATAGTCAAGCTAGTTATTTTTTGGGAAAGCTACTTTGCAGTCAGTCAATTGGATAAGCATTAATAGGCATGAGGATAATTCTCCTTTATCTCTCCTTGATTGTTTAATGAATGCTTTGGTTAGTATTTTGTTAATGTTATAGTTGAAAAGAAATAGTATTGCTTTGAAAATAAAATAGAAGCTATTTATACTATTTGTATAATTCTTGTATGTACTCCATAATAGGAGGACTATGTTTGTCATAAGTATTACATACTAGATATGATTTAAGCATGTTTAGCATAAAAGTGTCTTCTATCTGAGTTATTTAAATGTAAATAGTTAGCTAGAGGGTTACTCTTGGGATTTCCAGTCCAATGTATGGAGTAAACTTTTACATTTACTTTTAGAGTAGATATAACCTAGAGTATGTGGAATTAATGATATGAAATCCTGGGGTAAGAGTTTATCCATGAGAGGGATTACCTTGTATAGAATATAATGTTCTTAAGTCAAAATGAGCTTTAGAAGTGTAAGTGAATGTTGACCTTCACTCGAAGTATTGAGTGAGAACACTTTGGCTAAACTAGTGTGATTTCCTTTGGCTCCATTTTCAGTTCACCATGTCTATGTAGTACACACTAGTTGTAGATTGTAGGGAATACAAGTTCTAGTCGTGTAGGGAACAAAACTAAGCTCAATGTGGTTTGTCGTATGGGGTTACTCAATCAATATCTTCATCAAAGGGTAGGGCCATATATCTTGAATAGATGTGTAGGGGATTGCATATGAGTTTTTGGTTGGTGTAAAAGTGCTTGAGTGATGCTTCTCCTCCTTAGCAAGTGATAGAATCAAACTTTTTGAAAGGTGGATCCTAGACCATCTATATATTATGCTCTAAAGCTCAGTTGGGCTATGTATGTAATTATGTACATTCTTGGAATATTGTAATTTTTGAAATTATTATATTGAAATGGAATCCTTATTGTATATTTTGATGGAATCTTTGTTCATATATTCTCAATAAAAGAAAATAATTTTTTTATTGCAAGGGTTGTTACATAGTTTATTTACTTGCACAGTGAAAACTTAGGAAAAATTTACTTCATTGTATGATTGAAATATTACATGTGGTATCAAAGCTACCAAGTTTACCTATGGAACCTATGAGCTCATCATTCTTTTCATCCAACATTATCTAATGTTTGGAAATTCTTGTGCCAGGATGGTGTCTCAGATTAATGACTCAAAAGTTAGTAATTAGATAGGAGCACAACTTCAAGGCCAAGAAGGAAAGAGATTCCATCATTAGAACAATTGAGGGTACTAACTACAAAAATTTCATCTGGTTGAACAACACTGAAACATTTAGTCACATGCTTTCTCGGATAGGTGATGTGAAGAGAAAGATGAAGATGAAGGCCAAGTACAACTATCTACCTTCCATCTCACTAGAAAAATCTTAGTCATTATCACTTTCCAAGGACATGCCCTTGGAAGGAAGTTCTAGTTCAACATTTATCTTTAGAGACCCCCTAGAGTTCTTCTAATGGTAGAAGTAATTGTAATTTCCTTGAGTAATGAGTCTGAGGGATATGTACCTCATAACTATGTATTGGATCATAAATTTGAAGGATGCTATCCATTTTGGGATAGGTATGAACAAATGAGAGATGGGAAACAATCTCAATCTATAGGATATACTCCATGAAGTTATGTTTCAGAGAGTGAATATGAGAGATACTCTCCACTCGACTATCTAAATAGTCACTCCATGTAATCAAAAGGATATTGAAATCCTCAAGAAATGAATAAAATCATATGTTTATCAAAAGCGTGTGCTTAATCTTATGTGGAATTATTTATGTGTGTATGAATGCCATTTTAATATTTTCCATAAGATAGTTGATAACATGGTTAAATCTAACATGGATACACATTCAAGTAAAATATGTTCTTTTTAAATGGTGAGGACACGAACCAATCTTGGTAGGAGCCAAGAAGTTGTGCAAGGAGCCACAAGATTTGAAGCTAGACTTGACCAAATCTTGGCAATTTTGGACAACCTTGAACAAGAAAGGGTAAAATCTAGGTTGATAAGGAGGGAGAAAACTATTATCATGGGCATGTTGAAACTCATGATCACGAGAGGGAAAAATCACCTATGCCATCTGAAGAAAGAAATAAGAAGTGTATGGCTTCCAAACTTTCCAAAGATAGGAAGAATATTACCCCACCAAAGTTTGAGGGAAGCACCAATGGAGATGAAGCTAAGGCATGGATGGTCCAAATGGAAAAGTATTTTGAAATATGGAATTACACTAAGACCACTAAAGTCACTTGGGGCACATACTAGTTAGTAGAAGAAGCCTATAACTAGTAGATGAAAAAAAAGTTGGAACTCAATATGAACTCATGGAAGCTGACATGGGGGGAATTTGTTGATATTTTCTCCAAGAAATGGTTGCCCCAACTCTACTATGACCAAAAACTCACATATTTCTAGAGCCTGAGACAAGGAAATATGTTGTTTAATGAGTATTAGGAGAAGTTTACCTAAATTTTGTGTTATGTTCCTATATATCATAAAGATGAATGCTTTCGCATAAGAAAGTTTATAAATGGACTTAACAATTAGATTGGAGGAGAGGTGGATATGCATGGTCCAACAACTATGGATCTTGTATATGAGAAAGAAATTAAGCAGGAGAAACAGCTTAAGGCTATCTCCAACCGCCAAGAGAATAAAGACTGTAAGAAGATTGTAGAAGTTCCTAACAAGATAATTCCAAAGAATATGGAAGTTTTTTAGAATGTACCTAAGCAAGAAGAAAAGGGATCCCATAATGGTGGGAAAGATTCTAAAAGGGAATGGAAGAGAAATGGTTCTGGCTGTGGAAATGCTAGTAAATCTTGAGAAACCACAAGGAAGAGGGTACCATACTAGGGATGCTTTACATGTGGAGGTGACCACTTTGATAGAGAATGACACAATAAGTATATCGATTCATGATCTTATGGAAGAGTTCCAGCAAAAGATTCAAGTAGATGTGGATGATCACTAGATGGAATATCAAGTAACTCCCATTGAAACAATAGGTATTTTGTTTGGTTTACCCATTTATGTTCTTATTGATACTAGTGGAATTGAGAATTTCATTTTACCTAGAGTAGCTAAATAATTGTCTACAAAGGCTAGACACATGTCAACGTCTTGGGATGTAGAGTATGCAAACCAGACAAGAGACAATGTGGAACAATGTTTGTCCAAGGCTAGGATAGAGCTACCTTTTTTTTCTACAAAAGTAAACCTATATGTGACGCCTTTAGGATCTTATGATGTTATCTTAAGTATGAATTGGATGTGGAGGCATAGGGATAAGGTATATTTCCATGCTAAAACTATAGAGTTCCTAGATGATCTTGGTAACCAAGTAATGTTTCAAGGGATACCTAGAGAGGTAAAGATTCATCAAATCTTGGAAATAAAACTATCGAGGGCTAAGAAGAAAGGGTGCAAAATATTTTTTGTTAAGATATAAAAACTTGAAGAATATATTTATAACTTGGAATCACAAAGCTTTCAAGAGATGGAAGATGGTGAAATGGATGAAATTGGAATGTTAGACATGGAGAGATATCCAATATTGAGAAAATTCTTGGATTTATTTCTCCATAGATATGTTCCAGGGTCTAAACCTATTTCTAACTTACCCTATAGGATAACAACAACTAAGGTAATGGAACTTAAGGCATAATTGGATGAACTATTGTCAAAATGGTTGATAATGCCAAGCATTTTTCCTTGGGGAGTGCCAGTCATTTTTGTGAAAAATAAGGATGATACTTTGCATTTATGCATTGATTATCATATGCTTAACAAAGCTACAATGAAGAATAAGTATTTATTACCATGCATTGATGATATTTTCAATCAAAAGAGGGGAGCTTCCATATTCTCTAAAATATATTTGAGATATGTATATCATCAGCTAAGGATTAAGGATGAAGATATCTTTAATACTGCATTCGGAACCAAATATGGACACTATGAGTTCACAGTTTTACCTTTTGGGCTAACGAAGGTACCTACCATATTTATGAACATGATGAACAAAGTATTTAGGGATTGCTTAGATAAAATTGACATTCTTATTTATTCTAAGGATGAGGAAGATCATTGTATACATTTAGAGATAGTACTACAAAAGTTAAGAGAACACAATTTGCATGTTAAACTCTCTAAGTGTACCTTGTTTCAAAGGAGAGTGCATTATCTAGGGCATGTGATCTCGATAAAAGGAATCTTCTTAGATCTAGATAAGATCAAGGTAGTACTTGAGTGGCTAGTACCTAAGAATGTATCTAAGGTAAGAAGTTTCATGGCTCTAGTAAGGTATTATAGAAATTTCATTGCAAACTTCTCTAAGATTGATATTTTGATTACTTCTTTATAGATGAAAGGGAAAAAAATTGAGTGGACTGAGAAGTGTCAAGAAGCCTTTGACCTACTCAAAGAGAAGTTCACCACTACATTGTTCCTAAAAGTACCAAGTCCTGAGGGTAGCTTTACTATTTTCACATATGCATCCCGGGAAGGTTTAGGAGGAATGTTAATGCAAGATGGGTAAATAATTTCTTATGAATCTAGAAAACTAAAACCTTACAAGAAAAATTATGCATCACATGATTTAGAGTTAGTAGTTGTGGTTCACGTGTTGCAAGTGTGGAGGAATTACTTATTGGGGAAACCCTTTGAGATAAAAATAGATCATAATGGATTAAAGTACCTTTTCACTCAACCTAATCTAAATTCCAAGCAAAGAAGATGGTTAGAGTTAATAGATAATTATGAATTCAATATCATTTATATTAAAGGGAAAGAAAATTGGGTTGTTGATGCCTTGAGTCAAAGAAGTCATATTGCTTCAATAGTGTTGATTCAAACCAAATTTAAACGTCAAGTGTTGTAGAAATGAAAGGAGGATGTGTACTACTTGCAAATCAAGAAAGCACTCACTAACAATCTGCAATATTCTAAGTATGAAGGGTTTCATTTTGAACATAATGTGTTAATTAGATATAAAGAAATAATATATGTACCTAACATAGAAGAGTTAAGGAATATGGTATGGAAGGAAGTACATGAAGCACCGTACTTTGGACTCCTTGGAGTGACCAAAATGATGGTAGATGTGAAGCCTCTATATTTTTGGAAGGGGATGAAAGGTCATGTTGCTATATTTGTGGCTAGGTGTCTTGAATGTCAAAGGGTAAAAGCATAGCATCATTATCCTATAGGCTTGTTATATCCACATGACATACCAGAGAGGAAGTGGAAAGTCATAAGTATGGGCTTTGTGCAAGGATTTCCTATATTGAGAAATAAGCACAATGCCATTCTTGTGGTTATAGATAAGCTTACCAAAGTTGTACATTTCATACCCAAGAATCTAACTGATGGAACACCTATCATAGAAAGAAAATTTATGCAAGAAGTATTTTGATTGCATGGGATTCCTGAGAAGATTATCTCGGATAGGCATGCACGAGTCACTTCTAGGTTTTGGAAAACCTTATTTTCTGTACTAGGGACTTAGTTAGATATTAGCTTAGCATATCATTTAGAAATGGACGGATAAACTGAAAAGGTGTTCATAAAGTATTGGAAGACCTACTGAGAATGTATTGCATGGATCAATAATACAAGTGGGAAGACTACTTACCCTTAGTAGAATTTTCTTAAAACAATTCTTATCATTCCACAATAAAGATGTCTCCTTTCGAAGCGTTGCCTAGTTGAAAGTGTCAAACTCCTATAAGTTGGGATATACTTGAGGGTAGAGTGAGTCTTGGGCTATAAATATGTGAATAAATGGAAGAGCAAGTGAAGATTTTTAAGAAAATTTTAGATGTAGCTAATGATTGATAGAAAAGCTACGCTGATGCTAAGAGAGTGCCCCAGAATTTTGTCATAGGTGACAAAGTGTTGTTGGGAGTGAAACCTCATAAGAGCTCCATTAAATTTGGAAAGTCTTCCAAGTTAGCCCTGCGTTATGTAGGACCTTTTGAGATTTTAGAGGAAGTGAATCCAATAGCCTATCAAATAGCATTGCCACCAGCTCTTTTTAGAATGCATAATGTCTTCCATGTGTCCTACCTAAAGAGGCATATACTCAGTGATAATCATGTGATTGATTGGACTACTTTATAGGTATAGGACCCCAGAGTGGTAAAACTCAAGCCCGTGAAGGTGCTCGAAACACATAAGATTTTCTTGCATAATAAGGAGGTTATGTAGTGCAAAGTCCAGTGGGACCAATATGTAGAAGATTTAGCCACTTGGGAGGATTATGATGAGATTCAACAAAAGTTTCCAAATGTATTAGATGACTTTGAGAATTCTTAAAAATAATTTGTTAATTTTTTTTTTATGTTACTATATAAAATCATCGAGGATGATGATTCACAAGGGGGGAGTATGTTACACCATAATTTTGTTATTACTATTTACTATTACTATATAGGGTAAATGTGAATGTAATGTGAATTTTGAAGATGAATAAATTGTTCTTGCTCTTTGTTATCAATGCATTATAAATGAATGTTATCTCATTTAATGTTATATGAAGGAATGCAAATATGTGAATGAATGGACATTGATTTGATATTCTAACTTTAGAGATATGTGAAATGTATATTTTTTTGAATAGATGACTACCTTGGGCATATGTTAGTGGATGCAGATATATATTCAATTCCTCCAAGCAGAGAGGAAGTATCACTTAGGAGAAGGTCTTTGTCGAGTAACCAGTAACATATCCTATCTGAGCTTACACACACCATAGTAGAATAATTGAGTCAAGTTATTAAGTGGGAAGTTGGTAAGTCATCCTTAGTTAATATGTATACAATAGTAAGAGTCTTTTTTTCTACTAAGTGCGTTATTTGGTGATGTTATCTATTTAATCTTGTGATACATTTCCTTATTACTATGTTTGTATCAATGAGAAATACATACTTGGTATATGTATAGGTACACACATGTATGTTGATGATAGACCTTACACAATAAGGAATGTGTACATGAGGGTACATAGGTAGATGTATCTATGCACACTCATGCATGAGTTGATTATGTGCATGGAACTATCTAATGGATCTAATGACATGTATATATATACGTATAGATATATCACATGTAGGTGCTTATCAATAAAATGGTAATTGTGTATGACATTGGTGTGAATTGAATGTGTATATATATATCTATATAAATTATATAGTTAAATCCATATGTATATATGTATCGATATATGTGTATGGTGTCAAACGAACATGCCCATACAAATATATCTATATATGTATACATACGTATACATGTACATAGAGGCATATATATGTACGTACATAATTGATATTTATTGTTATAACTATGCTAATGCTATCTTGGTTGTATACATTTTTATATTAAATGTCACATACTATATTGGCATGTGGTATATATAAGTATATAATAGCATAAATATACATATATATGTATGTCGATACACATATATATGTATACATAATATATGTTATATATTCAAGATTGTTTGTATGCTCTGAAGTCAATTATCATTGATAATGATTATAGGCTGATTTATTGATTAAACCATAGGTTGAGTATATTAAACTTGAGACTATTTTCCAAAGGTCTAATAATACTCTTGTTGTCTATGCATTAAGAACAAGAAATATGAAGTTAAATAGCAATCATGAAGTCGATAAAAATGAAGACTTGGTTCACACCTTATTTGGAATTTTCTTTGAATTAGTAAACATCTTATCACCGTATCATTGTGTAAATACCAAACATCTATAAAAGGTATGTAAGCTATCAATTTTTGGGTAGGATTTATCGGCTACTCTTGCACTCTTAGGATGTTTAACCTAAAAGGAGAGAGATAAACCCCACTCAAAATTCTAGGTGGTTCAATCAAATTAAGATGTGTATCGTGTTATTTAGGCTAAATGAGATTATCTAAATACAACTAAGCTAAGTAATTGATTGATTATGAATGAAAAACCTAAGAAACAAGTGATGTTTGAAAAGATAATGTGATATTCAATCATGCACTAAAGTATGAACAAATGAAAAATAGAAAAGAAGATGGTTGAATCAAAGTGCACCTGGGTAGAGAATGAAGAATCTAGAGTGTCCTGAATGCTAGCAGAAATTACTAAAAATCACCAGTGTGACTCATTCGCCACTGATGACAGATTAGTCCTGCTTCTGATGAAAACTTTTGAGAACAAGTTTATGAGTGTCAAGATTTGGAATCTGAAAAAATATAGATTTCCAGCCTTAAGGTGGGACTCATTCGCCATTGATGGAAAATCAGTCCACTCCAAAAATTATATGAAATTAGGGACCAATCCTATAGCACTAGTTCTATGGTTTTCTTCTTCTCAGGTTGACGAAGTCATATATACAAAAAATGGATAAAATGTCTGCTTCAAGCTTGAAATAGGTTGTAGTTGACTTGAAACACTTTTTTGAATTCTTGTCCACCTTTAAACACCTAAATGCTTGATAAATATGCATACACAATTCTGTAAACACACATGCAAAAAGGGAAAAATGGTTAAGGTTAGGTTATAGGGATTTTCCTTGGTCAAACCCCACTTTGGTAATCAAACCCTTAATGAAGAAATGAAATGAAATGAAAAAGGAAATATGAATGAATAACATGAAAATGTACTAAACTCACCAACCTTGTTGAAGAAATATAAAGATATATCAATGGCTTCTCCAAGATACTTGATTGATGCTTGATTGAATTATGCAAAGTGCTTAAATGCTTGAATGAATGAGTGAATTAGTGAACTTGATGAATGGGGGTTAAAATGGATGTAAAAAAACTTATTTATACACACGTTTGCCTTAGTAACCTAATGATACCTCATAACAAGTCGACATAAGGTGATTTTAAATAAAATCTTGAAAGAAAATTTAAAATATTTTGAATTTTGAGCCAAGAAGGACTCATTCTCCACCCATGGCGAATGGGTCCCACCCTTGACTTGAAAGTGGGTTTCGGGAATTATCTTGCATTTAATGTTATTTGTCGGGTTTACATTCAAAAACACACTTAATAAGTCCTTATGAGCACATAAAGGGGTCAAATAAAGCATAAGAAAGGTGTAAATAGTGAAATTAAGCCTAGAAAAGCGTGAAATCTTGTTACAAGACTTTACAAGACTTTAAAATAGGACTTAATAAGTGATGAAAAGGTGATTTTTAGGTGAATTGTAATAAATAGAGTCTAGAAAAGTGTAGAAATGTTTTACAACACTTCACGACACCTTCACAAGATGCCATAATTTGAATTTAAAGGACCTAATATGAATGTTTAAGCCACATTACAACATTAAATCAAAGAAAAATTGACCAGGCATCATGAAGAAAGACCTAAAAGACCATAAAAATGTCAAGGGGCCATTTTTCTATGGTACATTTAGCCCCCACTTTAGTGAGAGGATGAACTTGCTTCAAACTCACACTAAAGTAGCCATGCATATCGAGAGAGAGGTCCAAATGCATTTATGTTATCAAGATGGAATGGCAATGATCAAGAGGGATGATCAAGCCACCAGGATGAATATCCCATGGAAAACTAAACATAAGAAGAAAGGAACACACATGTGTTGAAATGAAAGAAGAAAAAGGGATAATTGGATTGAGCTTTGATCATCTATCCAACTAGTTGTGGATTAGATCTAGGCTATTTGGGAGAAAAAAGAGAATGCATACTCACTTTGGGGTGATAGAACTCATGGCGGTCCGTCAAGTGAGAAGACCCAAAAATGTGAAGTACATACGCTAGTTGGTATGCACTCACAAACACATAGGTGGCTATGGGGAAAGTTGTGCCACTGAATGGGCTTCCCACTCAACCATATCAAAGTTATACCTCCTGATAAATTTAACAAGGCGCCACAAGGGAAAATTTTGGTTCACACTTCATGAGAGAAGAAAAGCTTCATATTCTTAGAACTAATGAAAAAAGAGGAAGGTACCAAAGGCATGAAAGTTACGTTATGCAAGGTGGCAAAAATGTAAAAATACAAAAATATAAAAGTGGAAAAGATGTTCAAAGGAGTCTTGTTAAGGTCATGCAAGGTCTATCACTTAGGGAACATTGTGTCTAATGTCTCCAAGAGAGGACCAATCAAACAATAAAATATTCATAGCTTATAGGATGCAGTGCATCACATCGAAGCACTAAGAGGAATGTAATATGGTAAGATAGATCACACTTATGAACGAAATCACACCCAATTTCATCCAAAAAGTGGCAAACACATCATATGAAGTGACAAGGCTGCACTAAGAACCAAAAATGAAATTATGCCAATGTACGCCTCCCACTTTAAAGGAATTTCTACACACCGTTCTATAAGAAGTTACTTTAAAGTAGTGAAGGAAAGAAAATGCAAAAAAATAAAAACAAGAAATGAGATCCAACTTGGAAAGTCCCTATGCCAAGTCATATGTTTTTGAGTTAGGCTGCATCATGTAAACGAAAAAGAGAACAAAAGAAAAGGGAGTTCCCCCCCCCAAAAAGGAACATATGAAACACATAAGGGATCTATGGATTTGGGGTTAGTATGTTCATTGCTGCAATATTTTGATTAAAGAGCTCAGAACTGCCATCATTCCCCAAAGCACATAGAACTAGAATAATGACACAAAGAGAGCGAAAACAAATGAAAAAGAAAGATCTATTTTGGGTCAACATGGAACAGACATTGTGGTCTCAATGCTTTGCATCATCCCTAAAAGGAGAAGGAAAAAGGAAGGGAAAATATTTTGGGTCAACATGAAGGAGATAGTTTGGTCTCAATGCCTTGGGTCATCCCCAAAAGGAAAACACAAAAAAAAGTGAAAAAGAAAATAAAAGGACCTTTTGGGTCAACATGGAAGAGACATAGGTCATCTCTACGCTTTGCGTCATCCCCAAAATGAAAACATAAAACAAAAGAAAATAAAAGAAAATAAAAGGACCTTTTCGATCAACATGGAAGAGACATAGGGTGTCTCAACGCTTCACATCATCCCCAAAAGGAAAACATAAAATAATGTATGACAAATAGAGGAATAGAGGTACAAATAGAAGAAGTGTACAAAGAGAGAGAACATTAAACACATGTTATGGGGGATCACAACACACACATAAAACTAAGGAACTAGTAATGCAAATGTAAGTCAAACATTAATTGAGTTATTGGTTTTGGGTATGTGCAATATCATCATGGAAAAAATAGGCCCTTAAGTGGCAAAAAAATTAGAAAAATATGAGTTAGGCAACTTCACATAAAAATTTGAATAAGTTATCTATATTATTTCAAAAATATGTAAGAGTAGAATCTATAGAAAATTGAATGTAGCTTATAAACTACTAGGTTTTTTTTTTTAAATCTATTTGGTGAAAATTTGAAATTTCAATGTAGTAGTACTTAAATTTCAGGGAAAAAATAAGAAGTAGGTATTTGTCTGACCACCCTAACCACAATAAAATGATAATATTTTTTTATAAGATTTTAGATATAAGTAGAGAAATCATGTCAGATGTGATGCATATTTTTTGAATTTTTTTCCAAGTAAACAATTAATTATAAATTTTTATTACAACTTTTAAAAATATAAAATTCAAATGTCGACCACCTTAACTTGGTCAAAAATTCATGAAATTCAATTTTTATTTTTAATCATATAGTATGTGAAGCATAGAATTTGACACATGTTTCAATTCAAAAAATGTGATACTGTTTGAAAGCTATAAATGTTTTTCAATAAGCCTATCAATCAGGACTTTAGTCATAATTCAAATAGAAAATGAATAATAATTATTTATTAAATTCAAAGTAAAGTTTAATTTATATTGGTGAAAAGCTGAGAATCTCCTTTAAAAACCCTTTTCGTTTCGTCAATTTTGGGTAAAAAAAGTCATCAGCCACATACCCTACACATACCCATCATATCGCCACTTTTTGGCCCATCATGATACAGCACATACCCTTTCTCAACCTTAAGTAATATAAGTGGAAAATGAATAACATAGTTAAGAGACAAAGAAAAATACATTACTAGGATGAGGCTAATAACTTCTTTTCCCCCACTGAGTGTAGGGAAAGAATGAGCTGGGTTGGGTGATGTGAAAGGATCATGCAATAGTAAGAATATAAAATTCTACAACTATAGCGTGAGGAGAGGGTTTTGTTTTAAGGAAGGATGGGAAAACAATCAATATCAGTGAAGTGATACTTGTCCAGTATGTCCTTCAAAGTCTGAAATTCTTTGGTTTGATGTCCAAGACCATGATGATATTTGCAATATGGTATGTTAGAATCTTTAGGATGGATGACCAACCTATTCATAGGTGGTAAGAGTATAAGTCCTTTGTTTTAAAGTAGTTTAAGTCTCCTTTCACATTCAAGTGGAGGGTGAGTAGGAAACTTGAGCTTTTTCAATTTGTAAGGTTGTTTTTGTTTGCTAGATTCTCCTTTTTCATGAATGGAAGGAGGAAGAGGAGTCATCAGGATCCTAGCATCCTTATCATCAAAATTAGGTAATGGTCATTCACGTGGAAGGAGAATGTTTAAGTCAAGAGGAGAATAAAAGATCACGGTGTCATCGTCTAGAAGTCTCCAATATTTAAAAGGAGGCTTGTCAGTATGAGGAGGGTCTTTATATCCTAGTCTAGTGTTTTCTTCTATTGGTGTTTGTTCTAGATGTTGGCGAATGTTATGCTCATGTGTTGTGTCACAACCTTGTTTACTTAGAATAGTAAAGCCTTTTCCATATGTTTCTTCAAGGTTAATGGGAGTGTTTGTGACTTTGTGATCATAAAATGGTTGAGGATGTGTTTTTTGAGAGGAACTAGGTCCACTTATGGAGGGATCTTAGGTCCTTCTTGAGTTTTAGGATGTAGGTATCCAAAATGATCAGGAGGTGCAACAATAGGAATATTTGGTGAGTTCATGGAGGGGTAAAAGGCTACATTGGATTCAAGTTTATCAAGAAATTCATTTAAGAACTTTTTCATGCTAGCATCATCTTCTCCAATGATGTATACATCACGAGGAGGACAATAATGAGGAGTTGAAGGAGCATGTGGAAGCTGAAGGTCATTAGGATCATAGCCAAAGGCACAATTGGACATGTCTACTATAGATTTTAATGAATTCTAAAACTTATTAAAAAAAATGCCATGATGACAATGAATGCAAGTAAACTAAGATGCAAGAAATAAAAGCAAACAAAGAATCTAGAAAGTAAAACAGAAAGCAACTACAAAAAACTAAAATACAAGGAATACCCAGAAAATGCCTAAAATTGTTGTTTGAAATGTGCAAGTGGACTGATTCGCCCAGGGTGGCAAATGATTCCAACTATGAGATTTTTTAGTATTTTTCAAAAAATTAAAAGTGGTTTTAATGCTTTTCAAATGAAAACTAAGGATGCAAATGAATATTTCCAATTTTTCAATGATATGATATGCAAAAATGAAGTCTAAATGAGTCTTTCACTAATGCAATTTTAAGAAACCCTAGGATGCAAAAACAAAACAAACCCTAATGGAATGTGGATGCAAATGAAACCTAGGATGCAGATGCAATGGAAATTAGAAATGTAAAGTGTTGAATATGCAGGTACACCAAAATGAACTAACAATTTTTGGGTAGGATTTATAGGCTACTCTTGCACTCTTAGGATGTTTCACCTAAAAGGAGAGAGATAAACCCACTCAAAAGTCTAGGTGGTTCACTCAAATTAAGATGTGTATGATATTATTTAGGATAAATAATATGATCTAAATGAAACTAAGCTAAGTAATTGATTGATTATGAATGCAAAACCTAAGAAACAAGTGATGTTTGGAAACATAATGTGATATGCAAGCATGCACTAAAGTATGAACAAATGCAAAACAAAAAAAGAAGAAAGATGAATCAAAGTGCACCTGGGAAGAGAATGAAGAATTTGGAGTGTCATGAATGTTGGCAGAAATCACTAAAAATCACTACTGGGACTCATTCGCCACTGATGGAAAATCAGTCCTACTTTTGATGAAAACTTCTGAGAATAGGTTTTTGCATGTCGGGATCCAAATTTCCAGCCTTAGGGTGGGACTCATTCACCACTAATGGTGAATTAGTCCAATCCCAAAATTATGTGAAACTAGGGACCAATCTTGTAGCACCAGATCTCAGGTTGTCTGCTTGTCGGGTTGACGAAGTCAAATCTATAGAAAATGAGCAGAATGTCTTCTCCAAGCTTGAAATAGGTTGTAGTTGACTTGAAACACTTTGTTGACTTCTTTTCAACCTTACAACACCTAAATGCTTGATAAATCTGCATACACAAGTCTACAAATACACATGCAAAAGGGGAAAGCTAGTTAAGGGTTAGGTTATAGGGATTTTCCTTGGTCAAATCTCACTTTGGTAATCAAACCCTTAATGAAGAAATAAAATTAAATGAACAAGGAAATATGAATGAATAACATGAAAATGTCCTAAACGTACCAACCTTGTTGAAGAAATCTAAAGATATATCAATGATTGCTCCAAGATACTTGATTGATGCTTGATTGAATGATGCAAAGTGCTTGAATGCTTGAATGAATGGGTGAATTAGTGAAATTGATGAATGGGAGTTAAAATGGATGTAAAAACACTTATTTATACACACTTGTGCCTTAGTAACTCAATGATACCTCATCACAGGCCGACATAAGGTAATTTTAAATAAAAACCCAAAAGAAAATTTAAAATATTTTAAATTTTGAGCGAAGATGGACTCATTCACCACCCATGGTGAATGGGGCCCACCTTGGACTTGAAAATGGGTGTCGAGAATTATCTTTCGTTTAATGTTATTTGTTGGGTTTACATTCAAAAACACACTTAATTAAGCCTTATGAGCATATAAAGGGGTCAAATAAAGCATAAGAAAGGTGTAAATAGTGAAATTAAGCCTAGAAAAATGTGAAATCTTGTTACAAGACTTTAAAATAGGACTTAATAAGTGATGAAAAGGTAATTTTTAGGTTATTTGTAATAAATAGAGTCTAGAAAAGTGTAGAAATGTTTTACAACACTTGACAACACCTTCACAAGATGCCATAATTTGAATTTAAAGGACCTAATGTGAATGTTTAAGCCACATTACAACATTAAATCAAAGCAAAATAGACTGGAAGCATCATGAAGAAAGACCTAAAAGACCATGAAAATGTCAAGGGGGAATTTTTCTATGGCACAACATGTAAAGTTATGAACATCAAATCATTGAAATAATCAAAATAATAAATTAAGTAAGTTGACTCATGCCAAGACTAAGTCAATGTATTTTATGTGTTGCATATTTGATATTGACTAATTCAAATATTATGTAAACCTGCCAACTATTGGATAGTCAGGTATTTACCTTGGGGAAAACTTTGAAACTTATTTTTTGTAGATGTTCATTGTATGAGCAATTTTAATTACACCTTTTCAATCATGTGCTGATTTGAATTAGTCTCTTATTGTTGTCAATTAGCAAGGTTGATCTGTAGCTATGAATAGCTAAGTAAGTTCTTATATATGCACCACCTTTTTGCTAAGTCGAGTGAGTTTCTAGGCATGGTAATTTTTATAAACACCCATGGCTAATCTATAGGATGTGAGGTCTCATTGCTACTATATAAATAGCAAAGAAAACTCACTTATTGAGGACACATTCTACAAGTATTTTTCTCTACATTATTATTTTCTTTATTCAATTATATCTGAAAGAGAGGGTTCTATTATATTTGATAAAGAATAGTATATTGAGTGAAGTATTTTATCAACTTGAGTGTTAGTGCTATATTGTGGAATATCTTGAGAAGTTATAGTCAAGCTAGTTGTTTTTTGGGAAAGCTACTTTGTAGTCAGTCGATTGGCTAAGTGTTAACAGGCATGAGGATAATTCTCCTTTATTGGTTTTATATTTTGAATGATTTTTTAATGAATTATTTGGTTAGTATTTTGTAAATGTTGTAGTTGGAAAGAAATAGTATTGCTTTGAAAAGAAAATATAAGCTATTTATATTGTTTATGCAATGCTTGTATGTACTCCATAATAGGACTATGTTTTTCATAGGTATTACAAACTAGATATTATTTAAATGTGTGTAGCATAAGAGTGGATTGTAGTTGATTTATTTAATTATAAATAGTTAGACAGAGGGTTACTCCTAGGATTGTGAGTCAAATGTAGGGATGAAACTTTTACATTTATTTTGAGAGTAGATATAGCCTAGAGTATGTGGAATTAATGATAGGGAATCCTGGGTTAAGATTTTATCCATGGGAGGGATTACCTTGAATAGAATATAATGGCCTTAAGTCAAAATGAGCTTTAGAAGTGTAAGTGAATGTTGACCTTCACTTGAAGTACTAAGTGAGAATGCTTTGGCCAAAGTAGTGTGATTATGTTTGGGTCTTGTTGAATACGCCAAATACTGAGGGGGGTGAATCAATATTCTTCTAACACAGCTAATTACTAACCAACCAATTATAAACACACATCTAGCTAAAATTGTAAAAATAAAAATAAAAGGAATCATAACACATTCACACCATGATTTTTATGTGGAAAACCCAAAATGGGAAAAACTATAGTGAGGATTAACTCATAATATATTCTAACCAGCTACAAGATATTACAGGGCTCACTACCAGGACACAATTTCCCTGAAAGGATCATAGCCTAAAGTGAATACAAACTAGCTTACCACCAAGATACAAAGAGTATGGATCACTTCCAAAAGATGAACTATATCAGTACAACTTCAAAGTGCTAAAACCAGTTCTACTTAAGCTCTGGAAAACTAAAATCTTGCTCTAGTTGTAGGTATACAAAAACTATCAATACATTCACACTACAACACTTGTCACATAGCTCTAATCATTATTAACCATACTTTTCATCCTATTTTGTTAATTCACACACTCACTCATCATTATATTACATGTACACACATATATATATAGCTACATCTTTAAAAATCAATTAAGTCAGCCTAATTGGATGTGAACATACAAAATTCAAAATTAGTTGTTGATTGAATTCAAAAATCCTTTTTAGTGCACTAAACAAAACATATCAAACACAAATTAGGTCATCCTAGACCTAATAAGGAAGACTTTAAACATCCATAAGATAAGTAGTTCTTAACCCTATCAACCAAAATATTTCCGAACTTATGACATTTAGATATCTCAGTCAGATCAACCAAAGTTACTGAAAGCTCGTTTATAGTTGTAACTGACACTCATGAGCAACATATCAAAACCTCATAGGAATACCTTTTATTGAGATAATTTCTAGATCAAAGTGCCGGATCAGTATAGATACACAGTTTACTTATCTAGTTACCAACCAATGTTTGCATCAATGACAAAAAACCTAGAAGTCACCTTCTTCAGTCTTCTAGCAATCTTTCCCTTTGTCATTGATGGCAACTTGTGCCAAAATGATACTTTCTCTAATTAAATATTGTGAAAAAATAATTCACTTAACTCCCCCTTTCATATATACAAGAACACAAAAAACACACAAAGCATCAAACACTAACATACCCTTCTTTATACAAAATCTTCAGAATCTTCTCCCCCTTTGACATCAAGGACAAAGGACTAGGAAAAGAAAAAAAACTTTCAATCAAGAATTGGGGACACCTTGTAGCTCCTTGAGAATTTCTTCCCAAGCCAGCTTTCCATCATCCCAAACTCCTTTTGCTCTGGTACGAGTTTTGTGCAAAGATTCTAGTTTCACCAAGAATTCTTCTCCTTCTTTCAAAGTGGATGAAATTAATTCATCCTCTCAAGTTTTTCTACTTCTATCAATGCACTTGATATAGAGACATGTTTGGACATGGGTATGTGTAGGATCATGATGGGCCAAAAAGTGGCAATATGATGGGTATGTGGCTAATGACATATTTTTTACCCAAAATTGATGAAATGAAAATGGTTTTTAAAGGAGATTCTCAACTTTCCACCAATATAAATTATGTTTTACTTTGAATTTAATAAATAATTATTATTCATTTTCTATTTGAATTATGACTAAAGTCCTAATTCATAGGATGATTGAAAAACATCTATAGCTTTCAAATGGTGTCACATTTTTTCAATCCAAACATGTGTCATATTCTATGCTTCACATACTATAGAATTAAAAAAATAAAAATTGAATTTCATGAATTTTTGACCAAGTTAAGGTGGTTAGACATACGAGATTTTTATATTTTTTAAAAGTTGTAATAAAAAATTCATAAATTTTAATTATTTACTTGGAAAAAAATTACAAAAAAATATGCATCACATCTGGACATGAGTCATCTACTTATATCTAAAATCTTATAAAAAAAATATTATCATTTTATTGTGGTTAGGGTGGTTAGATAGACACCTACTTATTTTTTCCCTAAAATTTAAGTACTTGCATTGAAATTTCAAATTTTCACCAAATAGATTTTAAAAAAAAAAAAACCTATTAGTTTAGAAACTACATTCAATTTGCTACAAATTCTATTCTTACACATTTTTGAAATAATATAGATAACTTATTCAAATTTTTACGTCAAGTTTCCTAACTCTAATTTTTCTGAATTTTTTGCCACTTAAGGGCCTATTTTTTCCATGATGATCCTACACATACCCACATAACTAGGTCTCCAAGCTAGCCAAACCACCTTATAGAATATTCTTTCTACCTCTGTAGTATGAAGAACTTGCTCTAAATATATGCAATATAAACCCAACCAACATAGTTTTAATCTTTTGCAACCTTGTAATCTCTAGTGGCATTGGAAAATTAAGACTTAATTGAGTCCATTAACTCTTTGATACCTCAATTGGCTTCAGGCCACTTCATACAGTATAAAAATAACAACATAGCTTCCTCACCATATTCTCTTACTTCTTTCAAGGTTTGCAAAGCTATCATGTGTAGTTACACACTTATCTTGCAGAAACAATAGTCTTTTCTCTAGCAAAATTAACTCCACTTTTGTAGTTTGTAGGTTCAGATTGGATGTGTATTCCTTGTCTGAATCAACTACAAGCTTTATATATTCAATTGGAGTTAAAGAATTATCATATGTAACACCAGGGGTTGACTCTTGTAAATATTTTATAGCTTCATTTATTAGTTCATTTCCTTTTTTATATGATTTGGCAGCTTCCTGTGTGACAAAGTTGAGAAAAGTTCCACTTAGTTTTATTCTATCACTTGGTGCAATCTTGGTTAAGTCCACATGGTCTAGATGTGATGACATCTTAATTAGCTAGGGTGGAAGCACAGGATGAAGTATTGTTTTCCTTGATAGAAGACCTCTGAGAGTACTTTTGGAAGATTCTCTAGTTGGATTTGACAACTCAAAAACTTTGGGGTTTTCTCCTTTACTCTTCTCAACCAAAATAGATTTCTTGTCTTCCTCTTTCCTCTTTTCTTCTTCCCTTTCTTCTTCTTCTTTTTCCTTTTATTTTTCTTCTTTTTCATGTTTAGATGACTTCCTAGAGGATTTTTCTTTGTTTTCTTTCTCCCATTTATCCTCATCATCCTTGTCATTATTATTCCTTTTATCCTTACTTCCTTCACTTTCATCTTTTTTTTCCTCATCCCTGTTATTGGTAGATTTATGATGTTCTTATTGTTTTTCACCGGTATGATCTTTATGTTGATCATCAGATCTTTTTTTGGTTGTTTGTTTAGTATTATCAAGAGGGGGAGGAGTCTCTGAAACATGTGTCTCACCAACATTCTCCAAGACTAGATTATCCACCACTTTTGTAACATCAGCACGCATTTGTGCTTGAGTTGTATGGGACCAAGAGTTGTTTCTTGCCCCATAACTCCTTGAAAATTTTCTGATTACATCATGGGTTTCTTTTCTTACTTTTTCCATATTCTCTTGCACCTTAGTCATTAGCATGTTAAATCTCTTCTTGACTCTAAACATAGTAGAGCATTCTTTTAGCAGATTGGAAACTTCTATCTTAGAAAGAGATGAACCACATGAATTTAAGGCATCATTTCTCATCTTATCTTCATCATTTAGAGCCTCTTTCCTTCTATGTACTAATGCTTCCTAGACATTTTTCAGTTACTTTGGTTTGTATAGTCTCCATACTTACATTATAGATGACTATATATTGAATAAAGCCATTGATGATAGTTTCCTTTCCTTCATCATTAACTTTTTCAAATAACTCAGTAGTTGACATGAAATCATTGTCAATCAAATTATTTACTAAGGCTTCTAGATCTAAAGATGGTTGATCACTTATAAGAGGAGATCTAGGAATTTCCTCCATAGGATCAAATAATTCTTCTTCATTATTCTTCTTATGCACATGGATTCTGTAAGTATCCTCCTCTTCCTTTGTCTCTTCATTCGTAGAGATATCAACTCTGGTTTGAGATTTTTCACAAGAGGTACTAATCCTTTTGTTTCTTTTCAACTGATGCTCTTCTTTTATGTCAAGATCTATTTCTTCTTGAACAACATCACTCAAATTTCCTTTCTAGTTAGCCTTTTTCTTTACTCTTCTTCTTCTTGAAGCAATGGATGGTGCATTAGGAGGTATGTCATTTCTCTTAGATGTCTGGGTGCTTAGACTAATAGGGGCACCAACATCAACTAATATAGAGGAACTTTGTTCTTTCTTCTTTCCCTTCTCAATATTAGTAGTATTAGAGGTAGCAACACTAGAGATAGGTGTTTTTACAGTACTGGAAGATAATATTCTTGAATTTATAGGTATGGAGGGATAATCATCATATTTATCCTTTCTTTCATCAAGAGAATCCTTTAATTATACTATGTCATCCTTGGTGAAATTCTATCCTTGGAAGAAATCTTCAACCATCTTTGTTCTCTTGCATGTTACAGTTTCTACATGCACTTCATTGGATTTCTCCACATATGTTCCATGCCTTGGTAGAGAGAGATCCCTATGATGGCTCAATAGCCTTTCAATGTATCTATCCACCAATTTTTCATCAATTTCATATCCCATTGGCTCAATCCATAGAATTATGGGTCCAATAGCCTCTATGATACATTCATCTATAGATACCAAAAAGGTTATCTCCTTTTCATATTTCTTCACTAGGCTCCTTGGAATCTAATATCTTTCATGCATCTCATTCTAAAATACTACAAAGAAATAACTCAGAGCATTGTGTTATGCCCTAAAATCTCATAAACTGGGTAAGTGATCAAAAATATGATGTGCAACTAGCCAGTTGTGCTCCAATATTATGTCTTTTCTTGCTGGTAACTCCCTCAGGAAATAGAATAGCATACATACTACTAAAGTGCCAAATTTAAACTGGTGTTTCTTTTCCTTAGTCATGTTCAGGTTCTCCATAATTTGCAACATAAGCAACTCACATAGATCAAAATATTTCCCATTTTTTACCATTTCAAATGCAGTATGAATTGTTGTAGCAGAAAAAAATTCACTCAGTTGGTGAAATAGATTTTTTGACCAATCATGATGGTGGCATACTTGACAAAATGGTTTTCAATATACTTTGTAGTTAAATCTCTTTCATTAAATGTAGCACTGGTCATCTTCATGACTACATCATTCTTCACAACCTTTACAACTCAAATGGATTCAGTATTGCAAAGACTAGTTACGACTCAAATTGCTTCCTTGTTGATTACCCCTAGTACATTTGTCCATAAAAAATTGCTATGTACCCTACTAAGATCCATTCTAACAAATTTTTCCTCACTCTCACTATAAATTTTTGGAAACCTATTCTAAACATTTAGCTTCATCTGAACTCAATTTTCATATTCTGGCTTGAGCAATAGATTATCTCCCGTCAGTTTATTGTCCCATAAATCCTTGAGCTCTTAGTGATTAAATTCCTCTAGCTTCCCATGAATATATGATTTTGTATCTTCAATGGGTAATACATTGCTTGAAATGTGCGATAAATGCACCCATGGGGTCTACCTCATAGAATTTCCATGAAAATCTTCTAAATCTAGGTCACGGCCTCTTAGAGATTTCCACAATGGTAGTTGTGGCCATTTATTCTCAAAACACTTGAATATGCTCAACAGAAAGTTGATTCAACTTAGAATTCAAAAGATTTAGACAATGGAAAAATCCCTATTTATGCTTGTCAAGAACTAGGTTTTTGAACCAAGACACTTTGAATTTCCTTCAACTCTCCTTCAGTTGCTCTTCTTCTTCACAATTGTGAAGATGTGCTTTAGCTCAACCTAGTTTCTTGATTTATTACTTACGAATTTTTCCCTAATTTCCATTTAATGCACTCCACCTTAAAAGTTGACAGTCACTTTATAAAACACACTATAAACCAAAAAAGGTTCCACAATTCTTTGGATCTACCTATTTTTTGTCAGAGATATCTTCAATAGCTTCAAAATGATGACTTACATCACATATCATGATTTGAACACATTTTTTTCCTCTTCCATGAGCTTAAACAATAAATATCCTCTAAAAAGTGTTAAATCTAGTGCTTCCCCTAGTTTGGCACTTGCTCTTGTCCATTTTTCTAGTTGCCCACCCTTGGCATGTCATGAACCTAACTGTGAGGTGGATGACTTGTTCGATGGTTGACTCGAATTTTTCTTACTAGTCTTTTGCATTTTCTTATTTATTTTTCTTTTGTGTGATTGCATGTGCATAATCTGATCCCTCGTAATGTTCTCTTTGATTTTCTCTCTCTTTGTGATATTTGACTAAGTGCTCCAAGATGGCTCCCAAGAAGGGGGCTTAAGTGGCCACTTTTTTTCTAAAATTTAGGATAGTTACACTCAAAATTTTGAGATGGAACAAAAATAAGGATTGAAGTACTCTGAGTCTACTTTCTAAACTACTATTTAAAAAAAAAATGGTTGAGATTAAGGGGTTCAAAAGAGGTACGTACACAAATTGGTGTTGTTTTTGTTAGAAAAACATAACATAGAAACTCTTGTACAACCCTAGCATGGTGAAATTTCTGGTAGTATTTTAAAAATCGTGATGGTCAAAAGTTAGCTAACAGTATGTAGTTGATGCATGATTTTTCTAATAATTTTTTAATGAATATTTGATTTTTTACTAATTTTTTAAGTGGACACTTCTTGAAAAGAAAAATTTTGGCCATGCTCCCCCTAAAAATTTAGGAAAGTAATTGAGACTTTTTAAATATATATATATAATGGAGTCTAGTTTCTAAAACTGTAATTTATTTGAAATTTTGATGAATGGTTATTTATAACAAACAAAAACACCAAACACTACTTTTTTGAAAAAATGAGGCATACAAACAAAACAAATTATGGATGAAAGGCTTAAAATTACCAGAAAGTGAAAAAAATTACATCGTTGGATAGGTAAGAGAGAACCTAACATTACCCATGTGTTTGATTTTTCGATATTGGACCACATGCAATCTTGATGGTGAGTACAAACTCGATTATGTGAAAAATTGTAGAATTTGCAAAAACACATTTTTGGTCATTTGGAATGCCCTCCAAGCCTTTGGGTTGGTATTCCAAGGAAAATACCAATCCTAAGGCTTCAGGATTCTGAAAGAAAGATATAACGTGAGTACGTTATAATGCGCTCACATTATATCTTAGTTTTGACATGGTTGTTTGCTTCTCCAGGAAACATGTCAAGCAAGACATAAACGTGAGTGCATTACAACATCCTCACATTATGTCCTCCTTTATGTTAAATTCCACTCTATTGAATGTATGTTGATATATTTTTATGTTTATATATGTACATGTATGATTGTGTGTCATGTATGTTTGTATGCATGCTTTTATGTATGTATGTATGCCTATATGTATGTAAGATTGTATCTACACATGTATTTATGTATGCTTGTATGGATGTAGGATTATATGTACATATGTATTATGCTTGTATGTATGTAAGTATGTATGTATTTATGTATAACTTTAGAGGGAGGGAGAATTTTAAGAGAGAGAGAGAGAGAGAGTTGTCTACATAGGGTGGGATGGGGAGAGGGAGAGGAAGAGGGAGAGAGAGAGAGAGAGAGGGGGTGGAAGTGAGAGTTTAAGAGAGAAGGAGTGGGAGAGAAGGGGTTGGAGTGAGAGGGATAGAGGGAGGTAGAGAGAGAATTGAGAGAGAGAGAGAGATGGTGAGAAAGAGAGAATTATGTAGGTAAGGTGCCAAAGGGAGAGACTTGAGAGTGTGAGTGGGGTGAAAGGGAGAGACTTGAGAGATAGATAGTGAGAGGGATAATTGAGAGAGGAAGAGGGTGTGGGAGGGAGTGACCTAAGAGAGGGAGAGAAAGAGGGGGTGGAGTGAGAGGGACATATCTAGGTAGGGTGGGAGGGATAGATAGAGGGGAGAGAGAGAGAGAGATGGTTACCTAGGTAGGTTTCCAGAGTGAGACATGAGAGAGAGGGAGAGAGAGAGAGAGTCTGGAGAGAGGGAGAGGGGGTGGAAGTGAGAGTTTAAGAGAGAGGGTGTGGGAGAGAAGGGGTTGGAGTGAGAGGGACTTAGCTAGGTAGGGTGGGAGGGATAGAGGGAGGGAGAGAGAGAGAGAGAATTGAGAGAGAGGGACAAAGAGAGGGGGGAGAGAGATGGTGAGAAAGAGAGAGTTATGTAGGTAGGGTACCAAAGTGAGAGACTTGAGAGTGTGAGGTGGGTGAGAGGGAGAGACTTGAGAGATAGGTAGTGAGAGGGAGTGTGAGAGAGAGGGAGTGGGAGAGAGAGGGAGTGTGAGTGAGAGACCTAAGAGAGGGAGAGGGTGTGGGAGGGAGTGACCTAAGAGAGGGAGAGAAAGAGGGGGGTGGAGTGAGAAGTACTTATCTAGGTAGGGTG
>VDFB02281492.1:1004207945-1004232945 GCA_007258455.2 Sequoia sempervirens | reverse complement strand
ATTCATGAGAGGTGTTGTGTGCAATAAGTATGTTGGAACTCCTAGTGAATATGTATGACCAGGAGTGACTAAATTGAGAGATTTCTATTCCTATCTATAAGTGGATTCCATCTATTTTCATTTCATTTCCATTTTGGATGCTCTTTCTTTTTCTTCTTTTACTTTACATATTTTTAAGTAAACTACTTGTAGCATAGATTTTTGGCTCCCACTTGCTTGCTAGCTCTCCTAGGGTTTTTCACCTAGAAGGAGAAAGATGGGCCAAAAATACTTATGCTACATTCAAATTCAATGCAATATGGATATAATAGGATTAAATATGTCTAGATGCAATGTTTGAATGCAAGAAACCAATAAGATTGATTGATTAATGAATAGAAACTAAAGGAAAGCAACTCATTTGAAAACACATTATGTAATGTAACAATGAACTAAAAACAAATGCAAAGCTCAACGGAAATGGATGAAACTTGAAGTGTTCACTTGAATGCTTGAGGGAGACTATAAATTACTTCTGAAACACTGATGATGCTGATTTTCAGGCCTGGAGGGAGTCATTCACCATTCTGGGAAAATCAGTCCCAATTTTGTAAAACTGAACTGGAGCCCGTTTCGGAGAAAAGGGTATCAAGAAATGGAAAAAACCAAAAACTAACCCTGGAGTGGGACTCATTCACCACCAATGGAAAATCAGTCCACTTTTGAATTTCTGAATATTCAAAGGTTGATTCTAGAGCTTTCGGTCTGCACTTCGGCTTCCTACAGGTGTCTGTTTCTGAAACTATCGTATTCGAGCCTGAAAGTGACTTTTTTGTTGATATTTTGACTTGAATGATGAAGAGATGACTTTAAAAACTTTTCAACTTGATTTACAATAATCTCCAAGCTTCCAAAGGATGTAAATCTACAAACACATAAGAAGAGAAGAAGAAATGTTGAATGTTAGGGCATGGTAGTTTTCCTTGGTCAAACCTCGTTTAGGTAATTCAACCAAAATGATGAAATAATGGAATGAAGCATGCAATGATGGAATAGATTATCTTGACATGATGAATGATCTTGAAATTTTGTAGTAATACATGAAGATTCAATCCTTGAATGCTTTAGAAAGCTAACTTGATGACTTCTAATGAAGAAACCCTAGCTTGCTTGACTTGGATGAGAAGATAGATGATAAATAAATGATAAGATATGTGTGAATGAGATAATGTATGAATAAATGTAAAAATGAGGGGAAAAACACTTATTTATACACACTTGTACCTTAGTAACCGTTCATACCTCATCATAGGCCAACATCAAGTCATTTTTAAATAAAACCCAAAAAGAAATTTAAAATATTTTGAAATTAGAGCCAAGAAGGACTCATTCACCACCCATGGCAAATGGGTCCCACCTTGGACTCAAAAGTGGGTGTCATGAATTAACTTGCATTTAATTTTTTTTTAGGTTTACATTCAAAAATACACTTAATTAAGTCATGTGAGTGCATAAAAGGGATAAAAATAAAGCATGAGAAAGCTATAAATAAGGAGATGTGCCTAGAAAAGTGTGAAATCTTGTTACAAGACTTTACAACACCTCAATATAGGACTTAATAATGAATAGAAAGGAATATTTAAATGAATTGTAATAAAAATATTCTAGAAGAGTGTAAAAATGTATTACAACATTTCACAATGTTGACAGGGTATGTGCAGGATCATCATGGAAAAAATAGGCCCTTAAGTGGAAAAAAATTCAGAAAAAATAGAGTTAGGAAACTTAACGTAAAAATTTGAATAAGTTATCTATATTATTTAAAAAATATGTAACAATATAATTTATAGAAAATTGAATTTAGTTTCTAAACTACTAGGTTTTTTTTTAAACAAAATCTATTTGGTGAAAATTTGAAATTTCAATGTAGTAGTAAAATTTTAGGGAAAAAAAATAAGTAGGTGTCTATTCACCACCCTAACCACAATAAAATGATAATATTTTTTATAAGATTTTAGATATAAGTAGAGGACTCATGCCCCGATGTGATGCATATTTTTTGTAATTTTTTCCAAGTAAATAATTAATTATGATTTTTTATTATTTTTTTAAATATAAAAATCATACCTAACCACCTTAACTTGGTATAAACTTCATGAAATTCATTTTAATTTTAATCCTATAGTATACAAAGCATAGAATGTGATGCATGTTTGGATTCAAAAAATGTGATACTGCTTTCAAAGCTATAGATGTTTTTCAATCACCAATCAAAAAACTTTAGTCATAATTCAAATAGAAAATGAATAATAATTATTTATTAAATTGAAAGTAAAGAATAATTTATATTGGTGGAAAGCTAAGAATATCCTTTAAAAACCCTTTTCGTTTCATTAATTTTGTGTAAAAAAAAAAGTCACCAGCCACATACCCTACAAATACCCATCATATTGCCACTTTTTGGCCCATCATGATCCTGCACATAACCAACACCTTCACAAGACATCATTAAATGCATTTTATTTGATTTACAAGGGTCCCAGACCTAGTCTAGATGCATAAAATACTTCACAACACTAGATTAAGACCTTGTTAAGTCCATTTCATCATGAATTAATCTCATATCGAGCAAAGGGTCTTTTTTTCTATAGCACATTTAGCCCCCACTTTAGTGAGAGGATGAACTTACTTCAAACTCAAACTAAAGTGGACATTCAAGAGAGGTCCACATGTACAGATGTAGATGAAAAATAATGAAAAAGATCAAGGAGGTTGTGCAAGCCCCCATGATCAAAGATCCTAAGTCAAACCATCAAGATACAAAATCATGCAATGGCGAGAACTAAATGAAAGAAAGATGTAGTGAAAAAAATGTACTCTTTGGGCCAACAGAACTTCTTGGTGTCCTGCCGGGTGAGAAAGCCCAAAGGTATACTCACTCTGGGGCCACGAAACTTTTGATCATCCACGGGGTGAGAAATCCCAACTGTACTCATTCTAGGGCCATAGAACTAGTTGTCTGCGGGGTGAGAAGGCCCAAAAAGTAAGATACACACACTAGTTGGTATGCACTCACAAAACACAAAAGTGTCTATGGGGAAAAGTCATGTCACTAGTTGGGCTTCTTGCTCAACCATGCCAAATTTATACCACTTGATAACTTTAACAAGGTGCCACAAAGAGAATGCCATGAACAAAAAGGAAAGGTGCCACAATCATGCAAGTTGCATTATGCAAGGTGGAAAAAATTCAAAAGTGTAAAAATCCAAGAATGTGAAGGATGTTCAAAGGATTCTTGTTTAGTTTATGCAAGCTCAGTCACTTAGGGAACATTGTTTCTAATGTCTCCAAGAGAGGACCAATCAAAGAATAGTATATTCAAAACTTAGGGGATGCAGTGTGTCGCATCAAGCCACTAGGAGGAATGCAATATGTTGAGATAGATCACATTTATGAAGGAAATTACACCCAATGTCATCCACAAAGTGATGAACACATCACACAAATGAAAAGGCTACACTAAGAAGCATGAACACACAATGAAATAATGGTAATTTATGCCCCTCACTTTAAAGGAATTGCTACACATCTTTCTATGAGCAATTACTTTAAAGTAGAAAAGGAAAGAGAAGAAGACATGAGAGATTACTCAGAAATCCCTATGCCAAGTCATATGTTTTCGATAATCTACGTCATGAAGAAAGGGTAGTATGTCACATTCGAGTCAATCTTAAGACATGTCATCCACATCTCAAGCTTGCTCTTATACATTCATGAAAATTTAATGACTAGTCAAAAGAGACAACAACAAGTGACATACGAGGACAAGGCTATTAGACCCCTTGCCCCCACTAAGTGTAGGAAAAACATGAGCCTGAAATGGAAGAAATTTATTGTATTTAAATGAGTGAGGGGTGTGTTGATGAGAAGGATTGGTTTATTTACAAGAACCCAAATCCTTTTGAATGTTATGCATCATTTTTTCATGAGGGATTGGAGTTATATTGCTCCCATTACCACCATGGGGTGATTTGGTAGAATGAAAGTGAGCAAATGGAACACAAGGTTTTTTGGGTGGAGAGTGGGATGTTGCACACCATTCCTTAAAGGTAAGTGTGAAACTCCAATCACTATTAAAACTTGTGTCTGAAAATGAATTGTTTGTGATAACGCTTTGGACCATCAGGGTGAGATTTTCCAAGGAGGTGTAGAATCTAACGACCCCCAATTATCACAAAAGATTTTTTTTGTAGGTGAAGAGTTAGGAAAAACTTGTATAGGTTCAAGTTCTGATCTAGGAATGCAAGGATTAGGGGAGTTAGAAGTGTTGTGATCAATTGACGCATAGCTTCGCTCATCTGCATCAACCGTGTATATCTTGTTGTTGTATTCAAACTTCATGACACAGTGAAGGGTAGATGGAACTCCTTTCATAGCATGAATCCATGGTCTACCTAGCATAAGATTGTATGGAAGGGGTTCTTGCATGATATGAATAGGGGTAGGCAATACTATAGGTCCAACCTTAATAGGTAATGTGATCATCCCAAGTGGTTGCCTATGAACATTGTCAAAGCCATGAATATGAATATCATTAAGTTGAATGAGCTTTTTATCCATGCCAATTTTTTGTATGAGGTCCATGCTACAAACATTAATTTCTGAGTCATTATCAATGAGAGTGTTCCTAACTAGAGTTTCATTAATGATCACCATTATCATCAAGGGATCATTCTTGTTTTGAATCTCAAGTGAGGGTAATTCATGTTTAGGGAATGTGATTTCTGGTTGGGTGGCTTGCAATGGACAAGGGGAGGATGTTACATGATTTTATTTGATGTAAGATTGTATCTCTTCCTTTTGTATTTATATCATTTCATGAAAGATAATTTTCACTGTTGGTGAAAGTTTGAGTTCCCATACAGATATATCAATAGGAGTCTTTTTAATATCTTCAACACTAGGCACTTTTTGAGAAATAGGTAATGGTGTAGGAGTGTTGTGTGATCCCATAGATGTCTGAGTCACTAAGTTACAACTTAGTGGCTATAAAACATTGTTATGATTAGATTGCATGATGGATTTCAAGACAGTTTTGAAGTGTTTGTGTTTTTCACTAATGGAAGGTGACTCAAGAATCTCACTAATTAAAGGATATCCCACTTGTGTCATCATAACGTCAAAATTTTTATCTACATTGGCATGATATGTTGGTGAAGGGGATTCTAATGCCACTTGATTATCATCTCCTAAGGAAAGGTTAGTGGTTGAAGGATGTGTGCCCATGGTCATATTGTTTTTCATTATGATATTCTCCCTAGGAGAAGAGTTGTTAGAAGAACTACAAGCCAAATGTTGTTGACATTCAAGTTTTGGTTGTTCTAAAAAAAAATCATTGCTAGTAGGGGAATGATCAATGGGTGAATGATTGTGCTCCATAAGGGTTTCCCTAGGAGAAGGGGGACAACTAAAATATTCAAAACCTTCCTCAAACAAAGCATCTACTTCATAACTATGAGAGACACTATGAGAAGGGAAAATGTTATTATTGTGATTATTTATGTTTAAGTTGTCTTGTTGATCAATGTCTTGTCCACTAAGAGAGGTAAAAGGAGAGAAAAAACTTAGATTCTCAACACTCTCATTGTTTGGTTCTTCTATCACCAAAATATCTTCTTTGCCAATAGGAGAGATATTAGGAGAAGAACAAATATGGTCATGAGGAATGGAAAAAGTTGTAGTCTCTTTCACTAAAACACTCTCATAGGGAGGGGATAGGAAATGTTTCTTAACATGTTTATATATGCAAGGTACAAGCATAGCTTGAATAAGAATGAAAAGAAAATGTAACCATTTCATGTGATGTTTCAGCACTAGGAACAATGTATATGCAAAGGTACAAAACATTCTTATCCAATATATGCAAGATTTGAATAATGCAAGCAATATACATGCAAGAATGAAAAGCACTTTTAACAAACTTATGCAAATTTTTAGGAATAGAAACATTATATGTGCAAAAGTGAAAAGTACTTTTAGCAATGTTATGCAAAATTGTAAAAATGTAAGCATTTTCAGATCTAATGATGCTTGGAATTGAAGTGATTGGAAAAATGACTATCTTAAATTAATGTTTTTGAGATAAATGCATGAAAGAAATGCTCCAAAAACCTTCCAAACTTATACTATATGATACTAGAAGCCTTAGGAAGCATAAAAATGAGATTTCAGATACATTGTTTCAGTTAGTGAAAAATCTGTATAGGGACTGATTCGCCACATATGGTGAATGAGTCCAAGTAGGGGTGTTTTGCAAGAAATTTAGAAATTATGAATGGTTTGTGATGTGTGTTAGGCTGTAAGTATAGACCTAAGATGGAGATGTAGAATCTCATATATTTTTAAGGAAATTGTATGCAAAAATGTAAGTTAGATGCACTTTTTTCTAATGCAAAAATTTGAAACTAAACAATGCATGAAATGAGCTATTTTGAGTGAGATCTAGTGAAATGCATGCTATAGAAATGTAACTGACTGATATATACAACTTAAGGCACCAAACGGAAGGCTAAAAACAAATTTCTGAGTTATGGAAAATGTTGTTTCAGGGGTCAGAAGGGACTAATTCGTCCAGGGTGGCGAATGAGTCCTAGTATGGATTTTTTTCTGAATTTTCAAAAAGAATTTGAGGTATTTTGATGTGTTCTAAGTGTTATGATGTAGCCCTAAATGAAAAATGTAGAATTTTTTTTTTTAAATGAATTTAAATTCTAAAAATGCAACCTAAATGCACTTTTTATTAATGCAAAAAATCCTAATGCAAGCTATATCTATGATAATGGACTCCAAATCAGAAAAGAGAAGTATTCAAAAAGAAGGTTCACCAAAATGTAGCATATATTTTTGGCACCCACTTAATTGCTAGCTCTCCTAGGGTTTTTCACCTAGAAGGAGAAAGATGGGCCAAAAATGCTTATGTTACATTCAAATTCAATGCAATATGGATAGAAGAAGGATGCAATATGTCTAGATGAAATTTTTGAATGCAAGAAACCAACAAGATTGATTGATTAATGAATTGAAACTAAAGGAAAACAACTTGTTTGAAAACACATTGTGTAATGCAACAATGAACTAAAAACAAATGCAAAGCTAAACAGAAATGGATGAAACTTGAAGTGTGCACCTAAAAGCTTGAAGGAGACTGGAAATTACTTTTGAACACTACTTATGTTGATTATTAGGCCTTGAGGCACTCATTCACCATTCTGGGTGAATCAGTCCCAGATTTGTAAAACTGAATCAGAGCCCGTTTCAGAGAAAAGGGTATCAAGAAATGCAAAAAACCAAAAAATGGCCCTAGAGTGGGACTCATTCACCACCTATGTTGAATCAGTCCACTTTAAATTTCTGAATATTCAAAGGTTGATTCTGGAACTTTCAATCTGCACTTCGGCTTCCTACAGGTGTCCATTTCTAAAACTATTGTAAATTCGGGCTTGAAAGTCACTTTTTTTGTTGATATTTTGACTTGAATGATGAAGAGATGAATTTAAAAACTTTTCAACTTGATTTCCAATGATTTTCAAGCTTCCAAAGGACCTAAATCTGCAAACACACAAGAAGAGAAGAATAAATGTTGAATGTTAGGGAATTGTGGTTTGCCTTGGTCAAACCCCGTTTAGGTAATTAAACCAAAATGACAAAATAATGGAATGAAGCATGCAATGATGGAATATATTACCTTTCCATGATGAATGATCTTGAAAGTCTATTATAATACGTGAAGATTCAGCCCTCGAATGCTTTAGAAAGCTAACTTGATGACTTCTAATGAAGAAACCCTAGCTTGCTTGACTTAGATGAGAAGATAGATGATAAATAAATGATAAAAGATGTGCGAATGAGATAATGGATGAATAGATGTAAAAATGAGGGGAAAAAAACTTATTTATACACACTTTTTCCTTAGTAACCGTTCATACCTCATCACAAGCTGACATCAAGTGATTTTTAAATAAAATCTAAAAAGAAATTTAAATTATTTTGAAATTAGAACCAAGGACTCATTCACCACCCATGGTGAATGGGTCCCACCTTGGACTCAAAAGTGGGTGTCAAGAATTAACTTGCATTTAATATTGTTTTCCAGGTTTACATTCATAAATACACTTAATTAAGTCATGTGAGGGAATAAAAGGGATCAAAATAAAGCATGAGAAAGGTGTAAATAATGATATGTTCCTAGAAAAGTGTGAAATCTTGTTACAAGACTTTACAACACCTCAATATATGACTTAATAATGAATATAAAGGAATATTTAAATGAATTATAATAAAAAGAGTCTAGAAGAGTGTAGAAATGCATTACAACATTTCACAACACTTTCACAAGACGTCATTAATTTCATTTTATTTGATTTGCAAGGGTCCAAGACCTAGTGTGGATGCATAAAATACTTCACAACACTAGATTAAGACCTTGTTAAGTCCATTTCATCATGAATTAATCTCATGTCAAGCAAAGCGTCCTTTTTTCTATGGAACACTACTAAAAATTGATTGGTCTCTCCTTGCAAAAAATGTTGATTTATGATCCATCAAAGAGAATCTCAGCCAAAAACTCAATGCAACATCCTTATTTTGATGAACTTGAAAAATCTCAATTCTGATTTGAAGCCATTATAAAAGAGCATGTGAAGCTTTGCGAGGGAATCTCAAGTTACTCATTTGAATTTAACCTCATAATGAGCACATATGGTGTAGACATTATAAGAGAATAGAGTACCTAAGGCATTGTAATGAGATTTACTGGTAATGAGATCTATTGAAATAATGAAATTTGTTGTAGGGGCACCAAGGTTATTGAACAAATTTGGTTCATGGAAATCTTAAGTTAGTTTTGTGTTTTGAGCTTTTTCAATTGAATAAGGTCATATCAGACCAATTTATAATGTAATAAGTCATGTTGGTTTTGGGGTCATTTTGGAGTTCATGTTGCATATTTGTCAAAATGATGTAAAATTACAAACTTAAAAAGTTGTCAATGTGAAAAAAGTGCAAAAAAATGTAAACTTGAAGTGATTCTAATAGCAATAAAGGGAGGCAATCAACTCACTTCAAACCCTAGCACTAAACCACCATTTTCCACTCAAAAATGCACCATTTGACATCTAGGGAATCACCTAAAAACCCTCTATTTGCCTCCCTTGCACAAAAAAATTTACACAGATGTTTTAAAACCCTAACTAAGCCTTTCCATCAAGTTGTAGAAGCATAGAGTGGTTGGAAGGCTTAATATGACATTTTAATGCACTTAAAACCCTTAAAATAGGGTATACATACTAACCCTAAGTAATTGGCTTCTAAAATGTACAAAATTGCTTGAAATCCAACCAAACTAGAACTAAAATGGAGTTAATTCTCCTACCCACAGAATTTCATTGAAAAGATAGCACAATCACTCTGAGCTACGTTCAATTGGCTCAATCCCTTAAGCGTCCAAAGTGCAAAAGGGAAGTAATCTTTCACAGGGTATTACTCAGAAACCATGGTGCTTACAAAATCTCTGTTTGAACCTATGAGATCATGTTGGGACCCTCTATAATAGCATCTCTTGGTTTTTGTTATCTCAGAGTGGTTTCCCCATGGTGTCTAGTTTTCACTTGATGGAAAAAGTGTCAAATGCAAGTAGTGCAAAGTTGCAAAGTGGTGAAAGTTTCGTTCGACAACTCGTGTGACCAAAAAGACTATTCCAAATCATCTGAATAGGTATGTTTATGCTAGGAATGGTCCTATTTCATACCCAAACACACAGAATTGCTCTGAGCTACGTTCAACCAGATCGATCCCTTAAGAGTCCAAAGTTCAAAATGACTGAAAACTTTAGCATGTTGTTACTCAGATACCGTGATTCTTAGAAACTTCTCATCTGATCCTACAAGATCATGTTGGGCCCCTCTACAATTACCTCACTCATTTTTTTTTTATCTCAGAGTGGTTTTCCCATGGTGTCCAATTTTCACTTGATGAAAAAATGGTCAAATGCAAGCACTGCAAAGTTGCAAAGTTGTGCAACTTTTGTTCTGCAATTCGTGTGACCAAATGAACTATTCCAATGCATCTGAATAGGTATTTTTACATTAGGCATGGTCCTCTTTCACACCCAAAAATGTGGAATCACTTTGAGCTACATTCAAATGGATCAATCCCTTAAGGGTTCAAACTACAAAATGACTACAAAGTTCAGCATGTTGTTACTTAGATACCGTGATGCTTAGAAACTTATTGTCCAATCCTACAAGATCATGCTAGGACCCTCTACAATAACCTCTCTCTGTTTTTGTTATCTTAGAGTTTTTTTCCTGTGGTGTCCATTTTTCACTTGATGGAAAAAGTGTCAAATGCAAACGGTGCAAAGTTGTAAAGTGGTGCAACTTTCATTTTGTAACTCATGTGACCAAAAAAACTATTCCAATGCATCTGAATAGGTATTTTTATGCTAGGAATGGTCCTCTTTTGCACCCAAACATGTAAAATCACTCTAACCTATGTTCAACCGGATCGATCCCTTAAGGGTCTAAAGTGAAAAATGGCTGAAAACTTTAGCATGCTATTACTCAAATATCGTGATGCTTAGAAACTTCCCATCTGATCTTATGGGATTGTGTTGTGTCCCTCTACCATAACCTCTCTCATTTTTTTATATCTAAGAGGCATTTTCCCGTGGTGGCAAATTTTCACTTGGGGAAAAAGTGGTCAAATGCAAGTAGTTGAAAGTTGACCAAACAGACTGTTCCAACACATCCAAATATGTATGTTTATGATATGCATGGTCCTCTTTCACACCCAAACACGCGGAATCACTCTGAGCTATGTTCAACTAGATCAATCTCTTAAGGGTCCAAAGTACAAAATGGTTGAAAACTTCAGCATGTTGTTACTCAGATACCATGATGCTTAGAAACTTCTCGTTTGATCCTATGGGATCATGTTGGGCCCCTTTACAATAAACTCTCATTTTTTTCTATCTTGGAGGCATCTTCCCATGGTGGCAAATTTTCACTTCGGGAAAAAGTTGTGAAATGCAAGTAGTTGAAAGTTGCAAAGTGGTGCAACTTTCGTTCTACACGAAACGGATTGTTCCAACATGTCCAAATATGTATTTTTATGCTATGCATGGTCCTCTTTTGTACCCAAACATGCGGAATCACTTCGAGCTACGTTCAACTGGATCGATACCTTAAGGGTCCAAAGTGCAAAATGGCTGCAAACTTTAGCATGTTGTTACTCAGATATCGTGATGGTTAGAAACTTATTGTCTAATCCTATGGGATCATGTTGGGCCCCTCTACAATAACCTCTCTCAATTTTTTCTATCTCAAAGGCATTTTCCTGTGGTGGCAAATTTTCACTTGGGGAAAAAGTTGTGAAATGCAAGTAGTTGAAAGTTGCAAAGTGGTGCAACTTTTGTTTTGCAACTCATTAGACCAAATGGATTGTTCCAATGTGTCTAAATAAGTATTTGTATGCTAGGAATGGTCCTCTTTCACACTCAAACATGCAGAATTTATCTAAGCTACATTCAATCGGATCAATCCTTGAAGGGTCTAAAGTGCAAAATGGTTACAAACTTCAACATGTTGTTACTCGGATACCGTGAGGATTAGAAACTTATCATCTAATCCTATGGGATCACGTTGGGCCCCTCTACAATGACCTATCTCAGTTTTTCGATCTTAGAGGTATTTTCTTGTGGTGGAGAATTTTCACTTGGGGAAAAAGTTATCAAATAAAAGTAGTTGAAAGTTGCAAAGTGGTGCAACTTTTGTTCTGCAACTCGTGTGACCAAATGAACTATTCCAACGCATCCAAATGGGTATTTTTATGCTGTACATGGTCCTCTTTCACACTCAAACACGTGGAATCACACTAAGCTACGTTCACCTAAATTGATCCCTTAAGGGCCCAAAGTGCAAAAGGGAAACAATCTTTGATGGGCTATTACTCAGAAACCATGATGCTTACGAACTCTCTATCTAAGCCTACAGGATCACACTGGTCCCATCTATAATAACCTCTCTCGGTTTTTGTTATCTTGGATTCGTTTTCCTGTGGTGTCCAGTTTTCACTTGATGGAAAAAGTGTCAAATGCAAGTAGTGTAAAGTTGCAAAATGTTACAACTTTCATTTTGCAATTCGTGTGACCAAAAAAATTGCTCCAACACATCCCGATAGGTATTTTTACACTAGACGTGGTCCTCTTTCGCACCCAAACACACAAAATTGCTTTGAGCTACATTCAACCAACTTGATCCCTTATGATGGCATGCAAAACAATAAAAAAGAGAAACATACACACAATGGTTGAGAAGTTTGAGTTTTCCACACAAAAAGTGTATGATCATTGGAAACTCAAAGTTAGTGGTTGTTGAAGAGTTTGAAGGATAATATCAATCAAATATATCTATTTCTTTGTTAATTTTTGTGCATTTTCTTCATTTCCAGCCTATGTACAAGTCCGTACAGTAGGAGTTTACTCCAAGATTATTTGAATCATTTGTAGAATGGTTTTCACTTTTATTAGAATCCATTCTTGTGGAATTCTATTAAGTTCCAAGTAACTTAGAAGTAGATTTTTGAAACAAGTCTGAACTTGCTCATACAAGGGTTTGAGTGTAATATGTTGAAATAGGTCATTCCACCTGTTTGAGTGTAATATGTTGAAATAGGCCATTCCACCTATTGTTCAGGTTGTGTCTCGGTGGAATGGGCCTGATGTAAGTAGGATAGTGAGTAGGAATAATAAAATTAGCATTGGTAAAGGCATTGGAAGAGATTACTAACGCTGCCTTGTTGAAAATTTAGAATTTAGGCCTTAAAAGCAAGGCTAGAAGAGGTGAAAAGAAGAAATTTCTTGAGAATAAGTTCGAATAGGTTGTAAATAGAGTGAGGTTGTAGAGTTTTATGTGTTGAAAAGGTCTACAAGAATAGGGGAGGTCAAAATTATGTTATGGCATGATGCCCTAGTTGGGAAAAGAGGGGTTTTCAATGAAAAAGAGAGGTTTGAGGGAGTCAAAGTGGGTAAAGTCAAGGGGTAGCATAATTTGGTGGTCAATTAAGTTTGTGTAGGTAGAATGAAGATTGTTGAAAGATGTTTTAAGGTTGTATGAGGTTTAGGTTTGGGTTCGGGGATTCGGTTTGATGGTTTGGCCAAAATGTTTTGGTGGGGGGTTCGGTTTGTTTTGGGTTCGTTAGTACAAACAACATGTAAAAACAAAATCTATATATATATGTAGCCTAGAAGCATGAATTAGGATTAGAATATCACATAACATCATATAAACAACAAAACCACCATAAACTTGAATTTCATTTAAAACATGCATGATAAATATTCATCGTTGAAACTTGAATTATGGTAGCTTGATACACACAGTCTATTGATGCAAGGGTTCAATTTGTATGATTTTGAAAAAAGAAGCCAACTTAGTAGAGTTATTATCATTCTTCATAAATCATAAGAATTTTTTTAGTGTACTAGCCATTTTGATGTCTTGTTGCAGTATCAAACATTATTTTGTATCATTGTTACATTGGTCTTGAGAGTGGTAGCTTAATATAGCTCCACAATAAAAAATCTTGTTTACCTATGTAGTGTAACAATAGCATAAGCAAATTTTTCTTTGAAAGAACCAAAGGGTGACTACACAATTGAAGTGTATAAACACATATCTTTTTGTAATATCAATGATACTTTTTGAAATATTTTTTATGAATCATTTCATGGAATACCAATTGAAAATGTTTTTTTTCTTTTACATAAAGTTGTTTAGAATCAATCAATTAATATTCAAGACAAACCATGAAGGACAACAATGATCAATGCTAGGCTAACCAATTAATAAGTATACACATGAATAAGCCAAGCATGTACATGTGAATAAGGAAGCACAAGTACTCAAAAACATAAGCCTTGAAGTATACACAGAATACATTGCCTTCTATGGTCTTATTGCTTACTATTATGCTTCAATAGAAATTTTCCAAGCATCCATAGTTTGTTGGAAAGCACCTATTTTAGGCTTTTAGCCATAGCAGCAAGGAAGTTAGTAGTTTGATAAAAATTCTTTGGTACACATGTATGGAAAATGTGGTATCATAGAAAAGGTGGTGAAATTTTTGAAGAAATGTCTCGAAGAAATTTGGTCTCGTGGTGATGGAATGGCCTTCCATCACCATGAGACTGCATTTCCTTGAGGCATTTTTTCAAACTACTAACTGCCTTGTCTATGTTATTGCTTACTATTATGCTTTGACAGACTTTTTCCAAGCATCCATAGTTTGTTGGAAAGCACATTTTTTAAGCTTTTAGCCATAGCCGTGAGGAAATGAACTGTTTGATAAAATGATTTGGTAGACATGTATGGAAAATGTGGTAGCATAGAAAAGGTGGTGAGTTGTTTGAAAAAGTGGTGCAGGTGCACCTTAACAATAGCATGCCTCCATGAGGAAAATTTAGGATTTTGAGGTTGTATAAGTATTTTCATGATGTAATAAGGCTTAAATAGCCATTTTTTGAGTTTTTAATGGTCTTTGGTAGTCATTTTAGGCATAAATTGTAAAGTTGTGGAATCTTAACAAAAGTTGTCAATCAATGTTGTAAAAATGCAAAAAGGTGCCAAGTGGAGCAATATGAAGAGTCAAGGTAGTTGTAGAGGAAATCTTAGGTGCTTAGGAAGTTGAAATGATTGGGAAAGTTTTTAAAATATGTGATTCATCATTGTTAGTTGTTTTTGAAGCATTTTGAAGGAGAAAACTAATAAAATATCACTGTTATACCACTATTTTCTGTGTTTTCCTCCATCATCTGCAAGTGTACAATTATGTGCAGGTGGTAGTGCAACTGTAATGTGTGTGGATTGAAGAAGTTAGGTGTTGGAATCAATTTAAAACTAATTTGAGCATTTGATATTGAGTTTCAAGATTTTGATGGCCCTATTTCTCTAGGCAGTCAGAAAATAGGGGCTAAGGGTTTGATTGCCCTAATGAACTAAAAAGTCCATTCCACCTTTTTGTAGCAATTTTTTCTTGGTGGAATGGATCATTCTAAAGTAGGAGTAGGTGTAGAAGTTAATTAATTGGTTTGGTCAATTTTTTGTGTGATTTCTCCTTGTTGCCCTAGTGAAAAACTAGTTTTGGTGCCTTTTAAACAAGGCTAGAGTGAGCGAAAAGAGGATAGGGGTTTAGAAGTGGATAGAATCCCCTAAAAACTATGAGATAAGGTGAATTGGAGGGTGTTTAGAAGATCTGAGAGGTTTTAAGTGGTCAGAGAAGTGAATAAGTGAGAAACCCTAGGTGAAAGAGGGTGAAAACTAGTGAAAAAAGAGTGATTTTGTGAAGGAAGTGTATGTAGATATTTGGGGCAGCACTATTTGAGGATGGAACATGAGCATGTACAAGAATAAATAAGCCTGATTGAAGTGATTATAAGCTTGTGAGAGGTCAGGGCATAAGAGTTTCAATATGCCCCAATTGATTGCAAGGAAAGTGAGGGTTTTATGAAAAGGGGTCTAAATGAGTGAGAGAAGACCTGAGAGTTGAATAATCTAAGGTTTTCTTGGCTATATTTTGACTTTTTGGAGGTTTCAAGTGTTGGTTGTGTGTTTAGAGAGGTGTCTCTTTGAAAAAGAGGCCTAATTGTGGCCTAATTTAGTGTTAAAAGCCAGATTTGGGACAGTTGCTCCAAAAGAGTTGCAAGTGAGTTTTAGATATGTGAGATCAGCCCATAATGGGTGCCTAGTTTGGAGGATAGACAAGGTAGTGAATTGTTTGAAAAGATGCCTTAGTAAAATGTGGTTTCATGGAATGCCATGACAAGAAAATGCAATTGGAAGCTGCTCCTAGACTTATTACTTATGCTATGTTAAGTAATTGCATCACTGCTTATGTTGACTTTCTAAACAACTATATTGTAGTTGAATTTTTTTCATCTATCAACATCTAGTTATTAGTTATGGAATCGAATCCCACCTGTCGAAGACTCCCTTGGATGGCACTGTACAAGAGGGCTAGCATGCTGGATGACACTTTGCATCAAAGAGTTGATGGCATGCAGAGTCTCTACGTCGGCACTCTCCTTCACAATGGAAGGGATGACAATGTGCTCATGAGGCGGCCTAGAAAGAAATCATCTCACTTGCCATGTAGGATTTGGTTGTGCACCAGGTCTATCTTGTGTCAACCCCTCACCTCTCCCCTGGAAGTCCCTCATATCAAAATAATTTTGGATTTTGTTCAAGATGAACTCAACATATAGTTTCTTGAGGAAATATTGTGGGACTTCACAATTGTTGCATGGTGGGGCATCAAAAACCATGTACCACCTATCCCAAAAATATTTCCTAATCTCTTGGTGGTGGCACCAATGAATAGGAAACCTCTTCGCATTGAGGGAGAGAATCCCATTTGATCGTGGGTTAGTGAATAATGCTCACAAATCACCTTTTGTAATTTTAAAATCTTTTACTTCTTTATATGATAATTTATCTTGGTAAAAATCCCTAGTCACCTACCTCGTATCCCACCAGCCAGTTAATTGTTTGTTGATTGAATCTACATTTTTTAACATATCTTGTAGTGAAGTTTCCAGGGTCATTAATTCTATAGTTGAACCATTTGGATCATTCAACCTCTTGATTAAATCCTCAATTTTTCTTTTATTATTCTCAATTTCACCCATTAAATTTTGTTGAGTGCCAGGAGGGTATTGAGGGATTGGTGGAGGAGGTTGTTCTTGTGGTTGAGAATTTTGTTCTTGCTGTGGATTTTGAGGAGGGTTTCCATGTTGATTAACATCTCCTACAAATTCAAAAAATAAATATCAAATACAACCTAAAAATAACAAATTCAAAAAAAAAAAAAAACAATCCTTACCTCTTTGACCTCCTCGTCGATGTGGTGGCATCCTGGCAATGAATAATCCACCATTGATGAAGATTTTTTCAAAAAATCTCCTCCTAGAATGCAAGCGCAAAATTCTAGGTTTTTTGGCCGTGGGCAACAGGAAAAACACGATCAAAAATGAAAATGAATTCGACCTCTTTTTTTTTCTTTTAACATGTCATAACACAAGCGTGTTATAACGTGCTCGTGTTATGAGTTTTCAAGATTTTTTAAAAAAGTGGCCACAAAATTGCTACCCATCTTCATGCACCTGCCCATTCCTCTATTTCTACCTTCATTCTTCTCTATGTCGTATATCGCTTTTTCCTTTTTCTTGTGTTTTCCTTTTGGGGATGATGCAAGGCCTTAAGAAATTCATGTCTCTTTAATGTTGACCCAAAAGGCTTTTCTTTTTTTCTTTTTCTTGTGTTTTCCTTTTAGGGATGATGCAAGGCATTGAGACATTCATTTCTACTTCATGTTGACCCAAAATCTTTTCCTTTTATTTTTCATTTTAGCTTTTTTTTTCCTTTTGGGGATGACATAAAGAATCAAAACACCCTATGCCTCTTCCATGTTGACCCAAAAGGTTCTTTCTTTTTCTTTGTTTTCTCTCTCTTTGTGTCATTCTTCCAATTCTATGTATTTGGGGGATGATGACAGTTTCGAGCTCTCTAAGCAACATTGCAGGAAAGAACATATTGACCTCAAATCCATAGATCCCTTATGTGTTTGGTGTTTTCATTTTGGGGGCAACCCCTTCCTTTCTTTTCTTTTTCCTTTCCTTCACATGACATAGCCTTACTCGGAAACATATGACTTGGCATAGGGATTTCCAAGTTAGCTCTCATGTCTTTCTTCTTGTTTTCATTTTTCATTTTCTACTTTAAAGTAATTTCTCATAGTACGGTGTATAGCAATTCCTTTAAAGTGGGGGCATACATTGGCACTATAATTTTGCATTTTTCCTTTTCATGGCTATTAGTGCAGCCTTCTTACTTCATACAATGCATTTTGTCACTTTATGAATGACATTGGGTGTAGTTTCCTTCATGAGCATGATCTATCTTAGCATATTACATTCCTCTTAGTGGCTTGATGCAACACATTGCATCCCCTAAGTTGCATTTTTTCTATTCTCTGATTAGTCCTCTCTTGGAGACATTAGACACAATGTTCCCTAAGTTAAAGACCTCGCATGAACTAAGAAAGACTCTTTTGAACATTAATTGCATGTTGCATTTTTTATTTGTTATATGGCCACCTTGCATAACACAGCTTGCATGCCTATGGTGCCATCGTGTTTGTTCATGAGCTCCAAGCATATGAAGTTTTGCTTGTCTCGTGAAGCTCAAAAAGTCATTTTCTTTTGTGGCACCTTACTAAAGTTATCGGGAGGTATAAATTTGGTATGGTTGAGCAGGAAGCCCATTCTAAGGCATGACTTTTCCCATAGCCACCTGCATGTGTGTGAGTGCATACTAGCCATGAGTGTATGTTTCTCACCTTTTAGGCCTTTTCATCTAACAGACAACCATGATTTTCATCACCTCAAAGTGAGTATGCATTTTTTTGGACAAACAACCTAGATCTTATCCACATCATGTTGGAAAAATGGTCGAATCTTGATCTAACCCATTCTTTCTCTTTCCTTTTTTCTCTCTTTCATCGTTGGCATTTTTTGCTTGCGCCTTTTCATTATTCTTGATATCATCTGTGTTACCTTTGCACTTATGTTAGTTTTTTATGAGATCTTGATCCAGGGGGCTTGATCAACCCTCTTGATCATTTTTTTCCCATCTTGCTAGCATTAGTTCATGGGAACCCCTCTTGATTGTGTGTAGGTCTACTTTAGTGTGAGTTTGAAGCAGGTTCATCCTCTCACTAAAGTGGGGGCTAAATGTGGACACCAAAAAATTAACCCTTCTACTTTTTATGTCTCGTTTGGGTCCTCCTTGTGACCTTGGCTTAGTTGTGCCTTGATTTAGTGTTGAAATGTGGTCAACACATTCACATTAGTTCTTAGGCCCTAGCAAATTAAAAGAACTTAAGTGGTACCTTACTTAAGTGTTGTAAAGTGTTGTAACACATTTTCACACTTTTCTAGGACCTTTTTAGTATATTTCACCTAAACAACCTCTTTTTATCACTTACCAGGCCTTATTTTAAAGTGTTTTAAAGTGTTGTAACAAAATTTCACACTTTTCTAGGCTTTTCATCAATAATTTGACCCTTTCTTATGTTTAAATGGCCCCATTATACACTTATAGGCCCTACTTAAGTGTATTTTTTAGAATAATCTTGTTAAACATCATATAATACACCTTAATTTCTGACACCCACTTAAAATGCCTAAGTGGTACCAAGTTGCCACTAGGGGAAAATTAGTCCCACTTGGCTCAAAAATCAAAATTATTTCAAAATTTTAGCGGGATATTATTTTCTAAGCCTTGAGGTTGGCTTGTGATGTGGTATTTTTGGGAAATTTTGCATAATCATGTATAAATATAGGGTTTTTCCTCTCATTTTCATCCTCCTTAATCTCCACAATTCTCCTAATTTTGTAACCAAGCAATCAAGTGATTTTTCTTTCAAGTATATTGTTCAAGCACTTTGGAGCCATTACTTGCATATCTTTAGATTTCCACTTCAAGGGTTTGGTGAGTTGTAACATTGCATTTTTTTCATTCATCATTCTTTTCATTTCATTTCATTTTCAAGGGTTTAATTACCAAACCAAGGTTTGACCAAGTCAAACCCCTATTCACTAACCCTTAACACTTTTCCCCCTCTTTGCTTGTGTTTTGAAGGTCTTGTGTGCAGATTTGTCAAAGAACAAGGTGTGAAAAGTTGTCAACATATCATCAAAGTCATTAAAAGTTTTCAAAACCCTAAAAGAAGCTTGGAGAACACCTACAAGTTAGATAATACAATTTTAGATCCGGAAACTTATTAGGAGCTGAAGTGTAGACTGGGAGCTATAGATTGCACCTTTGAATTTCCCAAAATCTGGAAGTGGACTAAGTCACCATCAGTGGAATATTAGTCCCACTACCAAGCCTAAAAATTGGTTTCTACAGTTTTGAGTACCCTTTTGTCTGAAACCTATTCCAACAGAATTTCCCTAAAATAGGACTAATTCGCCCAGCTTGGCATAAGTGTCCCAGTCGTCTTTAGTAGTGATTTCTATAGGATTCTAGAGATCCTCTCCATCACTTTCCAACTTTCAGGTGCACCTCTTTAGTTTCATTAATTTTTGTTATAGTTTGTTTGCATTCTTAGGTCATTTTGCATATCACACTGTGTTTTCAAAAAAAATGCATTTCCTTAGTTTTGCATCAATATTTTATCTTCCTTATCAATTTCTATCCTTAGGAACAATCTCCTTTGACATATTTCAATCTCTATTGCATTGGAATCTCACAAACTTGTTCTTAAGTGTGAACTTTGTGAAATCAGATTCCTCTTTCTTCATTCCCCTTTATGTGCAGATAAGTGAAGTTGTGCATACCATTTCCCTTGTTCATAGATGTAAAGGTTTCTTCCAGAGGAATAGGATAGATTTTTTTAGCCAAGTATTCAAATTTTGGGACCTTCCTCAAGCTATAAGACTTCTTAAGAGGAACCAAGCTTTGATATCAATTGTTGAATACATCGAATACTAAGAGGGGGGGTGAATTAGTATTTTTCTAACACAACTAATTTCTAACCAACCAATTATCAATACAAATCTAGTTGCAATTGTAAACGAAAACTTAAAAGGAATCATAACAAATTGACACCAGGATTTTTACATGGAAAACCCAAAATGGGAAAAACCACGGTGAAGATTAACTCACAAAATATTATAATTGATTACAAGATATTACAGGGCTCACTGCCAAGACACACTTTCCTTGAAAGGATCATAGCCTAAAGTGAATACAAAATGGCTTACCGCCAAGATACAAAGAGTATGTCTCACTGCTAAAAGTTGAACTGTATGAGTACACCTTCAAAGTGCTAAAATCAGTTCCATTTAAGCTCTAGAAAACAAAAATCCTACTTCGGTTGCAAGTATACAACAACTATCAATACCTTAGCACTACAATACTTGTCACATAGCTCGCATCACTGTTCACCATACTTTTCATCCCTTTTTTTTCTTTCACACACTCACTCATCGGTACATTCCACAAACACACACACACACACACACACACACACACACACATATATATATAGCTACATCTTTATACATCAATTAGGTCAGCCTAATTGGATGTGAACATACAAAATTCAAAATGACTTGTCAGCCCAATTCAAAAATCCTTTTCCTAGTGCACAAAACGAAATATATCAAACACAAATTAGTTCGGCCCAAACCTAATAAGGGGGTAGGAGCAAAAAGTTGAGTCCACAAAATGTTCAAAAAGTGGAAGTGTTTTTCCTGATTTTCATAACTTTTCATACTTGGAATTAAAATTTGAAGCACTTGCACATTGAATCTTTAAAAAGTTCATTAATATGAAATTTAGTATTTTGAGTCTAGTTTTCAAATATGTAATTTATTCTAATACCTAGATGATACAAAATAATTTTTAATACACATGTATAAAAACCACCTTTTAAAAGTCACTTTTTTAGAACCATACCATGCATGTGTACAGACAGCATAATTTGACATAAATAAAAGTATTTTTCTAATTCATTTTGGGGAAAGTTGAATATTGTATGAATATTGATGAGGATATTTTTTTATAATTTTTTCATAATTTTTTTAATTTTTTATTGGCCCTAATTTTTGGTTTATAAAACCCTTGTGTACGAACACCATAACTTGACCTAAACTTATGAATTTTTGAATTTTATTTTTTTTCATTGTGTAAATAATTGTTTATAGATTGATGCCATATAATTTTTTTAGCAAGAAAATTAAAAAATTAAAAGTTACTAAAAAATACAAAAACCTAACATTTCAAGTTTATGGACCTGTTTCCTCATAAATTAATCAAAAAATACAAAAAATAATCAAATCATAAAAAAATTACATATTTGAAAACTAGACATTGTCATATATAATGGGTTTTAATTTAATAAAATAGTTTTTAAAAAAACCTCATTAGCTATATTGCCAAAGTTTTTTCTCTTGAAATTTCCATGACCTTGTACTTGTAGGTCTAAGCCTAAGTGTTGGGTTACCATGCCATTTTTGAGCCTAAATCCAAATGAAAAACATGTCTTGTGAGTTTCAAACCTTTTGGAACAAATACCCACTTCAAAATGGGTACCTATTCTAAAAATAAATGGGTATTTGATTTAAAGCTGAAAAATGACACTTCCCCTTAATGTGGACTCAACTTCTTGCACTTACCCAAGGAACACTTTAAACATTCATAAGATAAGCAGTTCTTAACCCTGTCGTCCAAAAGAATGTTGAACTTTTGACATTTAGATATCTCTGTCGAATCAACCAAAGTTACTGAAAGCTCATTTATAGCTGTAACTAACACTCTTGAGTAACATATCAAAAAGTTATAGGAATACCTTTTACTAGGAGAATTTGTAGATCAAAGTACCAGATCAGTATAGATACACAATTTACTTAGTCAGTTGCCAACCAATGTTGGCATCAATGATAACAAACTCGGAGGTCACCTTCTTCATTCTTCCAACAACTCCACTATCAATTCACCGTGTCTATGTAGTGCATGCTAGTTGTAGATTGTAGGGAATACAAGTTCTAGTCATGTAGGGAACAACACTAAGCTTGGTGTGGTTTTTCATATAGGGTTACTCAACCAATCTCTTTGCCGAAGGGTAGGGCCATCTATCTTTGATAGATGTGTGAGGGACCACATATGAGGACCCGTGGTTGGAAAAAAAGCACTTGATCGATGTTGCTCTTCCTCAGTACGTGAAAAAATCAAATGTTAAGGTGGATCTTCGACCATCTATATCTTATGCTTTGAAGCTCAGCTGGGCTATGTATGTAATTGTGTACATTCTTGGAATATTGTAGTTTGTGAAATTATTATATTGAAATGGGATCCTTATTGTATATTGTGATGGCATATTTGTTTGTATATACTCAATAAAAGAAAAGAAAAATTTTATTTCAAGGGGTGTTATATAGTTTATTTACTTGCACAGTGAAAACTTAGGAAAAAAATATTTCAGTGTACGATTGGCATATTATAGGATTAATTACCAAACTTGGGGTTTGACTGAGGTAAACCCCTATCCACCAACAAACAACAATTTTGTTTTGTATATTTTTCTTAGATCTGAATCCAGGAACTTAGAGATATCAAGTTAGAATAATTGCAGGTCTTAGGTTTCATTCTCAAATTCAGAGTTTTCTAAAAAAGTCTACCAAGACCCATTCACCCTAGGGTGAATGAGTCCCTATTCAGCTTGCATAAGCAACAACTTTTGAAAGGTGCACAATATTTATTCCTCTCATTTTTTCTAGAAACTTTATTGGTTTCTTAAGATTTATTCCAAATCGATTATATGTACTTTGTAGATTGCATTTTGGAGTTGATTTGTTATTTTTAATCTTTCTCCCCAAATTATTATTTGGCCTACACCCTAGTTCTTGCAAGAGAGGTAAATTCATAGATTCACACTTTAACTTGACTTATCTCAAGGTTGTAAGTCATTTCATTGTGTTGTTCTCATTTCCTAATGAGTTGAGAAAAGATAGGACCCCTTTTCCCTCTTTGGATCCACTTATCCATTTTGGGAAACCCTATGGACACCCCTATTTTTCATCATTTCAATACCAATATTAGTAGTGGATATAGTGTTTATGATTTTTAAAACCTTCATTACATAATTGTTTAATTTTTTTCATAATCATTTGAATTAAGAATTTTTTGGTTAGGGTTAGTGTTAGGTTAGGGTTACAATTAGCGTTCATGGTTTAGGGTTTATAGTTTGGTTTGTGTTACATTTGTGGGTGAGATTAGAGTTGGGATTAGGGATACTATTTAGGATTAGTCTTATAGGTTTTATTAGGGCCAGGTTTAGTGTAAATGTTAGGGATAGGGTTAATTTAGGGTTAGGATTATCTTATGGTTAGGGTTACGAGTAGGGCTTATGGTTTATGGTTTAGGGTTACGGTTAGCACTATGCTAAATATGGTTAGCATTATGGTTATGAGAAAATGGTTAGGATTAGGGTTAGGATAAGCATTAGGTTTAGGGTTAGCATTAGGGTTAGGGTGAGGATTAGACTTAAGGAATAGGCTTAGGGTTAGAGGCTTAGGGTTAGGATTAGGATTATGGTTAGGTTTGAGGAATAGGGGCTATAGGTGATTAGAGATTAGGGTTAAAGAACTAGGAATTTGAGTTATGGTTTTTAGGGAGATTTAGGATTAGTTGGAGGGTTATAGGTTAGAGGTTATAGAGTTAATTACTTGAGTAATAGGGTTAAGGGTATATTAGCTTATAGTTGGTTGGTAGTAGCTTTTTGAGATTTAATGATAAAATAAGGCTAACAATGATTAAATTTTAAAAAATTATTTTATTTTGAAACAAGGTATTTTGTTAGTCAAAATCAAAGCTTGTTTTAATAATGCTTGGGTAAAAATTTAAAATATTGAATTGTAGCAGTTATAATGTGTATGTATTATAAAGAGAATTGTTTTATTTTTATGTTTTTAAAATCTTTTTTGTAAATCATTACCTTTATTTTTCTAACGATTAGGGTTAAAGTAGGGTTACTATTATGGTATTTGGTAAGGATTAGGGTTAGGCTAGGGTTACAATTAGGGTTTATGGTTTAGGGTTAGGTTGAGATTTATGTTTTTTTTGGATTAGAGTTGGTATTAGGGTTATAGTTTATGTTTAGAGTTATAAAATGTTATCAAGAGTCATCTATATTTCTATCTTATATACTCTAAGTTAATTAAGCACTTGATTTTTTAAAAATTTGATAATATTTGTAAACATTTAAAAGTATTCATTAGCATTCATTTAAGATATTTAAAGGTATCCATTAGTATTCATTTATAACCAAAAACTATATATCTAACTAGAAAGCTGAGAAATAGTTGGATATTTTGGTAGTAGCTTTTTGAGATTTAATGATA
>VDFB02281492.1:1004070445-1004202945 GCA_007258455.2 Sequoia sempervirens | reverse complement strand
TCAAATCTCACGTATTAATGAAGCCCTCCCTCGTTGACGCGCCTTCCTTGGCCTCTGTCTGAGAAGGAAATATGTATGTAGTAACGCTTAAAATAACCGTTGAGCTTAGGTACTGCTCAGCCTGCTTTTCTTCACCTCTCTGATGAGTGGAGATTTAAGATATGTAGTAATTTTATATAAAATATGTATAAGGTAATGATATTAAGGGATAGTAAGTTTGGCTCGGACATGCTTTTTTTAATTATTAGTAAATTCTACAAAAGACGATTTGTCAAAAGAATCCTCGGAACCCTCATTATTATATTTTGCTTATATAATGTATATATCTAAGTAATATTAGAGTAACCCTCATTCTTATATATATTTTGCTTATATAATGCATATATCTAAGTAATATTCGAATAATATATTTGTACATATATTTTATATATAAGAAATATAAACATATTATTCACTAGGCACTTATATGTTACTGCGTTATGTCTTTCAATGTCAAAATATCAATGATGTTGAGGTAAATATTTTCAAAGTATTGAAATATATATTTATCACAATACATCTCTTTCATATGTATGGATTTGATCTTACATGTGCGGATCCAGTGTAATCCATAGATTCAATCTAATCAATAGATGAAACCTTGATATATTTTATGATTATCACTTTTGATTATGCTCAATATTCTCAATAGGTCCTAACACAAAAATGTATTTTTGTACTTGTTATTTTTCACCTAGTGAGCATAATTACTCCTTGATGCCAAAGCATGTTAGTACACTAATTTAGTGGTTGGATAAAAGATAGAGGACAACAATATGAACATACAAAGAGTTCCTAGATGCTTGTGTGTTGTAGATCTGATGACAAATGTTCTTGATAATTCATACAAGTAGTAATGATTGATCATGTTGAATAATCTAGCATGATATCTAAAACTAACTAGGGTTTATCTTTTTAAATATAGAATAATGGTCATAATGAAGGGTAAATTCAATGAAAAATAAGGATTTGAGCTTGGAAGGAAAGGGATCATTTTGTGTGTACAAAATTGATGAAGATCACTTTCATTAATACATAACTAATCCAAGGAAGGAAAGCGCTAAAATTATGCATTAGCACCATTACATGGAAATGAGTGTAGAGAGAAATGGAGAATGCTTGGATTGTGTTCCACTACTTAATTAAATAATTCAACATCTACACTCACTATTACACTATGTCTAACCAAACAAAAATGAGTAATAAAGTAACATGAAAAGTGTGAGATATGCATTATTCAACATTACATTTTGATTCCAATTTGACTTGTATGCAAAATTGACTATGAGACTACATCTCAAAGTAAATACAAGTAGTCTTCATAGTAAAATAAATTTGTTCAAACACTCATAAAAATTAAATAGATATGTATGATGATTTCACGTTGTTATTCCTTTTTGTCTTTCAGAGTGAGTCTTAAATTTAGAAAATCCACAAAATGAAAAATTCAATCAAGAGATTATAGAGGCATCAAAGCTAAGAATATCATGATTATTATTAAAAGTAAAAATTTCTAGAATTGAAGGCTACCACTACAATATACATGAAAATTGGGTACACTGTGGTTGAAGTGGAAGATGAAAATTTTGAGATCCACATGCATCTTTGTTAGAATAAAATTTTCCTATCCAAGGTCGATATCTTCTCATGGGTTTCTCTTCAAAATAAAATTCTCATAGTTGACAAATTTTAAAAATTAGGTTGCTTTCATCCCTCTAGATGCCCATTATATAAAATATTGAGGAAACTCCAAAATACATCCTTTACAGTTACAAATTTTATCAAGTTTTGGGAATAACTTCGTGCAAAAATTGGATGGTTTAGTGCATTTTCAAATGACATATTAAGTTTAATCAAATCGTGACTAGTTTTAAATAAGCACGCCACTTTCAATTGTCTTTGGTTGATAAATCTATCAATTCTGGTATGGGAGATTTTGAAAAAAGCAAAATACAAGAATATTTCAAGACAAGGAAATGCCCCTCACTTCTCTATTAAATAAGGTTAAAGTTTTAGTAGTAGAAATATTGAATAGTCTAGAGTAAAATCTAAATATAATCAAACAAACAACATATCAAACTAGGACAATCAGATATCAAAAAAGTGGATAGGTCATACTCTCCCCCTCATTAATGGGGTTGGAGGAGTTGACACCCAAAGAAAGAGAAGAGAGTCCAAATGGAAACCATTCCAATTTGGATGGGTTAAACTTAATTTTGATGGGGTATTAAGAGGTAATCATAGCCCATATAGTGTAGGATGTGTCATTTTTAATTGGAATGGGGAGATTTTCCATGAAGCTTCCAAAAATCTATAAAAAGGAAATAACAATGAAGATAAACTCCAATCACTTTTACCAAAATTGTAGATTTGATCAAACCTAAGAATTTATAAGGTGATGATTGAGCAAGACTCCACATTAGTCATCAATGCATTAAGTTCAAATTATGTACAAAGTTGAAAACTCCCATCTATCCTTTTGGTTATATAAGGTGAGCTTTTGAAATTGGATGACTACATCCCAAACCATTTGTATCATGCAAACAATGTGGATGTAGACACCTATAGACATGTAAAAATGGCTTAACGCATATGACACATCCTGAACTGTATTTATTCATTATTGGCATCACTTTCATTAACATCATTAATCCCTTTTTAACATCATTTGCATCATTAACTCTATTTTATTCTATTAATTAAATAATTTTGAATTGTTTAATTAATTCACTATATCATCACCTAATTTAACCTTATTCCCCTTGATTAATTAAATATTTACACAAATTATTTAATAATGTCACTAACATACCTTATTCATCTAAGTTAATTAAATTGTTATCATTAATTATTTAATTAAGCTACTTTCCCTTCTCTTAATTTCAATAATTAAATCTATTATTCAATCACTCGACATGGTCAATTAATAAATATATACCTTTATTTATTAAAGTCAAACACATCTTGCATGTTCCTCTCAACATTAATTAATTATTAAATTAATTAATCCTCACATATTTTGATTGAATAATTCATGTCGAGTGATTTTTCAATCTAATTTCCCAATTCCACGGATCCCACTTATCACTCAATCTAATTTCTTCAATCCCACTAGTCATTCAATCTAATCCCACTAATTATCCAATCAATTCCCTTCTTGGATCAATCAAATGAGTTAACTGATCAATCTATTTCCTCTCAATGGTCCTTGACTGTTTATCCTAATCTTTCATTGTTGAATCTTGATCATACATCTAAAAATCATAAATCTATAAAATAACCTTTATCCTTCTCATAAAAGATCTAGAGAATTGGTAGAAAGGTCATGTCAAATTAACTATTGAAGCAAATTGAGAAAACATATACTTGCATACTAGATCATCCTCTTATCAATATTTTTGAAATCATGGAGGCTTCGTGTTGAGTCAAGCAATCCAACATCCGTCTTCAACAAAAATACACTCAACCATGGGATGGTATGATTATAGTTTTTTAATTCATTTTGTGTTATGTTTTTTTATGCTAACCTTGCTTGTTTGGATTATTAAGCTTTGCAATTAAATTTCATGGGTAAGTGGGTCTTGTTATCTTTTTTTGAATTGATTTGAATTCATTCATTGTTATTAAATCTATTATCCATATTCCCCTTACACATTTTTGGCACACCCAGTGGGACCTAGGTCCTTAATTCTAACATTTTCATCAAGTTTTGTGAGCAGTTCTAGGTTCTAGGTTGCTAACATCTTTTGCATGAATCACTTTTGGTAACTAAGACGTTATTGTATTAAAATCTATTTTTCCTCATCTTTTGCATGAAAATAAATACACACAATACTTGAATCTTTAGCTTCATCTTTGGTCTTCTTAGCATCCAAGAATAGGATTTCATCTTCATTGTCTAGACCACTAGATTCATCATCCTTTGAAGAGCAAGAATCTTCCTTGGAGTATAGACTCTTCTTGAACTTATTTCTTCTAGCATCTTTGTTTCTCTTGTTAGAATATTTCAAGGGACATTTAGAAGAAAAATGGCCAACCTATCCACACTTAAAACATTTGAAGGCTAGCTTACCTTTGAACTTGTTGGTACCCCTCTTCAACTTTCTTACAAATTTTGATTCTTCTTCATCAGTATCAGTGTCCTGATCATATGCTTCATACATTTCCTTCTTACTAGATTTGAAAATTGCTTCCTTTTTTATATCTTCTTTTCCAAATCCTTTTATTTCAAATGCAATAAGGGCACCATATTATTGATGCATTGAAACTTTATCTAAATCTCTAGCTTCCTCAATAGAAGATACTTTAGGACTATAAGCTTTAGGAATATATCTCAATACCTTTTTAAGCAAGACTAATTCTTTAAGATCTTCACCAAGTCCTCTGATTGTATTGACCACTTCATTTACTTGGAGCAAATATCCAGCAATATCTTTATCCTCTAATATTTTTAGTATCTCAAACTTTCCTCTATAGATCAATAACTTGGCTTGCTTTACTTTGATTTCTCCTTCATAGATGACACTAAGTTTATCTGAGACCTCCTTTTTTGAATTACAATGCATTACTTTTACAATATCAAAATCTCCTATCCTAGTCAAGATAGCATTCTTTTCCTTTATGTTGATCTCATTAGCCCTAATCTCTATTGAATCAATTGGAGGAGGAGTAGGAATAGTATAGCCATACTTGACTAATTTCTTAACACCAAACCCTAAAGAGGATAGATAGGTTTCCATCCTAAATTTCAAAAAACTGAAATTTGTTGCATCAAACCTAGGCACCTTGTGAGACCCTTCTTGTGCCATCCCGGATCTTCCTCAAGTTGTTAGACTTCTTCTAAGGAACCAGGATTTGATGCCAATTGTTGAACACACACTAGAATACTAAGAGGTGGGTGAATTAGTATTCTATGAAATCTCAAACCCTTTAGAGAAATTAGAAACTTTAAACACTACTACATAAACATGAACATGAAAGATGAACATAATGCACAACACACCACATCACCAGATGTATGTGGAAAACCCCATAGGGGAAAAACCACAATGAGAAAATTTGTTAGGAGTTATTATCCTAATCCAGGGTCACAAATGAATAATAGTTACAACTTTGTTTTAAGGATACAACCCAAGGAAGCTACTACTCCCTAAAAATAGGTTTTAGGGTCACTCCCAAGAAAGCTACAACTCCTTGATAACTTTGATTTTGGGCTACAACACAAGGAAGCTACAAATCCCTTATTTGAGAAAAGAACTAAGGAATGATTATAGAATGGCATTCCTTCCACTGTCTAAAACTAGCAATTAAGCTTAATCCTTTTGATGATTGCAATTATAATTTTTCACTTATCTTTTGACGATTACAATTTTGCTTTGTCTATTCTTAACATGTCTTCTCTATTTCCTACTAGATCACTTCTTTTAGCATCCAAGAAGTCTTTTCTTTGACTCACTACCTCCAACAAACAGTTAAGCACCTTCTTCACTTCCCTTCTATCACAAAAGTATGTTCAAGATTAAACTAGATAGAATCAACTAAAACTACTCTTTCTCTTTCAATCACTTATATAATTATCAACTAGGTTAACAATTTATACATGATAATACATTGATTACATAACATATGCTAGCCTACAACAAAGAATATTACATTTTCAAGCTAGTAAAAGATAAAATAATCAACATGAAATGTTTAGAGGGAAAGATCCAAAAGGACTACATGCAACACTAGGAAGAGGAATATGCCTTGCAGATCCCAACACACACTTGACCTGGTCCTCAACAATCTCCACATCTTTGGTCTTCTATGAACAACATTTTCACACTTCACAAATTCAAAATAGATTGTCCATAAGAAGGAAAACATGTAACTTCTAGCATGTCGACCATCACACCCTTGGTGATACATGAGAAAGATAAAAGGTTATTTTTGCTTCTCACTGATGATTTGGCATGACCCATACAATACCTTCAAATAATCCTTCAACTCTTATTAAACTTGAAATAGTGGTGCACACCACCAATGTAACATGTTAATTGTTTACGCAAGTAAAATTCCTAAGTTTTCATTTTCAAGTAAATAAACTATGTTTCATAACCATTTCCATAATTTTTTTCTTTTTTCAAAGGAGAACAATTCAGCACAAATGACATAAAAAATTCCATTCTTTAATTTCATTTCCAAAATAATATTCCACATATTACAATATTTCCAAAGGTTTTATACAAAATACATATAGAGCTCAATCGAGCTTCAAAGCAATAGATATAGATGGTCCAGGAATCTCTTTTCAAATCTTGTTCACCAAATGAGGAGGAGAAGCATCACTCAAGTGCTTTTCCACCAACCACAAGCTCAAATGTGGTCCCATGCACATCTATCATCTGATAGATGGCCCTACGGTCCTTTGACAAAGATATTGGCAGAGTAACCTCATAATGACAACCACTCTGAGCTTAGTGTTGTGCCCTACATAACTAGAACCGAGCTTAGTATTGTGCCCTATATAACTAGAACTTGGAGACACTACAATCCTAAACTAGCATGCATAAAAGGAACATAGTGAATTGACAATGGAGCCAAAGGAAATCACACTACTTTGGCCAAAGTATTCTCACTCAGTATCTCAAGTGACACTCATCCTATTCACATACACTAGTCTAGCTCGATTTGACCTTAGGCCATTATAAACTATGCATAGGTATTTTCCTTCAAAAGGTAGTCCTTAACCTCAGAGATAACCTATTCCCTTTTCCAAAACACAATGGTACTTGTACCAATAAAGCATAATAAAAAGGATATGTTATCCCCTTCAATGGATATTCTATCACAAGTATAACATATGAGCTTTCTAAGTCTATAAATTAACTTGCACAAAATAACTTAACAAGCTCTTATGACTTCGTCAATCCTAGTATGTAATACTAAAGATTACATTCAATCTCTCCTTAATATGGTGCAAGTAAAATCACTTATAATAAAATCATAACAATAAGTCTTTTCCTTTCCTAATAGCAAAATAAACTATTTCTCTATTTCATGCAACCTATTGCAATTTCTACTTTAAACACACAAGGCAATCAATCTTTCACAATAAAGACAAAACATGAAGATAATAGAATCTCATGGTAGATAAACACTTATTCCAATTGACCCACTAGATCTCAAGCTTAGACTCCTCTTAGAATCAACTTAGCAACAAACCCTCTCAATTTCTCTCGGTAAATTCCTCACAATAACTCTCAACAAAATAAGAATTCTCTCAAGGGAAAATATAGCAGAATGGAGCAGCATAGTGATGCAAAGAAGAATTGTCTCCAAATGAGGTGATAATGCCTCATAATTATATTCAAGAGCCATCATCTACAACCTACACACAAGGATTATATGCAATGACACTTCTTAGAAATATACCAATGACTTAGCTTACTAAAGAAAAGGTGTCAGATTCCTATCATAATACTCATCAAAACTATATAGCAGATCAACCCTATGCTTGCCAACAATAGTTTGACTATTTCATAAAGCACATGCTTCATTTAGGAAATCGACTACCAGGCTTATAAGACTTCAATAGGAAACACATAATTCATATTATGGTGCCAAGTCTACATCACATTTCCTATTCTCAAGTTCACTAGTTAAAACCGAGGAATTAGTCAATCATTATCTGGTTGTATATTACTTCATCGACTTGGTCAAGATATGTCAATCGACACCTTACAATGATTCAACCTCCTTCTAAATAGCATTTTTAATGATTTGACTTAGCACGTCACATAATTTAGTGTGTTGCACTTTTATTGTTGATTTTAATAAACTTCATACAGTGGATTTAAATTTTGTATTTTCCATCGCCTTTTATCATTAATGATAATGTGGCTTAATACTTAGCATTGCATTGCTAATATATAATGCTACATTCATATTAAGTTTCCCATGGAATTTATATAATAAATTGGCCATTAGCATAAATAGACCATTAGCATAATATGTATATATATTTAAATATATATATGTACATATATATAACACTAATAAATAGCATTTAACACTATATATACATATACTCTAATATATATATTCTTTGACAAATAAGTTTGGCTACATATTCCACTTGATATTTGAATGAATGAGATCAAGTTAACATTTCATATACAATATCATTTGTATGTATACATGTATATATATATACATGCATATGTAGGTGAATAAAATAATTTTGTGCTCTCTTTCACTTCTAGGGTTTTGGACCTAAAAGGAGAGAGACGAAATTTCACTTATTCACTCAAGAACAAACCCTTGAGATTTCAATGCAAAAGAGATTGAAATCTAACCAAGCGAGAGTTCTAGGGAAAGGATAACAGTAAATGAGAGTTCACCACCAAGCATAAACTTGGAAAATGCAAGATGAACATTGAAAACATGGTGTGATATGCAAACTAATACTAAATTACCTAAGAATGCAAGTAAAATGTAACAAAAAATTGTGAAAGTGGAGATTTGTGCACCTGGAAACTTGTTGAATATTGAATGGAGATTTGGATCACTAAAAATTATGATTTTGAAGTTGATTGGGACTCATACGCCAAGTTGGGTGACTTAGTCCAGTTTTCTGGAAAATGTGCAAGAATAGGCTTCAAGAAAAAGGGTACTCAAATTTGAAAAATTCTTGTTTAGGCCTAGGAAGTGGGACTCATTTTCCAATAGTGGTGAATTAGTCCACTTCTAGATTTCTGGAAATTCAAAATAGGAAACTATATCCCTTAGTCTACTCTACTCCTCCCGATAGGTTTCTAGATCTGAAACTGCAAAATTCGGCCTATAGGTCTTCTCCAAGCTTCTCTTAGGACTTTAACAACTTTGACTTGCTTTGATCACTTTTCCAATCTTGACTTCTTAGAAAATTTGCAACCTAGCCCTACAAATCACACACAAGAAGAGGGGAAAATGTTGTGGGGGTTAGTGAATAGTGGTTTTCCTTGGTCAAACCTCTTGTTGGTAATTAAACCCTTGAAATAAAATGAAATAGAATGGAGAATGGTGAATGAACAAATAAGGATGTTACAACCCACCAAACCCTAGCAATAAGGTGCACTACAAACATGTAAGTGATGGATCCAATGGATGTAGACTTGAACTCTAGCTTGATGTTAATAGATCTTGAATCCAATACTTGCAAACCCTACACCACAATTTTTAGCTCTAAAACAACATGATGCAAGAAATATGACATGATGGAAGACACTTGAAGGAGATCTTGAATGCTTGATAATCTACTCTTGAAATTCCTTGAATGCTCTTATGAATTCTCAAATGCTCTTGTGAAATCTCTTGAATGCTAGGTATGAAAATGAGAGAAAGAAGCTTGTATTTATACTCAATTATGCAATAATTCCCGAAATTACAACATCACATGATGACCTTAGATCTTGGAGAATAAAATCAGAATTTTGAGTTAAAGGGGACTCATTCACCACCCTAGGTGAATGGGTCCCACCTAGGGGACTCATTCACCTAGAATGGCGAATGAGTCCCACCATAGGAATTTAAGGTGGGTTTTGGGATTTTAATACTTTAAATGATATTTATCAGGATTATTCTCAAAAATAAACATAAATAAGGCATGTGGATGCAAAATGGGGCCAATTAAAGCATAAGAAAGCCCAATTATTAATGACAAACCTAGAAAAGTGTGAAAGTGTATTACAACATTTTACAACACTTTGAAACAGGGCTTGGTAAATGATGAAAAGAGGTTATTTTATTAGCAAGAAGTCTTGGAAAAGTGTGAAAGTGTGTTACAACACTTAGGTAAGGTAACATTTGAATCCTTTTAGTTCACAAGGGCCCAAGACCTAATGTGAATGTGTTATCCACATTACAACACTAAATCAAGGCAACATTAAGCTAAAATCCATAAGGACCCAAATGAGTGAAAAATGTCAAAGGACCATTTTTTCGACAATACATTTAACCCCCACTTTATTGAGAGGATGAACTTGCTGTAAACTCACATTAAAGTAGACAAACACACACCAAGAGGGGTTCTAATGAACCAATGCTAGTAATATGAGACTACAACAATCAAGAGGGGTGATCAAGCCCCCCAATATCAAGATCCCATGGAAAACCAAACATAAGTACAAAGGAACACACATGAAAATGATGTAAAGAGCAGTGACAAGGCCAAGCATACACTGCCAAAGAAAAGAAGTAAAAGAAGGAAAAGAAAGAAAAGGATTGGATCAAGCTTCAACCATTTTTCCATCACGATGTGGATCAGATCTAGGTTGTTTGTCCAGAAAAATGCACACTCACTCTGAGGCAACGAAACTTCTAGTTGTCCACTAGGTGAGAAGTCCTAAAAGGTGAGAAACATACACTCATGGCTTGTATGCACTCACACACACACAAGTGGTTATGAGAAAATTCATGTCTCAGATTGGGCTTCCCACTCAGCCATACCAAATTTATACCTCCTAATAACTTTAATAAGGCACCACACAAAGAGAAATGGTCTTTCGACCTTCACAAGACAAGCAAAAATTTGTATGCTTGGAGCTCATGAACAAACACGATGGCTTCATAGGCATGCAAGCTATGTTATGCAAGGTGGCCATATAACAAATGAAAATTGCAACATGCAATGGATGTTCAAAGGACTCTTTAGTTCATGTGAGGTCTTTAACTTAGGGAACATTGTGCCTAATGTCTCCAAGAGAGAACTAGTCAAAGAATAGAAGATTCACAACTTAGGGGATGCAATGTGTCGCATCAGGCCACTAAGAGGAATGTAATATGCTAAGATAGATCATTCTCATGAAGGACATCACATCAAATGTCATCCATAAAGTGACAAAATGCATCGTATGAAGTAAGAAGGATGAACTAAGAACCAAGAAAAGGGAAAATGCAAAAGAATAATTCCAATGTATGCCCCAACTTGAAAGGAATTGCTAAACACCATGTTGTGAGCAATTACTTTAAAGTAGAAAATGAAAAATGTATACAAGAAAGAAGACATGAGAGCCAACTTTGAAATCCCTATGCCAAGTCATATGTTTCGAGTAAAGCTATGTCATGAGAGAAAAAGAAAAGGGAGGGTTACCCCAAAATGAAAACACCAAACACATAAGGGATCTATGGATTTGGGGTCAATATGTTCTTTGTTGCAATTATTTTATAGAGAGAATGGAATTTTCATCATCCCCAAAATACACATAGAACTAGAAGAATGACACAAAGGAGGGTGATCCCACAATAGTGGTTTACACTTTTTGGGACATCCTATTTTTTGCTGAAATCACATATTTTTAGAAAATATAATTATTTAAACCTTGAAAAGTTTCATTTAAAGGATTCTAATTGAAGATGGTTTTATCAAACCACCTTAGATCAAACCCCTTTGGATAGAACCCTGCTAGTTTTATACCATACCTATAACGGAGTCTCCTTTACACCTATCAAAATGTTGATAAAAAATCACTTTTAATTTACCCTTTGGGGGATCAAATGAATTCATTTAAAATTTATTGTTTATAAGTATGTAGTCCTTATTATAAGCTTCCCAAAAATTATATTTTTAAATATATTTAATTTGATTATTAAATTTTTATTTTTTATTTTTTGTGAATGTAGGTTTGTTGCTAAAAAATCAAGCTCTTTGTTTTGCACATGTGGAAAAATAGTAGATTATCAAAAAAAAAATCTATAAAATATGTTTGTGCTAGATATTGATGTCCTTGATGCAACAAAAAAAATAAAATTGAATTTCGATACATACAAAAATGTTTTTGTATACAGTCTGCCTATGTCTAAATTGTAATTGGTTTGACTTCAAAACATAATTAAGAAAAAAATATCCAATAAAACAGTATGAAACCAAATGAAAGTGATAGATATCATGTTTACAAATCTAAATTCAAAAAATTAGAATTTTATCCTTCATAGAAAAAAAGTTATGTTGTATACGGTGAACATCACTCTTTAAAAATGGTGTTTATTGTTAAAAACTAGTTTTCAAAGGAGATGGAAAAAGAAATGCAATATGATTCCAATTTTTAAAAATATATATTTATAATCTATAGACAAAATTTCACAAATCACTAGTTTGCATCATCTTCAAATTCCTCATGGTTTAGTAGCTATAGGTGCCTGAAAGTGAAGATTTAGTTAAAAAATTAGTTCAATGTTCAGTTTGGCCAAAAATTGTAAACCAATATTGTGGGATCACTTGAGAGCGAAAAAAAAAGAAAAACCTTTTGGGTCAACATGGAAGAGGCATAGGGTGCCTCGATGCCTTGCATCATCCCAAAAGGAAAACACAAGACAAGTGAAAAGAAAAGGCAAAAGAACAAGGAAAAGCTTTGGGTCAACATGAAGGAGACATGAATGTCTCAATGCCTTGCATCATCCCCAAAATGAAAAACACAAGAAAAAGATAAAGATAAAAGGAAAAGGAAAAGAAAAAGAAATCATTTTGGGTCAACCTGAAGGAGACATGAATGTATCAATGCCTTGCATCATCCCCAAAAGGAAAACACAAGAAAAATATAAAATGAAAAGGAAAAAGTGATGCATGACATAGAGAAGAATCCAAGTACAAAGAGAGAGAACATCAAACAAAACATCACAGGGATCCCATGATGCACATACAATCACACAAAAGAAAATGAAAAAGAAAGAGAAAATGCAAAAAACTAGTAAGGAAAATGTGAGTCAACCTACGAGAAATTCATCTACCTCCCAATCTCAATCTATATAAGTGGGAGGTAGATGACGAACCAAAGGGACAGCGACAAATGCATTACAAGTACAAGGCTAAAAATTGCTTTCCCCAACTGAGTGCGAGACAAGAATGAGCTAAGGTAGGTGATGGGAAAGGTCATGTAATAGTGAGAAGAGAATATTCTACAACTATTACATGACAAGGAGTAGGAGATTTTGTTATGCGATCACTGGATAGCAATTATTGCCATCGAAGTGATACTTGCTCAATATTTCTTTTAATGCATGACACTCATCACTACTATGTCCAAGGATTCGATGATATGCACAATGTGGAACTTTGGAATCTTTAGGATATAACACAAGTCAGTTCATAGGTTGTAATAGTATTAATCCTTGGTTGAGAAGAATTTGCAATTTTCACTCACTTTCAAGTGGTGGATGAGGAGACTTCAGTTTTTCTAACTTGTAAGGTCTCTTGCATTTTCTAGATTCACCCTTCTCTCTAATTGAAGGAGTAGGATCCAAAGTGATCCTCGCATCCTTGTCATTGTTATTAATTAACAGTTGCTCTTTAGGAAGGAGGACATTCAGATTGGGAGGGGAATCAAAGATCACCTTACCATCATCACAAAGTCTTAGATGAGAGGGATCTTGATATCCTAACCCCTTTGTGTTTTCATATGTTGGTTTTTGCTCTAATATTTGATGAATTTCATGTTCACTTGTTGTGTCACATCCTTTTGTTCTCAACATTGTGAAGCCTTTTCCATAGGTTTCTTCAAGGTTGATTGGAGAGTTCGTTACTTTGTTATGATAAAATGGTTGAGTGTTTGCTTTTCTAGAGGAACTAGGTTCACCTATTGTAGGGAACTTAGGTTCAACTTTTGTTTCAGGATGTAAGTAACCAAACATCTCAAGAGGTGGTATTGTAAGAGGATTTGGTTGGTTCATGGATGGATAAAAGGATGCATTAGCTTCAAGCTTATCAAGACAATCATTTAGGAACTTATGCATGATGTCATCATCTTCTCCAATTATGTCAACATCATGAGGAGGACATGCATTAGGAGTTGAAGGAGCATGAGTGAGTTCAATGGCATTAGGGTCATTTCCAAATGTACAACTTGACATATCTACTAAGGAATTTAATGACATCCAAAGCTTATTAAAACACATATCCATGATGCAAGTTTCAGATTCTAAACTACACAACAATGTTGTAAATGCAATTTTGATTTTAGGCAATGCAAAAGATGGATGAAATTAAACTAGATGCAATGAATTGATTGAAACAAAAAATATGCAAGCTGAAATAGAGAGATAACAACAGCAAACAACAACTCAGAGAATGAACATAAAATGCCATAAAATGTTATGCAAAAATGTGCAAAGGGACTGATTCGCCCAAGGTGGCGAATGAGTCCTAATATTGATTGTTTTTTAAAAGTTTTAGAATTTTTGAGATGAATTTTATGCTTTTTAAGTTTTTTGATGCTAACCTGAAATGCAAATGAAAAATTTTACTGATTTTAAATGTAATTAAGTGCAATAATGCAAGCTAAATGAACTTTTCACTAATGAAAAGTTTGAAACCCTAGGATGTAAATTAAATAATGCAAAGCCTAATGCAATGTTAATGCACTTTAAATCTATGATGTAAATGTACTCCAAATCATAAATATAATGCTCTATATGCAAGTTTACCAAAATGAATAAAATAATTTTGTGCTCTCTTTCACTTCCAGGGTTTTGGACCTAAAAGGAGAGAGACAAAATGTCACTTATTCACTCAAGAACAAACCCTTGATATTTCAATGCAAAGGAGATTGAAATCTAAAAAAGGGGGAGTTCTAGGGAAATGATAACAACAAATGAGGGTTCACCACCAAGCGTAAACTTGGAAAATGCAAGATGTTTGAAAACATAGTGTGATATGCAAACTAATACTAAATGACCTAAGAATGCAAGTGAAATGTAACATAAAATTGTGAAACTGGAGATGTGCACCTAGAAACTTGTTGAAGATGGAATGGAGCTCTAGATCACTGAAAATTATGATGTTGAAGCTGACTGGGACTCATACACCAAGCTAGGCGACGTAGTCTAGTTTTCTGGAAAATATGTAGGAACAGGTTTCGAGCAAAAGGGTACTCAGATATGCAAAATTACTATTCAAGCCTAGGCAATGGGAATCATTTGCCAATAGTGGTGAATCAGTCCACTTCTGGATTTCTAGAAATTCAAAATAGGAAACTGTAGCCTTTAGTCTACTTTATTCTTCCCGACAAGTTTCTGGATCCCAAACTACAGAATTCAACCTGTAGGTCTTCTCCAAGATTCTTTTAGGACTTTGACAACTTTGAATTGCTTTGATCACTTTTCCAATCTTGACTTCTTGGAAAATCTACAACCTAGCCCTGCAAATCACACACAAGAAGAGGGGAAAATGTTGTGGGGGTTAGTGAATAGGGGTTTGCCTTGGTCAAACCCCTTGTTGGTAATTAAAACCTTGAAATGAAATGAAATAGAATGGAGAATGATGAATGAGCAAATAAGGATGTTGCAACCACCAAACCATAGCAATAAGGTTTACAAACAAGTAAACTTGATGGCTTCAATGGATGTAGACTTGAAATCTAGCTTGATGTTGTTAGATCTTGAATGCAATGCTTGCAAACCCTACACCACAATTGTTAGCTCTAAAACAACATGATGCAAGCAATCTTTGACATGATGGAAGACACTTGAAGGAGCTCTTGAATGCTTGATAACCTGATCTTGAAATTCCTTGAATGTTCTTATGGATTCTCAAATTCTCTTGTGAACTCTCTTGAATTCTAGGTATGAAAATGAGAGAAAGAAGCTTGTATTTATACTCAATTATGCAATAATTCTCAAAATTACAACATCACAGGCCGCCCTTAGATCTTGGAGAATAAAAACCCACCAAAATTTTGAATTAAATTTGAATTTTGTGTTAAAGGGGACTCATTCACCACCCTAGACAAATGGGTCAAACCTAAGGGGACGCATTCGTCCAGAATGGCGAATGAGTCCCACCTTAGGCATTTAAGGTAGGTTTCGGGATTTTGATACTTTAAATGATATTTATCAGGATTATTCTCAAAAATACACATAAATAAGGCATGTGGATGCAAAATGGGCCCAATTAAAGCATAAGAAATTTCCCAATTATTAATGAAAAACCTAGAAAAATGTGAAAATGTGTTACAATACTTTGAAACATGGCTTGGTAAATGATCAAAAGAGGTTATTTTATTAACAAGACCCTAGAAAAGTGTGAAAGTGTGTTACAACACTTTACAACACTTAGGTAAGGTACTATTTTAATCCTTTTAGTTAACAAGGGCCCATGACCTAATGTGAATGTGTTATCCACATCACAACACTAAATCAAGGCAACATTAAGCTGAAACCGATAAGAAGGACCCAAATGAGTGCAAAAAATATCAAAGGGCCCTTTTTTTGACACTATAGTACGTATACATATATTGACATACTCATATGGACATTCCCATTTGTCACTACATATGTGTATATCGACCTGTGTATACATATGTATATATTTATGTCTCATATATATATATATATATATATATATATATATATACATTCAATTATACAATCAAACACATCAAAAAATGTTATCTTATTGGTATATATGTATATACACACTATGCATATACATATATATACATGCATGTCTCATTGTCCTCACAAAATAATCATGCCCATGAGCAACCCATCCATAAGTGTGGATAGGTACGTCTACCTATGTACTCTCATGTATGTGTTCCCTCACATGTATGTATTATCATCAACATGTGCATGTATACATATATATACATTCCATGTATATATATATCTCATCAATCAAGTATAGTATTATGAAGAAGAACTCATATGCACCAATCACAAAAAAAATCCAAGAATGCTCTTAATAGAAATCAAGATCCTTCCTAATGAAAACACATCATACTAAAGGATGACTTACCAATTTCCAAAACTATGACTTGACTCAACCATTCTATTAGTGAGTGTGTGTGTGTAAGCTCGGTTAGGTTTTGTTACAGGTTATTTGAACAAGTTTCTCTCTTGAGTGATACATCCCCTCACTTCTAGAGGATTGACTATGAACCTGCATCAAACTTAACACATTTTCATGGTAGTCAATCATTCATCAAAAAAAACATTTACATTTTACTTTTCATAGTTATAATATCAAATTCAATAACCATTCATTCTATATATGCATTTCATCATATAACATCAAATGAAATAAACATTCATTCATAATTCTCCAATAAACAAAGTGCAATCATATATATTTCCAATCAAAATTCCAAATACATGCATATATACAATAATTTACCCTAACATAGTAATAGTAAATAGGTAAACACACAATGGGGTGTGACATACTCCCCCCCTTGTGAATCATTGTCCCCAATGACTTTATGAAGCAAACATAAACTAAAAAAGAAAAAAAGAAAAAAAAATTCAAGAACTTTGATAAGCACGTAAGACATGTGGAAAACTTTGCTCTATCTCAACATAGTCTTCCCAAGCGATGGAATCTTCTGCATAGTGGTCCTATTGGACTTTGCACTATAGAACCTCCCTATTACACAAGTGAAGCTTATGAATTCTAAGAACCTTGATAGGCTCAATTCTTACCACTTTGGGATCCTATACTTGTAAATAATTCCAATCAATTACATGTTTATCTCTTGGTATATACTTCTTTAGGTAAGAAATGTGAAAGAAGTTATGCATTCAAGCAAGAGTTGGTCGCAATGCGATTCAATAAGCTACATGATTCACTTCCTCAAGAATCTCAAAAGGTCTTACATAGTGCAGAGCTAGTTTGGATGAATTTCCAAACTTGATGGAACTCTTATGAGATTTTACCCTTAAAAACACCTTATCACCTGCTACAAAATTCCTAGGTACTCAGTTTGCATCTACATAGCTTTTATGTCTATCATTGGCTTTAACTAGCCTTTGCTTAACAATCCTAACTTGTTCCTTCATTTTAGTTAGCATATTTGGCCCATTACTCACCCTATCGTCAAGTTTATCCCAACTTATAGGGGTTTGACACTTTCGACAATGTAATGCTTCAAAAGGAGCCATCTTTGTTGTAGAATGGTAGGAATTGTTATAAGAAAATTTGACTAAAGGAAAGTAATCTTACCACTTGTATTTTTGATCCATGTAATACATTTTGAGTAGGTCTTTGAGTACTTGATTCACCATTTCTATTTGTCCATTCGTTTCTGGATAATATGTTGAACTTATATTTAGTTGAGTCCTACGTGCAGAAAATAAGGTTTGCCAAAACCTTAAGGTCACATGTGCATCCCTATCTTAGATAATCTTCTTAGGAATTCCATGCAGTCTAAACACCTCTTGAATGAATTTTTGAGCTATGATAGGAGCTCTATTAGTTAGATTCCCAATTATGAAATTGGATACCTTAGTAAGCTTGTCCACTACCACAAGAATGGCATTGTGCTTATTCCTCGACATAGGTAATCCTTGCATAAAGTCCATACTAATGATTTGCCACTTAATCTCATGAATATCATGTGGGTATAGTAAGCCTGCAGGATGATGATGTTCAGCTTTCACCCTTTGACATTCTAGGTGCCTAGCCACAAATCTAGCAACATCCCCTTTCATCCCTTTCTAAAAATATAATAACATCACATCAGCCAACATTTTTGTCACACTAGGATGTCTAGAGTATGGTGCTTCATGTACTTATTTTCACACCACATTTCTTAACTCTTCAAATTCAAGCACATACATTCTTCCCTTATACCTGAAGTGTAGAAAAATGTATCCATTTACATTTTCACACTTATTTGTGTCCTCCCTACTAAAATTTGGTTTATTTATGGCTTAATTGGTCCTATTTTATATCCATGAGCCTAGTTAATTGCATTTTTTGAAGGATAATCCTAACATTTAACAAATGGAAAATTATAATTTAATGTTTTTGGTTGTGTTCTAGATCTAGGGATTTGGGACTCATACACCCCTTTGGGCATACGGGTCCCACATAGGTCTCGATGCCTAATTTCAAATGTTACATAGAACATAACACTTCTCCAAGTTTGTGTCCTGAGTTTAAGCCTCTAGGACTCATATCCCCAACGTAGCGTATGAGTCCCACTTTGACCTAGGACCTATTTTAAATCAATTTCTTCGTGGGATTTTATTGTCCTTAGATTCAAATTTCAAATGTCATCTTATAGTGTTGCAATTTCAAGAAATTAGGCATAAACAATTATAAATAGAAGGTCATTTCATTAAGTTTATCCTAAGCAATCCTACCAAGTTTTCAAGTCATATAAGAAATTTAAAGAAATCCTAGAAAGAAATCTAAGAGCATTCAAGAGAAAATCATCAAACATTTGGAGCTACATTCAAGATTCAAGAATCATGCATCATGTGTGTTTGTGAGCTAACATTTGTGATGTAGGTTTCAAGATTCAAGCAAGCATTCTAGACAAAGTTTCAAGCATTCAATCAAGATTCAAGATCCACATTCATGCTATCCAATTCACACAAGTTTTCAACCTTCATTTCAAGGGTTTGGTGAGTTGCAATATCACATTTGTTCATTCATCATTCCTTCATGCTATTTCATTGAGATATTTCAAGGTTTAATTACCAAAATGGTGTTTTACCAATGAAAATCCCCATTCCCTAACAAAACAACATTTTTCTCTCTTGATGTGTGTTTACAAATCTAGGTGAATTAGAGCTTGAAGATCCTTTGAAGAAAAAGTTGCAAAAGTTTTCAAAGTTGTCAAGAAGTTGTCATCTTCACGGAAACTCACCTGCAGGATAGAATTAATACTTTTAAACTTGAATATTGGACAGGAAGGAAGCTACAAAAGATCACTAGAGGGTACATAAGTATCATTCAAATCCTAGCAACAAGACTAAATCACCCAACTGGGCACATTATTCCTAGTATACACTTTTTTGGAATCTTTCTACAGATCTTGATAAGTCATCAGAAGATTCTAGATTTTTCCTAGAACCCTTGTAGTAGGACTAAATTTCCCTACCTGGTGTATCAGTCCTAGTGTACCTCAAACAACAAATTTTCCAAGGTTTTCAGACCTTGTTTTGGCCTCCTCCAAGTCCTTTTTTTCTTCACCTTATTTGCTAAATTGATTTCATGCTTTCAAGTTTCTAGAGTTTTGTGCATAAGTGTTTCCATTTCTCCTTTGAAGCTTCATTTAATGGTGAACCCCTATCCAATTTCAATAGTAACACCTAGCCCATTCCTTAATCAAGTCACTTGGTTGAGGGATCTAGAGGTTTCATAATGAACTAAAGTGTGAAATAGGTCCAAGTTCCATCTCCCAAAAGGTGGAATGCCTATTTTCTTTGGTTCATTTTGGTGAACCCAACCTTTGGACCCTTGAATTTTTTATTTGGAGACCATTGTAGCCCTAGATCTAGGTTGCATTAACTTTGCATTAGATTTACATTCTAGTTGAATTGCATTTAGGGCTTTTAAATATTGCATTAGTGAAAAGTGCATATAGGTTACAGTTTTTGCATTTGGCATCATTCAATTTCATTGGAAATATGTAATTATAAATAGTCAATTGAGCATACAACCTAGACACATTAATATAAACTCATAATTTGTTGATTTGGGCTTAAAATGCTAATTGGGACTCATTCGCCCACCTGGGCGATTTAGTCCCTATATAGGTCTTTTTCCCATATTTCTAGGCATTTTATGCTATTTTTCATTGTCTAAACCTGTCAAAAAACCTAAGTGGTACCCATATCCACATCTACTTGAATGAGCCCTTGGAGGCCTACAAAACCCAACTATTCTAAGCTTTTTGGGGATTTTTTGTACTTCCTAAGCTTGTTGGTAACCTATAGTATTGGTCTACAATGTTTTAGGAACTTTTGTTTTATGCATCTAGGTCAAAAACATCCATTTAGTGTAGTCATTTTTGAATCATTCCAAAATCATTTTAGTAGCAAAAATCATCGAATCTGAAAATGTTTACATTTTTTAAATTTAGAATTTTTTCATACATAATTTTTATACTAATGAAACTTTACATAAGTTGGATAAAATTAATTTTCACTTTTGCATACACAATGTTTATATTCATGAAGCTTTGCATAAGTTCAATAAAAGTTCTTTTCATTTTTGGATACACATTGTTTGCATTCTTAAATATTTGCATAAATTGGATAAAATTTCTTTTCATTTTTGGATACACATTGTTTGCATTCTTAAATATTTGCATAAATTGGATAAAAGTACTTTTCATTTTTGGATATACATTGTTTACATTCTTGAAGCATTACATAATATGGTCAGAAGTACTTTTCATTTTTGGTCAAAAAATGTTGGTATCTTACCTTTCTAATCATGCTAAGAAAAATTTCATCTCTCCCCCCTATGAGAATGCTTTAGTCAAAGAGAACACAATTGACAATCATGACAATCAAATTTGGTCTTCTCCCAATATCTTTCCTATTTGTGAAAAAGATATTTTGGTGTTAGAAGATCAAACTAATGAGGGTTATGAGAGTCCTATTTTTCTCTCTTCCCCTAAGGAAAACATTATTGAACAAGAGAATTTCATCATTGATAAACAAGAAAACTCAACCATTTATGACTCCCCTACTTGTGATGAAGTTATTTTAGAAGAGCCAACCTTTGAATGTCATGAGCATCTAGTTTGTTGCTCTCCAAAAAAATCTCCCACTAAGGAAGATATCATGGTGCAAGAAAATAAGAACATTGATAATAGTAATGTGGCTTCCTCAGATGAAGATAATGAAGTGACATTAGACTCCCCTTCACTAAGAGATCATGAAAATAAGGAAAATCCCTTTTGAGGTTATGTACACTAGATATCCATTGAAGTGATCTCTTGAGCCACCTATTACCATCTACCCACCCTCACAAAAACCACAAGCTCAAAATAAAACTGTGTTTATCTTAGAACCACCTAATAGGCAACTTGATAATGATAATGTTTCACAGCAACCAAGTTACAATACTATTTCTCAAACATATAACACTAGAAACAATCTGCAACCAAGACAAACAACTCCAACATCCCTCCCATTACCTCAACGTATCTTGCTTAGTACCCTTTGTTTTCCTTTACATAATGGAAAGGAGTATGATCTTGTTGAACAACTAAAGAATACTCCTGCTAAGATATCATTATGGGACCTTATTCAAGCCTAACCTAGTCAGCATAACATGCTTCAAAATGCATTACAAAAATCTATGGTTCCCCCTAGTGCAAACTTGAATGGTATAGAAGCCCTAATTCAAGGAATGAATGCTAACATTATTTTCCACCAAAGTGAGCTCCCTCATTTGGAAGTGCAAAAATAAAATGATGTTTTCATGATAATAGATCAGATTAATATTTCAAGTATAAAATGAACTCTGATTGATAATGGTTTGACACTTGATGTGTGTAGTTTAAACCTTCTTGATAAAATCAGAGTAGACAAAAGCCAAATGCAACCTAATTCTTTATCTATTCATGGGTTGGATAACGTAGGGAAACAACCACTTGGTGTGATCACACTACCTATTACATTTGGAAATTCCACATTACAAACTACTATACATGTTATACCTCACGATTTTTCATATAATCTTCTTTTAGGTAGACTATGGATTCATGAAATGCAAGTAGTACCTTCTACTCTTCATCGTTAAATGAAGTATGTTTACAATAATAAAGTTCACATAGTCCAGGCCAATCCAAAACCTGAAAGTTGTTTACACACTCAAAAAGATAAAAAAAAGTCCTCTGAAAACATTGACACCAACCATACAAGTGGAACCCATGTAAGAGAAAGAAAAATAAAATCATAATGAAGAAGTTACAAAGTTATTGGAAAATGATTGGGGTTCCTTAGACTTCACACCTACATGCATGGGTGAATACAAGAACATAACAAAAAATTCTAAAAAGAAAAAAGAACCAATAGTAATATCAACACAAAATTCATAAAACCTCCAAAATCATCCACCTCACCCACTTTAGAAAGAGAAGAAAATTACACAACAAACTTTGATGAAGTTGATTATGGAAAACCATCAAATCCATAAGAAATTAAAAATCTTTATGGAAGAGGTTATGAACTTATGACACAACTTGATTATAGCGGAAAAGGATGTGGTGCTAGAGAATAAGGTATTTGTGTTCCCATACAGCCTAACACACAAGAAACCACTAGTGGTCATGGTTATTGTCCTTTGAAAGAAATGAAAGAATCAAATAAATCCTCACTTAATATCAATTTCATCACACAAAACCCTAATGATTTGAATTTGTTATATTTTACACCCTCTTGTAAAGGACAGCACAAAATCTCGCAATCTAAATAGTCTAGTGTAAGTACGACACCTTGTACTAAGCAAGAGATATCTTTGTCAAAAAATAAAGGAACATCTTCTACTTTCGATCAAGAGTGTATCTTGTCGAGACTCCTCCAAGGTCACTTGATATCTCTCTCTCCAAGAACACGAAAGAAATTTTATATCAAAAGTTCATTTTTTGCATATAATAGAGTTCATGGTCATTCTACTAATGAATGTAAGGCTTTGAGTAATAAAAATCAACATCTTAAGGATTGTGGTGCTCTTCCTTGGGTTGAAGCACCTAGTTCCTCTAATTGATACTAGTTTTCATGTTTCTCATCAATCATCTTGGCTCATCCTTGTCTTACACTAAGTGGGGAAAAGGGGATTTTGTAGCCTTTTCCTCGCATGGCACTTGTCATTGTCTCTTTTGGATAGTTGACCGCCTTCCATGTATATATAATAGCAAGCTTGGGATGTGGATGACATGCCTTAAGTTGGCTCACATGTGACATACTTTTATTTCTATGTTTAGCATTACATTTTGTAGGAAACCCTTTATTCATGATGTAGTTCCATTCAGCATAAGGCTTTCCAAATAAGCTCTCATGTCTTTTTAGCCTTTATCACTAGCTACTTTAAAGTAATTGCTCACAGCATGGTGTTTAGCAATTTATTTAAAGTGCGGGCATACATTGACATTTACAACTCATATTTCATTGTGTAGTCTTCTTACTTCATGTGATGCATTTTTCTCTTGGTGATAACATTGGGCATGATGTCCTTCAAGAGCATGATCTCTCTTAGCATATTATATTCCTCTTAGTGTAAATGTCAAGCGATGTGCATTTCTTAATTTGTGAATCTTCTATTCTTTGATTGGTCCTCTCTTGGAGAAATTAGGAATGATGTTCCCTAGGTTGAGACCTTACATGAACTAAGAAAAACCCCTTTGAACGTACCTTACACTATTTCATATTTACAATAACCATTATATGGCCATCTTGCATAACACACTTTTCTTTCCTATGGAGCCATCTTGTTTGTTCATGGGTGTTAGCATACAAAGTTTTGCTTGCCTCATGAATTGTACATAAAGTAGTAGTTTCTTCTATCATCTCATGCTCAAAAATCCCATTAAATAAAGCATCAAGTTTATAGGGCTATGTGTCCTTACTAGATTCTTTTTATTCTTCTTTTTCTTATCATTTGGTGACTTATTTTCTTTGTTGGACTCTTGCTTCTCCCTCATTTGTATCTTATATCCCTCTTTTCCTTTTTCAATGTTTGCCTCACTATCAGTTTCCACTATATAAACCTTTTGTCTTTTAGAATTGGACTCTTCCTCAGATATACCAGATCTCTTTGGGATCAAGGGTTGATTATCTTCCTCCTCTTCTTATTCTTCTCCACCTATATTCACACTAACAAGTTCTTATCTTTTTTTTCTTTTTCCTTCACTTTTCTTCTTGCAGCACATGTTTTTTTGGGTACTAGAGTGGCCTTTTCTTTCTCAGGCATCTTCTACTGCTTTCTTAGAGGTTTCTTGTCCTTCATCAGAATGCTTGTAGACTCCTTTATTTTCTCTCCAATAGAAGACTTAGTCCTAGGGGATTTTGGGGAAATCAGAGGAGTGTTATCTATTCTACCAGATCTTTTAATACTTGATGATCCTCTCAATGAGCCAAAAATGGATTTAGACTTCTCTACTTGTTCTTTTGTGAGGCCCATTGCCTCCATAAATGTTGTAGTCATCTTCTCCATTGTTTGCTTATTTTTTTTATCTTTGGTCCATGCACAATTCCATGGAATTCTCCTCATATGTTCCATACCTCTCTTCAAAGATGTCCCTAGGTATGCTCAACATGAAATCTATTGATGTGGTTATTTCTTACTCTTTGATCTCATATCCCCTTTTTAGATCTAGATATTCCTAGGCTCAATAGCCTGTATGATTCATCTATCTTTGGAGATAAGAAAAATAATATCATTTTTTACTTTTTGCCCATATTCTAGGGAATTCTCTCTCTTTCCTTCATTTTCTTCTAGAATACTTTGAAAAATCCCATAAGAGATTCATCATGTTCCTCTACATCACCTATCCTTCTCAGATAATCTTTAATTTGATGTGAAACTAGTTTATCATTCATCCAGAAAATGTTCTTTGTATCAGTATCTCCCTCAAGAAGTAGAACAACAAACAGATGATTAGTGTGCCAAACTTAAAAGGATATTTGGAATCCTTTGTCTTTTGAAAATTATTAATATTTTTTTTTCTCAATAGCTCACACAAATAAAAGTTTGCACCATTCACCACCATCTCATATGTTGTTTTTACTACAGTGGCTAAAATTGAGTTCTCTCTATTAGAGAAATAAATCTTATAGTCGATCATCATCCTGGTATACTTGACTATTGGATTTTTGATATTCTTCACTGTTAAGGGCCTCTTACCATATGTCACTCCTATTAACTCCATGTCAACCTCATTCTTCATAGACATAAGCACCAAAATTGGTTCAGTTGAACAAAAACTCGTAACAACCCTAATTACCTCTTTGGTAATCATTTTAGGCATATTCAACCACAAAAAATTATCATGAATTCAACTTAGGGAATACCTCACCTTTGCATCATAATGGAAAAAGTTGGGAAAACCTTTCCATACATTGAGTTTCTTCTTTACCAGGTTCTAGAATTCAAGTTTCAGTGCAAAATCAAGGTAATTCTAAGACATCAATCACTTGTGGGGTAGCCATTTCAAATATTTAAAACACTCTCAAAAAACTAGGGCAAGATAAAACTATAAATACCCTTTATTCGCTTTTCAATTAGGGTTTCTCTTGTACCAAATCTTAATTGATTCAATCACTCCACTTCACTCTTTTTCTGATCTTCTCTCCTTGAATTCTTACATCCAAATGGAATATGCGAGAATTCACTAAGCGGTTCATCCTCCCTAGAGTTATTAGGGTGTATCTTAAACTTGTATTGAGGCCATTCTAAGACCTCAATCACTTGTGGGGTAGCCATTTCAAATATTTAAAAAACACTCTCAAAAAACTAGGGAAAGATAAAACTATAAATACCTTTGATTCACTTTTTGATTAGGGTTTCTCTTGTACCAAATCTCAATTTATTCAATCAATCCACTTCACTTTGTCTTCTCTTCTCTCCTTGAATTCTTGTTTACAAGTGAATTTTTGTTAAGTGAAATCACTTGTAAACCCTTTTCGAATTTAACCTAATTTGCATTGAATGCTTAGTTTGATAAAGTTGTCAAACACTAATTGCACTACATAGTCACCTTAAAATTCTCCACAAATTTCTACATCTTAATATTTTCCACTAATTTTTTTCTCTAACAAGTCAAGCATATTGACCCACACCTCATATCCATGTGTTGTAGCATCAACACCAATTCTTTGGTAGGGGATAAATATATTTTTTTTAATGCTCCCCCTGAGCCAAATCTCTCAACTTAGTTTTTAGATGAAACATCTACACCAGGTGTTAGTAAAGACTCAAGAATAGTCTCATTGTCTTCCTTCTTTCTCTATATATTGTCCATCTCTTTCTTCATCTCTACTGGATCAACCTTTTCATTAGATCAATATTCTTTGCTGGATTATTCTTCTTGCTTGTACAAAATTTGGAAATGTGTCATGATCTTTTACAATTGTAAAAAATGAAAACATTTTGAATAAGCTTACTTCCACCCATTCTAGATCTACATTGATTATATTTATACCCAAATTCATTACGTGTATCACAGTAGCCATTGAAAATTGAAACCTCATACCATTGTTCTAGTGATTCATCATTTGACTTCTGCATTCACTAGCCTTATCACTAAATATTTTGCATGTAAAGCATTGACTGGGAAAAGATTGAACATTCTAATTCATTATGCTTTTGCATTCCATAGCCTTATGTTGAAATTTGTGGGAATAACAAAAACTATTAAAAGATGGGTACCTTTGTGGATTTGGTTGTCTGATTGGTGGTCTTTTGAAGTCTTTCATTTGATTTTTGACCTGCTTACCATTGGTCTTATTTTCCTTAGTCTTCTTTTGTTCATTATTCTTCTTTCCACCACTTGGTGTTTGATCTTCCTTTTAACTTTCACCTTTCTCAAAACCTGATCCTTATTTACTTTTAGATCACTTTTGGTTTACAATCATTTCGTCAAGCTTTGTAGAACTCATCTTGAATTTTTCTTCATGACTCTCTTCTTTTTCAAGATCTAATATCAAGGTCACAACTTCTTCAAATTTTGAACATTCCTCAAATTTTATTTTCATGTTAGCATCTAGACATTCTTCAATTATTCTTCCTTCTTCAACTTGCACTTTTAGACTGGTAATTTTTCATTGGCTTGCTTCAACTTCTTACTAACCTCTTGATGCCTTTCTCTAAATTTCTTGATTTTCTCTCTCAATTTTTGGATACATTCATCTACTTCTTTGAAATTTTCCTTTAGATATTTTTTCTCACTTTTAGTCCTTTCAAGATCTTCGATAGAAATTTTGAGTTCTCCCTTCATGTCAACCATGCACTCTTCTTCTAGGAATCTAACAACAGGAATATCTTCCAAAGGAGAAGGATATCTTCTAAGATCCATGTGTTCAACCTCCAAGATCTTCCCCAAGTGGTTAAGCTCCTTCCAAGTAACCAAGCTTTGATACCAATTGTTGAACACCTAGAAACTGGGAGGGGGGTGAATCAATATTCTTTGAAACCACTTAAACATCTAAAAACTCATTCCACATAGCATATTTAATTTATAGTAAGAAATTTTTCTAGTATTGGCATGTTGTGATGGTTTATAGGTGGCATTGTTGTTCTTGCCACCAAGGTTCAAACCCCGTTGGGGTGGTATTGTTGAATGGTTGTATCCGGTTCATAGCTCCGATCAAAAGCGTTTACCCCTTGATTAAAAAAAATTTATAGTAAGAAAGGAAAGCATGAAATCAACCATCAACATCAAATAACACATGAACACCATATTTTTATGTGGAAACCCCAAAAAGGGAAAAACCATGGTGAGGATTAGCTCACAATATATTATAATAGGTTATAAGATATTATAGAATTTCTCACTGTAGGTGGACTCACTACCCATAAAAAGAAGAATATATAGAAGAGAGTGGTGGTACATAGCCAATATTTAAACTATTACAGTTGCATCTACAATATGTATGAATTATAGTTCCATTGAAGATCAATATCCTAACTTTATACACTTCATACTGATATGCACTAACACTTTGCTCTCCTCTACATTCACCTCACACTCACATAACTCGCATCAACATTATCTATATTCACATTTACATACTCAAAACACCAAATATTATCCCACATATATATCGATCTCAACCTCAGACATCAATTAGCTTGGCCTAATTTGATGTATCTGTTGGTGTAATTAATATTTAATTACACTTTGCATAAGTTTACTTAGGCATATTTAATTCCTAAGTTATAGGTTTTCATCTTTATCTTATTGAGCTATCTTGTTGCTCAAGATAAGATTAGGTTTATGCATCTTTTCTTTTATAAAGCAAATTATCTCTTGTAATTAATTGTACTTCGAATATATCAATTTGCACATCTTTTACAAATCTCTTCTTTTTTGTTTTTCTCTTCTATGGAAGGTGATTTTTCTGTTTTGCAATCAGATCTTGGTTTCTAACATGGTATCAAAGCCACGATTTGCAGCCCCTTCTCATCTTTTTTGGAGGAATACATTGCAGAGCTCGTTCGGGGTCCCTCGAGGGCTTCATTCCTTGAGTACATTTATGCATTGTCTTGGATCAAATCGGGGTTTTCCGTTGGATTCAGAGCACTGGAAAAAGTCAAAAATAGCTTTTATTTCATTCATTTTGGTCACTGTTTGCCAGATTTGCGAGGGTTTCAAGCTCGGTGATTTTTCTGATAGATCTAAGGGTCGCCTTATTTTCAGAGCACTTTAGGCCCAAACAAACCTCGCCGTTGGATTCGCAACACCCAAAAACCCCTATTTTGATATAAAATTTGTCTGATTTGGACACAGTTGACTGGGGAGGCAAAAAACATTTGTCTAGGGGCCATATGGCCCTAGGCACGATTCTCGAGGTTCAAATTTCAAGAAAAATACAAAAAAATAATAAAAAAAATCAAATTTGAGGCACAGTTTTTATGTGGCCAGTACAAAAAGGTAGCACCACCACTGCACTGCTGGTGGCCACTGCTGCACCACTGGGCCACCTCCGCCACCGGCGGACTCCATCAAAATACCGCTAGCCCCGCGGGCTTTTACCTGAAGCATGCGGTTCCATTGGGAACTAGTGGCCCATGCTCTAGCCCCTTGCCATCCACAACCCCTGCCCCGGTCATGTGGGTGACTAGAGGCCGCACCCAATACCCAAGCCGCTGGCCCCCTGGTTCACCCAGGCGACCAAGGGCCTTATTTTTTTAGCTCTTAAGGGCTTCTAGGGGCAAAATTGGACTTTTTTGGAGCACTTTCACGGAAACGGGCGTAACTTGGGCATATGGCATCCTTTTTTTGCAAACAAGATATTTTCGGAAAGCTATTTCGATGCTCTACATAATGGTGTAGGTGTGATTTTCTATTTTTCTTTTTTGATACCTTTTTCAGCCTCGGAAGTCAGATGTTTCCTTTTTCACTCTAGGAGACGTATCCTGTGACTTGCTTATCTATTTTTTGTGATTTTCACGATGTTGGAAAGCTGGTTTTGGCCTCTATGAAAATATGAGGTCATTTATAGAAGATATTTATCTTATTTTATTCATGCATTCATTTTTTTTTCGTGCACTAAGTTTTCATTTTTGCTTATGTTTTTATTGTTTTGCATTCTCTCCTTCTGCAATCATTGGGTATTGTAATAATGAACTGATATAAAGTTACATTAAGGGGGTTCTTGCATCCATTCTTCTTATTGGTGACAACTCACATGAGTTTTTCTAGTTTCCTATTGTTTCATTTTAGCTTCTTTCTTGCTTAGCTAGACACATCTTTGGTTTGCATCGATTCACACTTTAGATTGGGAGTTTATTTTTCTTGATCCACATTGGCTCAGATCTTTCTAAGTTTGAGGGCCATGTTTTTATGGTTAATGTTCCAGAATCTTGATGGTACTCATCTTATGGATAGTTTTAGTTTCAGTTTGGCATTGGCTTTGAGAGACACAACTTCCAGATTTGTCATCATTATGGGTCCTTTCATCCTTTCATCTACTATTTCTTACAAATTCCAGGGTTGATCTAGTATGTGAGTTTCTAGTGTTCCTTGGCATCGGGTTTGTTGTTGCATTTGTGATTCCATTTTTGGTTTCAGTTGTAGAAAAAATTATCTTTCCTTGCTTGCCGGATTTGGGGTTCCAGTGTTGCTTCATCAGAGTTCTTCCAGTGATTCTTTGCAGCAGCTCATCTCATTGAGGGGGGGTTTTTCCCACTGGGTTTTCTCTCTCTTTTCATTTTTACATGGGTACCTGACCAGACCTTTGTTGTCGGGACCCATATCACATCATTTGCATAATAATTTGTTTCTCCCTAAGTTTCCCTTATGGGGGGTGTTGGTGTAATTAATATTTAATTAAACTTTACATAAGTTTACTTAGGCATATTTAATTCCTAAGTTATAGGTTGTTATCTTTATCTTATTGAGCTATCTTGTTGCTCAAGATAAGATTAGGTTTATGCATCTTTTCTTTTATAAAGCAAATTATCTCTTGTAATTAATTGTACTTTGAATTTATCAATTTTTACATCTTTTGCAAATCTTTTCTTTTTTGTTTTTCTCTTCTGTGGAAGGTTATTTTTATAGTTTGCAATCAGATCTTGATTTCTAACAGTATCATACAAAATATGCCTTGTTGGTTCAATCAAACAAATCATATACATTTTGTGCCTCAATCCAAACTTGTAACACATAAGATAGGTTAGGGTGGAACTATAATAACATCCTTATAATGTATAAATACTTACTCAAACTCCACAATACTCAAAACTATTTAGATGTTAGTATCGATAATGACCTAACATCAAAATTTACCAATTGTTCAATCACAAATGGACATGCAGACCTAAAAACTTCATGTAACTTAGAATATACATGCAACTGAAACCTATCAACACTTCCACAAATTCACAAAACTAGATACCAATCCAAAGAGAAGTGTGGATTCACCAAAGCATACATACTAAATTGGAAATCTCTGTCACTGCTAGACCCAAACTTTTTTCATTCATAACTTCTTCACCAAAATCCAACACAATGTTAAACTTTGGATTTAAACTCCATTAACATCTAGAAAAATTAAATGAAAAAATGGATAATAAGAATCTTCACAACTAACCAATGCAAACCAAATTATCGGATGTCTTATATGTAGAAACACCTATTTTGACACTTAGTCAATTTTTCACTGCAGCTGGCTACATCAAATCAAACCTTCTTGCAAATAAACATTTGATAACCATCTTCAATCATGCTCAAGCTATACAAGATGATCTACACAATTAACTTGATGTTGAATCACAATTTTGATATCAATGACAACATTGTACTGCATAGTGTGCAACTTGTATTCATACCTCATGCTCACATTGTCGACAAGTATATCAATAAAAAACTTATTTTTCTTCCAACAAACTAGGCAACAATCCATTACAAAAAAAATCAACTAAAAATATTTCTAGGACAACCCCACTAAGCATAAACCTAGCCCTCTCCATCAAAATCCTATCATTCTTTCCACAAATTCATTATACTGAGGGGTGTACAAATTTTTATCATGTTTTTCTATTCTATGTTCCTTAAAATACTTGTCAAAATCTATTTTAAAAAACTCACTACCATGATAAGTACTTGAAATGTTAATTTTTTCACTAGTCTATTTCTTATAATATCCTTAAACTCTTTAAAATAACTAATAGATTTAGATTTACTCCTAGGTAAATATACTCATATACTTCTGCTATACTCATCAATGAATGCATGTAATGAGCATATTTTAAGTCAAAGTAAAATTAATTGGGCCAAAACATAAAAATATATCAATTCCAATACCTTGGATGATTGATGAGAACTAGATTAAAATGGAAAATGGTTTTTTCCATAAATTCAATCATGTAATCATTTAACCAATCAATAAGTACTTGTTTAAGGTACTTATTCCCTTCTTGCCTATATGACCCTTTTGTTGATGCCATAAAATAATTTTATCTATATAAATATTAGTTTGAAAAGCATGTGAACCCTTAGGTACCCATAAATCATGACCATCAAAAGTGGACATAATATTGCTTCTTACTATTGGTTCTAATACAGAAGGTTACAATTGTATAAATCTCCTCACTATAAGAATACAAGATGCACTGAACCATATATGCATCTAGATAAAATAGAGTTCCTATCCTAACACCCTTAGCAAGAACCATATCTCCTTTTACCATCCTACACCCTCCACTTGAGAAAATAATCTACACACTTAAATAATTCAACTTACTAATAGATTTTAGGTTTCATTCCAAATTAGGGATATTTATTACACCATTTATCCCCTTCATTCATCCATAAGGGAAAGAAATTAAGATTCTTCCATGAAAAACTATATTTATAGGAGAATCATCTCCATGGTACACCTTCCAATCATAATATTTTTTATGTTTAATTAACCAAACTCAATATGAGGCTATTTAAAAATATGAACTAGTGTCAATAATCCATGAACCTTGTTATGCATGTGTAACCAAGGTAGTGACAAATTTATCATCAAATTTTATAATTTTTCCTATTTTTTTTCCTCCTTACAGTCTCTTATATATAATGGCCAGTCTTTCTAAAATTAAATTATATTTCCTTAGAATTAGAATGATATGTAGATCTTCAACAAGATTAGATCTATAATTTTCTTATTTCTTTTCCATTTTCATGTTTTGTCTTTTTTTCTACCAAAATATCTAGGGCCTCTTTTTTATACCCATTTTCAACTTTCTAGTAGTGGTCCCAATAGTCACATGAAGGAATTTCTATAATTTGGTAAAGAAGAAAAGAAAGTCATGAAATAGTTTGCATCCATTTTTAATCCAATATAGTGCAAGTGGGTAGCAACCTTGTTAAATGCATTTAGGTGTTGAACCATAAAACCATCATCCTCTATCTTGAGAGTATATAAATAATTCCTTATAAATGGATTGTGTGTTATGGTGTACCATCCTCTATTTAGCTTGATATAAATCTCTCAATTTCATCAAAAAATGTGTTATGGTGTTATCTTCATGTACAGTCAATAATAATTTATCAATAAAATATATTCTAGAATGAGACCCTTAGCTTTTTCTATTTTCTCCCTTTATTTTTTCTACATAGTATTAGGTTTTTATCCAAGTAGTGAAATTAATAGATCTCAATCCATGAGAATTTCCTCCATTATATTCCTCCAAAGTTCAAATTTTATGTGTATGAACTCCATTTTTTTTGGATGTTCTTGTAATATTTTTTGTAGTGTCAAAAAAATTAACCATTTTCACACTTAATTTGGGAATGAATGGTTAATGATAAAATGGACTTAATTGTGCCTTATTTAGGGTGTTGTAAAGTGCTTCTTTTCACTTTCACACTAATCTAGGGATTTATTAATTAATTGGCCCCTTAAATTCAAATCCAAGCCTAATTTATTGCATTTTCTGAGGGATAAAACTTGATACTCATTAATAATGTTTCATAACACTTAATTTGGTAAGGTTTGAGTCATAGGCAAGTGACCTAGGACCCATTTTCCACCTGGTGAATGGATCCTTCCTAGGTCCTAGGACCCCCTTTTTGCATGTTATTTTATATCGCTAAAGCATGTCCTACTTGAGTATGCTAGGATCCATTCACCCTATGGTGAATGGGTCCTCCTTAACTTAGGACACCCTTTTTGAACATATTCTTGGTGGGATTTTAGTGATTTCAAATCCTAGATCTGATATTAGCTTGTGTTATTTGAGTTTTGGGATTAAATATTAAGTTAATTATAAATATAAGATTATTTTACATCGTTTCACCTATAATTTTTATGTGCCTTCATGAGATCAAAAGAAAGACCATTATAGAGCATTTAAGAGCATTTCAAAGGTAGATTATCAAAGTTTTATTGCAACATTCAAAGTTCATATCATCATGTCAAAGGCATAGTGCATCATGCATGTGATTGAGCTAATATGTTGATAAAGCAGGGACCCATTCACCACTAGGAGAATGAGTCCTTAGTGAGCCCTAAAACAACACATTTTCAACAAGGTACACATCATTTCAGCATCTTAAAACCTTCCTTATTTTTGTTATAATAGTTAGATTTGATTTGTGATTGTTATGTATGCATTATATCACTCATAATTGAATGAAACATACCCAAATTCAAAATTAGGTTCATCCATTTGATTAATCCCATTTGGGTGAACCTCTTTTTCTATGTTTCATTTGGTGAACCTGAATCTTTTGAACATTGTAGTTTTCTGATTTTGGAGTCTCTTTTCATCTTAGATTAGATCTCGCATTCATTTGAATTTATTTGCATTGAATTAGATCTCATTTAGGGTGTCTCATTTTGCATTCAAATTTGCATCTCATATAGGGTTTTAGGATTGCATTTTTTGCAGTCCTTTAAATATGAAAAATAAAATAAAAATTAGTCATCTTGCATATCATTTAGATCACATAAAATTACATATCAAACTAGGTCTTTTAGTTCATCATTTTATCACATTTCCAACTTACATTTCACATTGCATTTACAGAGAATTAAACCTAAAACTTACTATAGCAGACCTGAATCTAAAAATCATTAGAAAAGACCTAAAAATCTGTAAAACCCAATTTCAAAACCCTAATCTAGGACCCATTCACCCTAGGATGAATGGGTCCATGTTAGGGTTACAAAGGTAGGAAGTTTTCATAGTTCCTGAGCTTCAATATCATATTTAGAGCTTCTCAAAAAACCATACCAAGACCCATTCGCCACTAGGCGAATGAGTCCTTGGAGGCCTACAAAAATCAACTTTTCTACACTTTTTGGTGATTTTCTACACTTCCTAGGCTTGCTGGTAACCTACTGTATCAATCTAGAAAGTTTTAGGAATGTCTATTTTATGTATCTAGGTCAAATCATCCATTTAGTGTAGTCATTTTAAAGCATTTCAAAAATCAATTCACTATTAAAAAATTTCATATATGTAGGACATTTGTTCACATTTCAGAAGCATCAACATAATTTAGATAGCTTACTTTTTTATGTTCGCATGTTTTCTTTTGAAGTATTTAGTGTTCATAGAGTATCACAAGGCTTGTATGATTCTATTTTCTCTACTCGTGAGCATAATCTAGGAAAACAAAATAAAATCTTTGACAAGCATATTAGCTACCTACCTCTAATATCCATCGGATTTGTAAGAATTTCATAACACAAGAGGATCCAAGCATAAACAATCATGGCAATCATAATTGTTCTTCTCCCAATACCTCTCCTATTAGTGACAAACGTATCTTGGCGAAAGAAGATACTATAGACATCGGAATTTGACCACCCCTATATGGTCAAATTCATCCCCTTTATTCTCCTATCCCGCATCCCTCATCTTTGTTAATTAAATATTTTGTTATTTAATTAATATTCCCCTTTTCTAAAGTCCCTAAAGTATTTAATTAAATAATTAAATACTTTATCCCTTGTCCCCTTTCTTCTTTAAATTAAATAAATACTTTAATTTATATAATTTAGTCATTTTCCTTTTATGGATTTAAATCAATTTTAAATTCATCATTTTCTCTCTCCTTGTCCCATCCTCCATAATTCTCCTTAATTTAGGTTAATTTAAATTAACCTATGATTTGGATGTGCACACCCCTAATCCTAAGTAGCATCACATCCTCCATAATTCTCCACTTGCCCTTAATCCTTTATTAATTCGTCTAATCCCTTGTTTTCACAACTTTAATTACTTGATTAGGTCAACCTAATCCTTATGCCATTTATGGCATACCCCCAAGTCAACCTTCATTAATTTCTTTCTCCTTTTGGAGAAGGCAACCCACTCCCCATGTGAATTTAAAATTCACATTTATTCTCCCTAGATCTTTTAAGGAATTTTTAATCCCTCCCCTCTTCCCCATATGGATATTTGAGGAATTTTTAATTCCTCATACATCCCATCACCCACATAAGTAAAATGACCTCCTTTATGAGCAGACCTTGTCCCAATCCCTAGGTACCATAAGGTACCTCCACCTCACCTCCCTTTTGACACCTCATCTACCACATGGTAAGATGTGAGGGCTTGTGAGTTCTCAACTCACCCTAGCCCTTGATCTTTTCCATGGTGGCCTCATCTTGACCCTTCATTTTCTAGAGGAATTTTCCCTAAAATTAGAGGATTTTTCCCTCATTTGGCAGGATCATTCAATCACACATTTTGCACTCTAACTCTCAAGCATTCATCCAAGCCAAGAAACTCCATTGTTGCAGCTTCATTTGTATCCACCTTTTGCATCCATTGCAATACCCATTCACAACATTGCATTCCCTATCATCCCACAATCATTTAGAGTTAGGTTGCATGCTATTTTCCATCCAAAGAAGCACACATTCGAACAAAATCAACAAGGCCAACCAACTCATCAACTTGGACAAGGTAACACACTTCTTTTCATCTTTTATTTTGTTCAAGTTCAACTAGGCTAATCATTAAGGTGTTGTTTGTGTTTTCCTTGTTTACATTCCATTTATTTTGAATTTTAGACTAGGAATTCACCTGCACACATTTTTGGCATGCCCGGTGAGACCCACGTCATGGGTCTACACTTTCACATTTGTTATTTTTTCACGTTTTGTAGGTTCAAATTTTACACACAGGGGCCAATCCACTCTAATAGGTGAACTCGCTAGTTACAAAGGTGAATCTGAAGTCAACAAAGGTGAACTCGAATTTTCCCTTTTGTAAAAAGGGGAAAACTTGAAACCAAGGGAAAAGTTGCTTCTAACAGAGTTGAACTTGGAGTGATTTCCAAGAAATAGGCGAGAGTGATCGAGTTACATAGGTGAAAGAAAATTTTCTCATCTTCCAAAATAGGCGACTTCAAATTCACCTATTTTCCCAGAACAGGGAAATTTTCCTCACATAGAGGTGAATTTGAGGTACTCTCGAAACTTAATTTTTCAATTCCCAGCTTCAATTTGGTTTCCATTTCAGGTACTGATCTGCTAACTCATCTATTTGTGAGTGTACCTTTTTACTAACAATTTTTACAGTGATTGTCTCTCATCCGTCCAAGATCGATGGTGAAAATTATTGACATATTTTCTAAAGGACGATCAGTCGAAGACCCCTTTAGTTAGTATGTCTATTGTTTTCTTGCACTAATCTAGGAACACATACATTAATTAAAGGGTCAATATACTTTATTTTCTATGTTTGGGAGTAAACTGCTGACGTATCTAATCACCTTGTGCCTTCTGGTGATCCTAGGTGACGAGAAATCACACTTTTCTTTAGTCCAGTCTAGTCTACCCAAGAGGTGCTAGTGCATCTAAGCTCTTCCCTTCTGCTACATGTGAGCCTGGGGACCTACTGAAGCAATTAGTATCTTTTTCCTTTAGCAGGACCTGCCTCAAATTTCATCACACAGGGGATGATTCCAACCACGTGTTACCGGTGGGGTATATAAATGGGCGAGAGCTAAAGTTGTATCCCAATCTAGTCACATCATCTCTAGCAAAGCATAGAAGCTAGGGTGATACCTAGATAAGATGTGTAGGGTTGGTCTGAGTTTCCAGTACCTTACTGGTGCTCCTGATCCATGCTTGTGACAGGCTAGTATTCATGGTTGTGCCTCACGTACCTATCATATATCAAGGACACACAAGATTACCTTGTATAGCCTAGATAGAGACCCATGTTTTAGTCACGGATTGGTGTAGTCTAGGGGATGCACACCATACCCTGAAGTTACTCTCCACATACTCCCTTGGGTTGAGATAGAAATCCTCATGGTGGACTATGATAGTCCTTGAGAGAGAGTGTGAAGGTGAGCCTGTGGCATCTGTTCAGGACCCTGTTCCACTAGAGTGCTAGTTATCCACCTTCGTGAGAAGGGTGATCTAGAGAACCACCCTAATATCATAGAGTATTAACCTTGGGTTGTCCTCTCAAGGTGGTGGGCCTACATCAAGTTTGTAAACCTTCAATAATAATTTTAGGATTGTGTTGCTTGGTGTGTCTTCATTGTGTGATACCAGTTCCTTTATTTTCAATTGAGTCAATCCAGCCTTTCTATTTGTTGTTTGACATGTTTTTTGTCCTTTTCCACAATCAGCCCCTACTCTGTGAGGTGAATTTGCTTCTCGCAAAGGTGAATTTTCACTATGGACAAGTGATTTTTCCCTGCAAAAGGGCAATCCTTTGTCTGAGTCCAGTCTAGGTCATCCTTTTGAGTGATTTCGTCTTTGCAAAAGGCAAATTTTCCTATGGGTTCCTTTTTTGGGTAACCTCATTTTTTCCTATTCCCTGAATAAGCGAGTCTATCCATCCTTTAGGTGAGTCTATATCCTGACCTTGTTTGTCAAGTCCGCCCGTTCTCCCTAGAATAGGTGAATTTGTCTTCTCCTTAGGCGAACCTCTTGTCCATAGGGGTGATCCCACTCAATCCTTCTTCGTCAAGTCCACCTATTCTCCCTAGAATAGGTGAATTTTTCTTCTCATGGGGTGAACCTACTGGTCATAGGGGTGATCCCATTTTTAGTCTGATTCTTCCCATTTGTTCATCCCTTTAGATAGGCAAACCTGTTTTCCATAGGAGAAAATTTGTTTCCATCTGATTCTTTCCTTGTCCATACGAGTTTGGATTTAGGCAAATCCATTTGGCCAATAGGAGATCCCATTTTTAGGTGAATCTGTTCATCATCTGTACAATTCAAGAAATAGGTGAATTTGTTATCCCAATGGGTGATTTTGAAAATTGAGTTTTCCCATTCTCCTATGGTCTTCTAAGGTTTTAGGAAATTCTACTTTACTTAGAGGTGATTCTATTAGAGTTTAGGCAATCCTAACCATAGATAGGAAAATTTGCATCTCAACTTTGCCCATTTCTTGTGTATCCTTCATAGATAGGAAAATTTTCATCCTAAGTTTTCTCGTTCCTTAAGTGTCCTCTAGAGATAGGTGAGTCTGAATCTCAAATTTTCCTGTTTCTTGTCTATCCTCAAACATAGGTGAATTTGAGTCCCTTGAATAGGTGAGTTTTCTTAACACAGAGGTGATTTTGCTTCCCTTAGATAGGTGAAGTTGTGACCTAAAGAGGAAAATTTGTGCTATACAGAGGCATATGCACTACCCATACAAATTCTAGAGAGAATCCTTTTGGCCACTAAAAGCCTATCATTTTCTGAGTGCTTTGCTACAAATGAAATTTTTTTATCATTATGCATTTGCTCATAATCGTTACTTTAGTCTATCTACATTTTCCAAAAGTCATCCCTTCATCAATAAAATCATATAGGTGCATCTTAGAGTTTCCCTAGATTGCATATCCATCATTAATTCATCAATCCCAATCCCCTAGACTTCGTTTCAGAGATTTTTATCCAAGTTGGCTTAGGTGCCTGATCTTGATCATCATCATCCACCTCTACTTAGGATTGTCATCCATCCTAAGTCAGTCATCACCTTCGGCCCAATCAATCTAATTCAATCTTGAGGTAGATTAGGTGTTGTAAACACCCCTTTTAAAATTTAATCTGATTGTCAGCACCTTACGTTATCTATTCAAACCTCTAAACTTATTTTCTAGATCCAATTGCATCAGTCCTATCCAATCGACCATCCAATCCTATCAAACCATCTCATCCCATCAATCAATCTAATCCAATCCAATCGCATCCTCTATCTAATCAACCAATCAATCAGTCAAACCCTCATCCATCCCAATCAATCCTTTAATCATCACTTAGGTCATCCTCATCTGCATCCTAGAGTGTAGCCTCATCTTAGTTCATTTGGTATTTTTGCACTTTCATGCTCGTTACCACCTAATCACAAGTAAAGAAAATCAAGGTAGAATAGGCTCAAGGTACCCAAATCGATACTCCTCAGGATCCTAACAGTGATGGCTCCTCATAATCCAATATTGAGGTTCACGTTGCATTGCCTCTTGTTGATGACAGCATGGTTGTCCAACCTGAGGTCATAGTTGACGAATAATCCGACCAATCTCCAAATGATCAATTTCCTCCTTAATGAGTGTGGCGATAAAATTCTTGCCACCATAATCATGAAAGGAGCCAAACCATGTTGGGCTTGATCTATCGCAATATGTTAATATCACACTACTTGCACCCCTGGTATTGCAAGATCCTCATAATTCATAGAATGTTCCAAGAAATTCTTACATCCCCCAAGGTCCACCCGTAGATAATTGGTATCATCCTAGGTTTGGTAATGGCATGCTTTATCAAGTCACACATCCCCCTCAAGTTCTGATTTCAATCATGGGAGCATCACTTGATCCTAATGATCCCCTTGCTTATGGTATGCCACAGAATCTCCCTCCACCACCACTTTTGAATGTCCTGCAAGGCCCAACTCCTGTGTCATCTGCACCACCTCTTCCACCTAATCAACCAGGTCAACCACCAATTAATACTAGGTGAAATCCTTTTACCACATTACCACCACCTCTAGGATCTACACCTGCATCCAACTTACCACCACCTCCATTTACCTCTCAACAACCACCTCAGAGCAATATCCCATCTTTGCAGCCACCACAAGGTAATCCACAACAAACCTTGTCACAACCGCCACAACATACTACAATCCCATCTCAACCACCTCATCAACAACTTCCATAGAAAAATATCCCAGTCCCACAACAACAATAATAGCCACCCTTGCATCAGCAGCAAGGTAATCCATTTCAACCCCCTCACCGACTACAAGCTCCCCCGCATCAACAAATATCATAAAAAATTCCATTCTTCCAGCAACCATTAGTCCCTCAACAAACCCAAATCCCATCTTGACCCCTTTACATGCAGTCCTCATCTTATCAACCACCTCCTTAGGACACGCAAATCCCCACATAGCAACAACAATACCACCAACAGATTACCCCCAATATTGCTTCTCAGTACTTGTACCATCCGTGAAGCACTTACTATGTACAGCCTATTGTATCTAATCTAAACCCTAGTTATGTGTATGACAATCCACAACAATCCCAACAACAGTCGCCTTACATTACCCCTTTGCAACCACAGCAAAATGTTCACTATTAACAGCCTAATCCACAAGAACCTTTGTACGCTTCCCAACAATACACTACTTATACTTATCAATCAAATCCATACTATGCCTCCCAACAATAGCCATCCTACCAACAACCTTCATACCAACAAGGTGCTTCCACCTTCTATTATCAAATGCCTCCATCATATCAGCAAGGGTCCTCCACTTCATATTACCAAAATCTTTCATCCTATCATCAATCTTACATCAATCCACAACCACAACCCACCTATACCAATCAGTATCAACAAACGCCTCCATATACGCCTCCACCAGCATACGATCAAACCACTTTGGCCCCATCTTCATCCTACCAACAATATGGTCCTTATAATCAATCCAATCCATCTAATCCGCCTCCCTTGACACCTGCTAACAAGGAGTGGGAAGAGGTCAAAGACACATTGAAAAACTTGAAAGCTAGGACATCTAAGAAGTGTTTCAAGTTTGAAGAGATTTTTCCCTATCCATTTGATCCCTCAATCTCACTTGTTCCTTTTCCATAGCATTTCAAATTTCCAAAGTTTGACAAGTATAAAGGAACTAAGGACCCAAAGAACCACCTTTAGGAGTTCTACTCTCATTTTCAAGAAGTCCTCCATAATGACAACTACCTCCTACAGTTATTCCATAGGAGTCTAATGGAGGTGGCTCTTGATTGGTTTATGGCTCTTCCAAAGGGATCAATCTCTTCCTTTGCATATCTTTAGAAAAAATTGTTACACAATTCTCCTTCAATTTGGAGAAGGATATCAATACCCTAGATCTTCTGAAAGAAAAACAATGTGAAGGAGAGACCTTTGCAAGCTATCTGCAAAGATGGCATGCTTTGGCTAGTCTAATGAAATCCCAGCTTAGTGAGAAGGAAATGGTCACTCTCTTCATGGAAAAATCTCATAGAGACATGGCCCATAATCTCAATCTTCATTATGTCACAACCTTTATAGAGGTCATAGAAAAAGGTCCTATCATTGAGAGAGCACTCATTGCCAATGGACATATCAAAATTTATAATCCTGACAAGGATAAGTCATCTGGGGATAAATCACACTATTGGAACAAAAACAAGAACATTGTCAATGATGGTGTCACTAACACCAAACATGTTCAGGTAGCTAATACCTCCCATAGATCACAGTATGTCCCTAATCAACCATATTTTTCTAATGTCATATCAGTGCCACAAGGGGCACCTTGTCCTCCTCAACAATCCAATCAGCAAAATTAGGGGAACAATAAACGTACATTCACTCAATTGGGAGAATCCTTAAGTGCCATATTTAATAGACTCCTTCAAGCAAGCTATCCAGTTACCTATCCTATGACCAAACCTTTCTATGATTCTAAACCAAATCCTTCCTAATATCAAGAAAATGAATATTGTGATTTTCATAAAATTAAAGGGCATTCCATGAACAAGTGTCAAGGACTAAAAACGTGCATCCAAGATCTTATAGATTGAGGTGATATCCAAGTGGATTCTAACCAGGCCACATCATCCAATGCCCAGCTCTAGATATACCAAAATTCCTTCCTGAAACATAATCAGGGTGCTAGTATGTCCAATGCAAATCTTGGGTCGAGTAATAACAACAGTCAAAATAACAACAGGAATAATTTCAGCTACAAGAACGTACCCTATAACTATGATGGCATAGTTATGTGCATCATTCAAGTAGAGCTATTGGATGTTATGCATGTGTTGATGATATGTGGTTGTCACACTATTAGCATATGTTGCATTGAAGGTTGTATATGTTGAGGATATTAAGAAAATTGTTAAATGAAGAGTTTCAGGTTCCTAGTGGTACAATGAAGGCCATGAAGGTGTATTGTTTTGTATGTTGAAGATCAATTTTTGTGGATTAAAGGGTTTGTTTATAAGTGTATCTAGTTCATCCACCAAAATTTTTAGAGGTCCGTGTGAAGTTTTCATCATGCTATGAATAGTTGTGTTCTAATAGTATTTTTGTGGGTTCTGTCAGTATTCCTAAGTGAAGATTATGTGTTTCTAATAATTCCTATTGTTTTGGATGTCTCTATGTTGTTTCTTGGTGTTCATGGATGTTTCTAGATCATGCTCTATCTTTTTTGTATGTCCACATTGATCGGTGTGATCGTGGTCAAATATTTTTTTTTGTATGTTCATTTTTTCATGTTCTTGGCCAACATGATGGTGGCAATGTGTTGTGGATCTTTGAGGTGTAATTAATTAAAGTCTTTTTGTGTTGAAGTTCTTAATTTGGGTCTCCACTATGTTATGGCTGACCTTGGTGGATTCACATTGCAAATTTATTTTTAAATTTGGGCCGATATTGAAAATATATTTTATTTTTATGGCCGACTAAGTTGTGGATGTAATCTCATGTTGCGGATATATAAGAGTGATTGTTTCTTCGGTTGATGAGAGTGTGTGTGGTGGTTATTTCTTTGGATATTGAGTCCTCTTTTGTGTTTGAGTATTGAGTTCTAGGCAGTGTGCATGAATGCATGTGCATTCCCATTATTCATATAATTTTAATAGGGTATAATATTGTGGTCTAATCTCCACCATGGTTTTTCCCCTAACAAGGTTTACATGTAAAAATCTTGGTGTCCTTTTTGTTTCTAATGTGTTGATTGTTTATGGTTTATTATTCATTCATCAGATCTAAGATTAAGTAAAGATTGAAAAGTTTAATTATTTTGTGACAACTGATTCACCTCCCCCTCTCAGTTCTCTATCCTTGTTTTGTGAATAATTGGTATTAGAGTAGGTTCCTCTGAAGAATTTTAAAAGCTTGAGGTGATCTAAGATGGCATCATACAAGAAGGATAGTCCTAGACTCGATGGAACAAACTACTCATTGAGGAAAACTAGGATGGAGTGTCATTTAAGGTGTATTGGTGAACCCTTTTGGAAGATTACAAAGAATACATATGTTATTCCTATGAATGGTCCTTTCACTATTGATGAAGTTAAAGAAGCCGAGAATAATGTCAGGGCTATGGAAGCTTTGTTGAGTGCTCTAATAGATTCTGAAATGAAAAATGTGATAGGTTTTAAGACAACTCATGAGATGTGGATGAAGCTGGAAACTTTGTATGAAGGTTATGTGCGTGTGAAGATGGATAAGCTACAGAGTTTGAAAGGAAAGTATGAAAACTTGAAGATGGGTGAAGATGAAAATATTTCTTCTTTTATGCAAAGAGTAAATGAAATAGTGATGGTTCTTAGATGTGTTGGTGGTACCCTGGAAGAGGAAGAAATTGTGGCTAAGGTGCTAAGATCATTTCCTACCTCCTCCAAAGCAAAGGCTCATGCTATTGAAGAAACTAGATCATTGAAAAATGTGACAAGAGATACACTGATTGGTAAACTTGTTGCTTTTGAGTTGAGTGAATTTGGTGAATCTATTCCCAAGACTGAAACTACATTTAAGGCTACTGTATCTAGAAGAAACAAGCAAAGATATGATATGGTAGAAAGTTCTAAGAAGACATTCAAGTATGAAGAAGAGATGAAACAACTTGAAGATGAATAAAGAGAAGTAGAAGAGTTGGAAGCATTGATTGTAAAGAAATAAGGTAGAGGACAAGGTAAGTATAAAGGATAGTTTCCTATCAAATGTTTTTCCTACAGTAAAATAGGTCATTTTGCATTAAGGTGTCTTGAAAGAGTTCCTAGGTCTAAGCCTTAGAAATATATATTTTAGAAGACATTTTATTTTGTTGAAGAAGGTGTGATAGATGAAGAGTCTAATAAAGAGAATGGAAATGAAGATGATTTGGTTTTCATTGCTATCAAGGAAAATAGTCCAATGGCTACTAAATCTGCTAAAGTTGAGAAAGATCTTGGAGCCTGAATTGAAGAAAAGGATGATTGGGTCATTGATAGTGGATGCTCACATCATATGACTAGTGACAAAATAAAATTTGTAGTTCTAGAGAAGTATGATAGTGGGGTTGTGATATTTGGAGATAACAATGCTTGTGTGATTTGTGGCAGAGGATCTATTTGTCTTGATGGTAAGCATAACACTGATGATGTTCTTTATGTTGAAGGATTGAAGCATAATCTACTGAGTGTTGGAAAAATGGTGGACAAGGGTTATGATCTTCAGTTCAAAAATGGAAGATGTAGGATACTTGGAAGTTCTGGAAATGTGATTGCTTCAGGTAAACAGACAAAAGGTAATAGTTTTCACCTGAATGTTGCTAGTGAAAGTTGTTTAATTTCTCAAGTGGATGAAATCTAGTTATGGCATAGAAGGTTGTGTCATGTGAACTTTGATAACATTTTAAAGGTAAGTTCCACTCAAGCAATAAGAGATCTACCTAAGTTAGTGAAGCCTGCTAACACAATTTGCAAGGACTGTCAAATGGGAAAATAAACTAGAGTTTCTTTTCAGAGCAAACAACATCATTCAAATGAATTACTGGAGCTAATACATACTGATCTATGTGGTCCCTCCAAAGTCAAAAGTCTCCATGGTGAAAGGTACTTTATGTTAATTATTGATGATTATTCTAGAATGATATGGGTTGCTTTCTTAAGAGAAAAATGTGAAGCATTAGAGAAGTTCAAAAGTTTCAAAGCTATGGCAGAGAATGAGAAAGGTCTGAAAATTAAATGCTTAAGGTTAGAAAGAGGTGGTGAGTTCACCTCTAGGGAGTATAATTCTTTTTTTCATGAGCATGGAATTAGAAGACAATTATATGCTCCTTGAACCCCTCAACAAAATGGAGTTGTAGAGAGGAAGAACAAAACAGTTCTAGATGCTACTAAAACAATGATGATTGAAGGAAATGTGCCTCAAATCTATTGGAGTGAAGTTGTAATCACTGTTGTGTACACTTTGAACTAGGTAAATATGAATGGTAATTCTAGTAAGACTCCTTTTCAACTATGGCTTGGTTATAAGCCTACTGTTAGGTATTTCAAGATCTTTGGAAGCAAATGCTACATCAAAAGAGATGATGATATAGGAAAGTTTGATACAAGAATTGATGAAAGAATATTTCTAGTTTATTCTACTAGAAGCAAGGCCTACTCATGATACAACAGAAGACTAAGAAGAATGGTTGAGAGTGAAAATGTCAAAGTTGATGAGGATTCTGCTAAATCATCTAGATATTGTGGATATGATTTAGATGAAGATAATACAAACAAAGGAAGAATTTTCAAACATAGAATCAACTTAAAATTGTGCCATATGTTCTGGTAAAGCAATTTCCATTTGTTCCAGTAAACCAAGGTAGTTAGGAAGCAGAGACAAGTGCAAGTGCAGAAGAGAGAGCAGAAGAATCAGAAGTTCAAGAGAATTCCAAAACGCTGAGGTATGTAAAACTAAATCATTCTAAAAATCAAATTATAGGTGACAAGAATAAAGGTGTGCAAACTAGAAGGAAGATTGCAAAATACTTTTACCTAATTTCCAATATTGAACCTAAAGATGTCAATGAAGCTTGCAATGATGAATATTGGATGGAAGCTATGAAGGAAGAACTAATGCAGATCGAAAAGAATGATACATGGATACTTGTTGCAGTGTTAGAATTGGTTATGGACGCCACCCAAGATCTATGGACCAAATGGAAAGCACAAGAAAAGAGAGAGAAATTATGACAAGAATAAACTGTATTCAATGTCATTAATATGATATGACTATGATTATGATTTGATTACAAATGAGAGAGACCCCTTGGTTATATAGCCAAGGTAAGAACATAGGAGGGCATAAGATTATGACAAGTGTCAGAATCTTATGACATGAGACAACTATGAAGACTTATCACTCCACAAAAGGTGGAGAGATAATCACATGATGTGTCCACAAAAGGTGGAAGTGATGAGGTATGACATGTCAAGTCCACCAAAAGTGGAGATTATCCAACAACCTCCTATGTGGTCCCTAAGTAAACTTAACTAAGGTGTAATTATGACCTAGGACAAGGTACAAGATATTTAATTACACCAACACCCCCCCTTAAGTGCAACTTAGGGAGTAGTGCACAAATGCAAACAATGCAAGATGGGTCCCGGCTACTAGGCCATGTTAGGTACCCATGTACAAACAATGCAATCAATGCAATCTCTCACGAGGAAAGGGAGAAAACCTCATGGGAAAAACTCCCCCTCAAAAGAGAGATGAAATACAAAAAAGAAATACAATACTCTCAATGAAGAATGAGAAGGTAAAAACCCCATGTGAGGAAAAAGACCCCCCATAAGAGAGAAGTAGAAGAGAAGCAAGGTAGCCCCCCCTCAATGTTGAGTCTCCTGCAATGATGGTAGAAGCTCGACATTGAATGCTAAAGATGATCCAATTGCACCGAACAACGTTCCTCCCCTTAGGAAGAAACAAAACCAAGGATGTATGTAGGATATCATGAAGATGGATGATGGATGATGATGTTGTCTCTGCAGAATGCTCAAGTGTCTCCATGTCGATGCAGAAAGTTGAACCACTCCAATCAGGCGTTCTAGGCCACACTGCTAAAGAGTACAATCCAACATCTAGTAGAGAATGATGTAGAACATAATCCAAAGACAAAGATATCCCCTCTGAAGACAAAGAAGCCTCCTCCAAATGCTGTCCAAAAGTATCCACACTCACGCCAATCTGTGAAGAATGATCATGTAGAGAATGAACAAGAGGGTCAAGGTGTTCCCTCACAACAACTGAAGAAGGTTCATCTTCATCAAAGAGAAGATGGATGCAATCAATGGTGTCCTCCAAATCTGCAAGATGAGACTCCACAAACAAGTCTGAAATACCTGTCAGAAAGCCATCCAAAGTAGCCATATCTAGAAGACTATGTATATTCTGCTGCACTGAATCACTAGGAGTCAAAACTGTTGAATCACAAGTAGCATCAACTACAACAGTAAGTGGAGGAGATGAAATGCATGGCTCAAGTACTGGGTCTGATGTGAGTATGCCCAAGTTCAAAAAGCCAAATGTCTCCTCAGAATCATAGTTGTGATCAACAGTCGAAGGAACATCGTCATCATCAGAAGCAAACTGTGCAAAGGAATACAACCGAGATGAATGATCAACCACCCCAGTAGCAATGACATCTCTAGTCTCCAAGTCACGAATGATAACTGAATCAGGAGTGAACTCCATAGTTCTCCCATCTCCACCATGTGTAATCTGATAAATGGAAAGTAGATTGTTCGTCAAATGAGGAACACACAAGACATCCTGAAAAGTGTTATCCCCAATGCTAATAGATCCCTTCCCTATTACACTCATGTATGTATTGTTTCCCATCAAGATAGGAGACATTGAACAAGGCTGAAATGAAGAGAAGATAGTCTGTGAAGATGCCATATGATGTGATGCTCCTGAATCTAGAAGCCATCTCCCTGATCCTGGACTTGAATGAGCACAAAGAGCTTGTCCTTTATATCCTGATATATATGTTTGACCTTTGTCCTTTTTAGACTGTTTTGAAGTAGAAGGAGAAGAAGATTCAGACATTCTAGAAGGCAAATCAATGTGATTCTTTTTGAGAAGATTTTTCAACTCATCAATATCCTTCTTATAACAATAGTGTTCTTCATGTCCATCCTTCTTGCAATAAGCACAAAAAGGTCTCTCCTTCTTAGATGATTCTCCTTTTGAAGAAGATTTTTTCTTTTCTTGATCTGAATGTGGTTTTACTTGATCTGAATGTTGATTATTCTTTGCTTTCTTTGGTTTCTTATCTGATTCTGATTCTTTCACCTGATTAACCAACAATGCCTGAGATTTAGAACTCTTGATGAGACCCATTGAGATAAGCTTTTGTTGCTCATGTATCAACATCTCAGAAAATGCTGTAAATGAAGGTGTAGTGTATGCAGACCCCATAGTCAATCTATGAGTATGAAAGCTAGAAACAAAGGAAGCATAATCAGGACCAAGTTTGTTCATTGTATTGTACACCAACTGGATGTCCTTCTTATCAATTCCACATGCTTTACATTTCTCTTTTAGATCATTAACCTTTGTGATGTAGTCTTGGATGTTGTCAAAGTTCTTAGGATCAAGATTCATCAAATCATTATCAATTTGATAGCCTCTTACTTCATCTTTTGTACCATACAATGTTTTCAATTTTTCCCAAGCTTCATGAGAATTTGTACATGATTCAATCTGAAACAACAAATCTTGAGAAACTAGTCTACGAAGACACCCAAGAGCTTTGGCATGTTTGATCATCCATTTTAACTTTTTCTCATCATCTGTAGGTTCAGGTACCTTATTTTCAACATATAGAGAGTGACCTTCTGTCATTAGTATATTCCATGCATTTTGATGCCATGTTGAATAATTATATGATGTGAGCAAAGGAACCTTAGAATGATCCATGAGAATGAAAGAGCAAAGCAAACAGATCAAAGACAATGCACCAAGAGACCCCCCCCAAATCACTCAATCAAGAAAACCCCCAAGCAATATCTGATTTGGCACTTTATATTTAGTGCGTTTACAGTTGCTAGATGCCAGAAACAGCAAGCTAGACTTGACTTAGTGCTTACAAATGCCAAAATAGGCCACAGTATCAAGTACAATTTTTGGTACAAAATGAGATCAATTTGATCATACCACTGAGAAGTACATGAAAAATCATGCACTTTCAAAAAAAATTGCACCCAAAAATGTTACCGTAGGAGCAAGTTATGAGCTCCCGAAGTTCAGAAAATGAGGATGAAGCAGCAACACCTGTGAGAATCTGTAAATTCTGGAAACACCAGGCACCAAAACCAAAAACTGATTGCACCAGTCGTAGAGAAAGAAATTATAGCCCAAATAAAAAAAAATTGCTCGAAAAAAGGACTTAAAATGGTGAGATATTGAGCTTCAAAGTTAGACTGCAAAATCCAAATGCAAATGGTGAGGGGTAGAAATTTTTCAAATGCCTGCTGACGTCGCTGATGTCACTCAATGGCTTAAATTTGATGGCTTTCGTCCCGTCCGGAAAACTCGGCCGTCCGCTGAAAAATTCTTCTCGAATATCTTGAATATTCTTCAAGCGGAATATTCTCTGCGGATATTTTCTGCCGCCGATGGCTTTTCTTTTGCCGGAAACTTCAGATCGGTGCCCGGATTTTTGTGTTGACCGCCGGTTTTAATTGAAGCGCCAGCTGTTTTGATTTTGACCGCCGGCGGTGGATGGGTAGAGCCCGCGGGGGCCTGCGTGGGCCACGGTCTGCAGGCCACGTGGGATCTGCGTACCCCGTGGGTACACAGTACCCTGCAACGGGTACGCAGAAAATTTTCTGCTTTCTTTTTTTTTTTTAATTTTTAATAAAAACTTTATAAAATTCGCTACAAACTTTATTTTGCAGAATATTTAAATCGAAATTTTCTAAAAAAAAATTTCAAAAAATTTCAATTGATTTAAATATAATTTTTCTGCAAATCGTACCGTCGAATAATGACGACCTGGAGGGCCGTACGGGCAAAAAAAATTTGCTTCACTAGACAACTACTCCGAATTGGACGATTTGACAGTCGATCTTAGGGATTTTGGCCCTTCTGGACGCGATGGCAGGGTCGGATTTGACCCAAAGTGCTCCAAAATTGCAGCTACCTTCTGGATCTGGCAACCACTCTTCAACTTCAAACCCTCATAGATTTGGCCTCGTATCTCCGATTTGGACGAAACAAAAGGAAAAATCGACTATCTCGAACCTTCCGGACACAATGGTGAGCTCAGATTTGCACCAGCAAGATCGGATTTGAACCTGCAACAAAGAGCCACGAACGGAACCTCCTCAGATCTAGGATCTCTCTTCAGAATAAGACTCTCCAATGGCACCCAACCCGCTCTGATACCATGTTAGAATTGGTTATGGACGCCACCCAAGATCTATGGACCAAATGGAAAGCACAAGAAAAGAGAGAGAAATTATGACAAGAATAAACTGTATTCAATGTCATTAATATGATATGACTATGATTATGATTTGATTACAAATGAGAGAGACCCCTTGGTTATATAGCCAAGGTAAGAACATAGGAGGGCATAAGATTATGACAAGTGTCAGAATCTTATGACATGAGACAACTATGAAGACTTATCACTCCACAAAAGGTGGAGAGATAATCACATGATGTGTCCACAAAAGGTGGAAGTGATGAGGTATGACATGTCAAGTCCACCAAAAGTGGAGATTATCCAACAACCTCCTATGTGGTCCCTAAGTAAACTTAACTAAGGTGTAATTATGACCTAGGACAAGGTACAAGATATTTAATTACACCAACACCAGGCCTAAAGAAAAAAATGTGAGTGGTACTAAGTGGGTCTTTTAGAATAAGCTGAATGAACAAGGTGAAGTAGTTCAGAATAAAGCAAGATTGGTATGCAAAGGGTATTCTCAAATGGAAGGTATTGATTTTGAAGAAAAATTTTCCCCAATTGCTAGAATTGAAGCTATAAGATTATTTCTTGCTTATGTTGCATATAAGAACTACAAGGTCTTTCAGATGGATGTGAAGTTAGCATTTCTGAATGGTGAGCTAGAAGAAGAAGTATACATTGAACAGCCGGATGAATTTCAACTGACTAATGAGGAAAACATGGTTTTTCAATTGAAGAAACCTCTATATGGACTCAAGCAATCCCCTAGAGCTTGGTATGCTAGACTAGATAAATATTTGTTAAAGCTTGGATTCAATAAAGATACTACTAACAGCAACTTATATTTCAAGTTGGATCATGATAAAGAGTTGATCATTGAGGTCTTTATTGATGATATCATTTTTGGAGGAGATGATAATCTATGTATGAAGATTGTTGATGAAATGAAGAGTGAAATTGAGATGAGCATGATTGGTGAGGTGAAATTATTTTTGGGATTGCAAGTTGCTCAGTTAGAAAAGGGGATTTTCATATCTCAATCTAAGTGTGTGAAAGAGCTACTGAAGAAGTTTGGCATGGATGACTTAAAACTTGTTGATACTCCCATGGTAACCAGTTGTAATTTAACATGGAATGATGATTCTCCTAAAGAAATCAAACAAGATACAGATCAATGATTGGTGGATTTCTCTACTTAACTCAGACTAGACCAGACATTATGAATGATGTATGTATGGTTGCTAGATTTTATGTTGATTCAAAATAATCCCATGTGACTGCTATAAAGAGAGTTTTCAAATATTTGAAAGGAACAATTAATTTTGGGCTTTGGTATCCTAAGGATGATGATCTTACTTTGAATGCATATATTGATGTGGATTGGGCAGGAGATGTAGATGACAGGAAAAGTACTAGTGGTGGTGCTTTCTCCTTAGGGAAGAATTTGGTGTCATGGTTGAGAAAAAAGTAGAACTCGCTTTCTCTATCTACTGCTAAAGTAGAGTATATTGTTGTTGAAAACAACTATACTCAAGTGACGTGGATGAAACAAATGTTGAAAGATATCAGAGTAGTATATGATGAACCTATTGTCATTTACTATGAAAACTCAAGTGCTATTAACATATCAAAGAATTTGGTGCTACATTCTAAGACCAATCATCTATCAATCAAGTTCCACTTTCTGAGGGAGAAAGTGAGTGAGAAAGAAGTTAGACTAGAGTATATTCCTACCAAAGAGCAGATTGTAGATATTTTTACTAAGACATTAATGAAGGATACTTTTGAGTATCTTAGAGGGATGCTAGGGGTGATTACCCCTCCTGATATGAACTAAGATGAATTAATTTTCATCAATCCATGTATTTCATGATCATATTTTGATCTGGATTGATGTTGGTGGTTGCTACTCAGAGGGAGTAGTCAGTAGTCAAATGTGTAAATATGTGGCTCAGAGCTTGTATGTGGTAAGATAATGCTTATGTTTTCCATTGATGTCAAAGGGGGATAATTGCAATGTGAAAAACTAGTGAGAAGAGTCTTTTGGGGAGAAGAGAAGAGTTGGGGAGAAGAATCAAAATCTAAGGAGGAGCAAGCGTTGATTGTGAGTTGGTTTGTTGTATTTTTCACATCATGTGTTGGCATCAATGCCAAAGGGGGAGATTGTTGGATGTTATGGATGTGTTGTTGATATGTGGTTGTCATTTATTTCAACACTATTAGCATGTGTTGCATTGAAGCCTTATATGTCTAGGATATTGAGAAAATTGTTAAAAGAAGAGTTGTAGGTTCCCAATGGTACAGTGATGGCCATGAAGGTGTATTGTTCTTTACATTGAAGATCAGTTGTTGTGGATTAAAGTGTTTCTTTTTTAGTGTATATAGTTCATCCACTAGAAGTTTCAGAGGTCTGCGTGAAGTTTTGATCATGCTATGAATAGTTGTGTTCTGACAGTGTTTTTGTGGGTTCTATCAGTATTTTTGAGTAAAGATTATGTGTTTCTAATAATTCTTGTTGTTGTGGATGTCTCCATGTTGTTTCTTGGTGCTCATGGATGTTTCTATATCGTGCTCTATCTTTTTGGTACGTCCACATTGATCAGTGTGCTCATGGTCAAATATTTTTTCTGTATGTTCAATTTTTCATGTTCTTGGCCGACATGGTGGTGGTAACGTGTTGTGGATCTTTGAGGTGTAATTAATTAAAGTATTTTAGTGTTGAATTTCTTAATTTGGGTCTCCACTATGTTTTGGCTCACCTTAGTGGATTCGCATTGCAAATTTATTTGTAAATTTGGGCCGACATTGAAAATATATTTTATTTTTCTAGCCAACTAAGTTGTGGATGTAATCTCATGTTGTTGATATATAAGAGCGATTGTTTCTTTAGTTGATGAGAGTGAGTGTGGTGGTTGTGTGCTTAGTGTGCTCCTATATGTGAATATCATTTTATTGCAGAGCAAAGTGTGAAATGGTTTGAGTAGAGTGTGAAGAAGGTTTTATGTGCTTAGCTGGAACTGTAATCAAGCTTGTGTAGAAGTTATTTTCTCATTTCACATTTGGATGGTTTTAATCTAAACCTTTCTTTGGATAATGAGTCATCTTTTGTATTTGAGTAGTGAGCTCTAGGTAGTGTGCCTAAATGCATGTACATTCCCATTATTCATATACTTTTAATAGGGTATAATATTATGGACTGATCTCCACCATATTTTTTCCCCTAACAGGGTTTCCACATAAAAATATTGTTGTTCTTTGTGTTTGTGATGTGCTGATTGTTTATGGTTTATTAATTCTTCAGATTTTAGATTAAGTTAAGATTGAAAATTTTATTTATTCTGTGACAACTAATTCACCCCCTCTCTCAGTTGTTTTCCCTTGTTTTTCCAACAAGAGCCTCGTGTGTCCATGATACACGTCAAATGAAAAGACCCATAGGGTGTTGTCACAACTCATCACACCTGCATCACTATTCCTGGAACTTCCACATCCACCTAGCCATTGTTGGTGTGTGGTGATTGATCATGCTATACTGTACATCCTGGCATGTATCCAAAAAAGGAAAAATCAACGAAAAAGGGAAAAAACTGACTTTGTAGAACGCTAATCTAGAAGCTTCTAAGCTTGTTAAAAAGGGGTTTGGATGGGGGTTACAGCATTATGAAAAAAATGATTATTCGTAAGATTGTAATAGGTTTTACACTAGATAATAAAATCATTGAATGGCTGCGGTTTGGTGGATGTAGCCCGAATTGGGTGAACCATGTTAAATTCTTTGGGTTATAATTTATTCTATGTGTGTTTTACTTTCTCTGTTTATTAATTAAATTTGCATTTAATTGTTAGATATCTGCCTTTCTAACCCTAACAAGTGGTATTAGAGCGGGTTGTGTTTCAATTATTGTCTGTAGGAAGGTCTCACAGTTGAGTGGGAGTAATGGCAGATGAGGGTAAGAAGGTTGATAAGTTTAATGGGTAGAACTATCAGTTATGGAAGATGCAAATGGAGGACTATCTCTATTAGAAGGATTTATGGTGGCCATTGGAAGGGAAAGCCAAGAAACCTGTAGCAATTTCTGATGAGGACTGGGATATTTTGGATAGAAAGGCTCTTGGTAGTATTCGTTTATGCCTGGCACAATCAATGGCTTTCAATATTACAACAAAAAAGACAACTCAAGAGTTGATGGAAACCCTGGCGAAGTTATATGAAAATCCTTTCACTTCGAATAAGGTATTTCTTATGAAGCGTTTATTTAATATGAAAATGGTAGAAGGTGGGTTAGTTACTGATCATTTAAATGAGTTTAATACAGTCACTAATCAATTAACTTATGTAAAAGTAAACTTTGATGAAGAAGTTAGGGCTCTTTTGATTCTGTGTTCTTTGCCTAAAAGTTGGAATAGCTTGGTAATGGTTGTTAGCAATTTTGTTTCTGGTTCGAATACATTAAAATTTGATGATGTTGTTGGTGTTATTTTGAGCGAGGAAATTCATAGGAAAAGCTCAGGTGGAACATCCACATTAGGCAGTGTTTTGAATGCAGAAAGTAGGGGAAAAACAAAGGAGAGAGGAAACAACTCTAGAAATCGTGGGAAGTCGTGAGGAAAATCAAAGGACAAAATGTCCCAATCTAGAGACAAGAGGGATTGTTGGTACTGTGGTAAGCCAGGTCATTTAAAGAAAGATTGTTGGTCTCAAACAAATAAAGGAGATAAAAAGGAAGGAAGTAAAGAGGAAAATTTGGTAAGTAATAAATCTAATGAGGATGCTTTGATTCTTTCCCTTGATAATTTTGATGATTCTTGGGCGTTAGATTCAAGGGCTTCATTTCATGCTACCCCCCATAGAAGTTATTTTCTTGATTATGTCCAAGGGGATTTTGGGCTAATTTATTTAGGAGATAACGAACCCTGTCAGATTGTTGGAAAGGGAAGAATCATGATTAAGTTGCAAAATGGGAATCATTGGCTACTACATGAGATAAGGCATGTTCCAAAGTTAAGCAAAAATTTCATTTCAGCAGGGCAACTAGATGATGAAGGTTGTGTTGTTACATTTAGTGATAAAAATTGGAAAGTCACAAAGGGTGCCTTAGTGGTAGCAAAAGGTATTAAATTAGGAACCTTATATCTTTGTATAGGTCATACTATTCCTTCTACTTTAATTATTATGGAAAAAGGTCAATGTTCAGGAACAGTTGCTACAGTTCAGTACGTAGAAGATCATATAGTTGTTGTGGACTCTAAATCAGCACTATGGCATAATAGACTTGGGCATATGAGTGAAAAATGTATGAAATTACTTCATTCAAATAATTTTTTACCAGGTCTAAATGTGTTAATATGGATTTTTCTGAGAGTTGTGTGTATGGAAACAAAAGAGAGTAAGTTTTCTCAAGGATGGGAAGCAAAAGAAAGATGAGAAATTAGAGCTTGTGCATACAGATGTATGGGGACTAGCTCAGGTTTCTTCTCTTGGTGGCTCTCTGTATTATGTTACATTCATTGATGATTCAACTAGGAAGGTATGGATTTATTTCCTTAGGCAGAAATCTGATGTATTTGAAACCTTTAAAAAATGGAGAAGCTTGGTTGAGAATGAGATGAGTAAAAAGCTAAAGTGTCTCAGATCTAATAATGGTGGTGAGTATTATAGCTAAGAGTTTGAATATTATTGTTCCTATAATGGTATTCGTAGGTAGAAAATGGTTCCAAGGACTCCAGAGGAAAATGGAGTGGTTGAGCGCATGAATAGAACAATAATGGAGTGTGCACGGACTATGAGATTGCATGTTGGGCTCCCTTTAAAAATGTGGGTAGAGACTGTAAACATTGTTGTTTACTTAATTAATAGAGGTCCCTCTAATCCTTTGGGTTGTGGTATTCCAGAGGAAGCATGGAAAGGTAAGAGGGTTAGTTATTCTTTTCTCAAAACCTTCGGTTGTGAAGCATTTGCACATGTAGATTCTGAAAAATAGAACCAAGCTTGATGCAAAATCAAAGAAATGTATATTTGTTGGATATGGCATTGATGAATTTGTTTATAAGCTTTGGGATTTTGAAAATTAGAAAATTGTGAGAAGCAGGGATGTCATATTCAATGAGAAAGTATTGTACAAATATCTGTTGCTACAGCATGAGAAGAAAGAAAATGATTATGTAGTGTTGGATGATATTCCAAACAATGATGTTTCAATGGTTCCTCATGCTCTGCAACAACAGCAACAACAAATACCACAAACTCCTGTTAGATGATCTTCAAGGATAATTAGACTTCTAAAAATATTCTCTCCCCCTTTGTATAATGTTTTGTTAATTGATGTTGGTGAACCAAAATATTATGATGAAGCTATGCAGGTGGATACCAAGGTTCAGTGGGTGCATGGAATGGAAGAAGAAATGGACTCCTTGCTGAAAAATCAGACTTGGGAATTATGCAAGTTGCCTGGAGGTAAAAAGGCTTTACCAAACAAATGGGTTTATAGGCTGAAAGAGGAGGATAAAGGTAAGAAGAGATTTAAAGCCAGATTAGTTGTAAAGGGATTTGCACAGAAAAAGGGCATTGATTTTGATGATATTTTTTCTCCAGTTGTTAAAATGACTTCTATTCGTATTTTTTTAAGTATTGTGGCTATTGAATATTTGCATTTAGAATAGCTTGATGTTAAAACAACCTTTCTCCATGGTGATTTGGAAGAGGAAATATATATGGAATAGCCACAGGGATTTGAGATCAAAGGTAAGGAGAAACTAGTGTGCAGATTGAAGAAAATTTTATATGGCTTGAAGCAAGCACCTCGGCAATGGTATTTGAAATTTGATTGTTTTATGGTTGAGCAAGGCTACAATAGGTGTAATTCTAACCATTGTGTTTATTTTAAGAGGTTGGATAATGATAGCTACATTATTTTATGTTTATATGTTGATGACATGCTTGTAGCTGGGTCTAACATGGATCACATAATTGAGCTAAAACAACAGTTAGCAAAATCTTTTGCTATGAAGGATTTGGGGGAAGCAAAACAAATCCTTGGTATGAAAATTTATAGAGATAGTAAAAATAGAAAAAAAAAATTATCTCAGGCTAATTATGTTGAAAAGGTGTTGCAGAGATTTCATATGGAGAATGCAAAAGCTGTCAACACACCTTTTCCTAGTCATGTTAAATTGACTAAGGATATGTGTCCAAAGACACAAGAAGAGGAAGAAAAAATGTCCAAGGTACCATATGCTTCAGTTGTAGGTAGTTTAATGTATGCCATGGTATGCATGAGACTAGATATTGCACATGTCATAGAAGTTGTTAGCAGGTATTTGAGTCATCCCAGAGTTTAGCATTGGAATGTGGTAAAATAGATTCTCAGGTACTTGAGAGGTACATCCAATAATATTTTATGTTTTGGGGGCTCTAATACTTATTTCAAAGGCTATGTTGACTCGGATTTGGCAGAGGATATAGATACCAGGTAGAGTACCATAGGTTAGGTATTTACAGTTGATGGGACACCAGTGAGTTGGATTTCTCAATTGCAAAAGGTGGTTGCTTTATCCACCACAGAGGAAGAGTATGTTGTTGCAATAGAGGTAGAAAAGGAGATGATATGGCTGCAACTTTTCATGGATGAGTTGGGAAAACAACAGGCTGGAAATTACTTGTTTACAGACAGCCAAAGTGCTATACATTCTACCTTGCATTCTAAAACAAAACACATATAGTTGAGATATCATTTCATTCGGATGGTGTTGGAGGATGGACAGGTCAAGCTAGACAACATACATGTAGATGCCAATCCAGCGGATATGTTTACAAAGGCGGTGACAATGAAGAAGTTGAGCTCCTCTTCAGCTTCGGTTGGCCTTCAAGGTTGAATTCAAGTATAACAAAGTAGTAGGGTCCAAGGTACTTATTTTTAGTGCGAGCTATAAGTACAGCAATGTCATCCAAGATCAGTCTCCAAGTGGTAGATTGTGTTGGTGTGGATCCTGATTAGTCTCCAAGTGGGAGATTATTGGTGTGTGGCGACTGATCATGCTATACTGTACATCCCGGCATGTATCCAGAAAAGGAAAAATCAATGAAAAAAGGAAAAAACCAACTTTGTAGAACCCTAATCTAGAAGCTTCTAAGATTTGTTAAAAAGGGGTTCAGATGGGGGTTATAGTATGATGAAAAACATGATTATTCACAATATTGTAATAGGTTTTACACTGGATAATAAAATCATTGGATGGCTGCGGTTTTGTGGATGTAGCCTGGATTGGGTTAACCACGTTAAATTCTCTATATTATAATTTATTCTATGTGTGTTTTAGTTTCTTTGTTTGTTAATTAAATATGTATTTAATTGTTAGATATCTTCCTTTCTTACCCTAACAGCCAGGTCTTGTAAGCTCTTAGTACACTATTCTTGATCACCTTGGAAAAAATCCAACCCAAATATCTATCCTAGATTTCCTTAAGTCTTCTCTTTTTCATCAAGAAATCCTCACTAAAGCTTTTCAAGACACCCATGTCCCTAATGATATAGATCCTACCCAATTTCAATCCTTGGTAGGACACTTGTCATCCATGTATCAACTAGGCTTCAATCAAAATGATATGCCTTGCATTGATTTGAACCATAACCATCCCCTTCATATTGAGGTACTCGTAGCCCAACATAAAGTAAAAAGGGTCTTGGTTTATAATGGATTTGCCTTTAACCTTTGTACATTGAAGTGCATAAAATAGGTAGGATATACCCATGCTGGCTTGAACAGCCAAGTTATCACCATCAAAGCATATGACAATGCAGAATGTGACTCTGAGGGAACCATTTTTCTTCTAATTCAGGTTGGCTCTATTATACAATATACTACGTGCCATGTCCTTGATCTAGAACTTCCATATAATCTCCTTCTTGTCCAACCATGGATCCATGCCATGTAGGTCATCCCATCTACCTACCATCAGTGTCTAAAGTTCCCATTTAATGGGATGGAAGTAACTATACATACTAATCCACAACCATTTGAATATTGTCATGCATTAGAAGCTTCCTTCCCTCACTCTCACTACTGTCTAGGAGTGGAAGTGGGGGAACCTCGGGCCTCGTCATCCCATCCATCTTCCAACATGTTATCCACTACTTCATCCTTTCAAACTTCCACATCTGACTCCACAATCACCAAGGTCCATATCATAGACAAAGCTTGTGGTGAGTACGAAATGTGCACTTCTTTAAATGTGGCAACCATGCCACCCTCGCCTGATACATATGGCCATCCTTCTCAGTCCATACCAAAAGAAGAAGAGAAGACACTCACTCTCAGTTCTAAGAATGTGGGGTCTAGCACTTTTCGATCTCCTCGGATGTGACAAGATACGACAGAAGATGATATCAATCAATAGATATATGGAGAAGATCTTAAGCCTTCTCCCCATCTTAAGGAATATTTCTAGGAGACTTATCCTCATGCCTCTAAGTTTGCTTAAAAGTATAATTATCAAGGGGGAGGTCTCTGTATCAAAGAACAAGGAAGTTGGAAACTCGTTGATACTCCTATGAAACCAAAGCATCTAGTCTTAGTCTATGACATGAAACAAAAGGGTCAAGTGCCATCCACTAGTACTTCTAACAATATTAGTGTGGATAATGGTCTCCTTGAAGACATACCTAAGGAGGAATCCATCATACTCACATATAATGATGTAGATCTCTCATCCATGTTCGACTGCCTATCTGTCCTTTTCATCAGCCTCTCTCTTCACCATCCTAAGCTTAATGACTTGGACCTGTGAGGTAGTGCACCTATCGATTCCTTTCCATCAGTGGATACCTATGTGCATCTCATGGGATTGGGGGAGGATGAACACCCTAACTGCAAAAGTAAGAAGAAAAAAAATAAAAAAGGGTCATCTAGTGGAACCATCTCTGAGACACTTCTTGACTCATCAAAAGTCAAAACAAAGGGTGTATCTGATAGTGAAAACCTCGATGAGATGCTTGAGGATGGGGATGTTCATCTTCCCCTTATTGGAACTTAGTGGTTTGAATAGTCCCCTATCTTAATCGAAGAAACTTAGGAAATTAACTTGGGAACTAAGGAAGATCCTAAGATCACGTATGTATCCAAGTCCTTGTCAAAGGAAGAACATTCTATCATTGTCAATCTGCTAAAAGTGGGAATCATCAATTTTGCATGGACTTATTCAGACATGCCAAGCCTAGATCCTGCATTAGTGCTACACCATTTGGACATCCATCCTAACGCTATCCTTGTCAAACAAAAACTAATAAGAATGCATCCTTAGGTGGCTTTGCTTTTCAAGGAGTTGGAGAAACTATTAGATGTTAGGTTCATAAAACCTATTGACTATTCTAACTAGATATTCAACATAGTGCTCATGGCCAAGCAAAATAGAAACACCAAGATTTGTGCAAATTTCCAAGATCTCAATAAATTTTGTCCTAAGGATGACTTCCCTCTTCCAAATATTGACATGTTGGTCAACTTGACAGTGGGGCATGAGATGCTATCCCTTCTGGATGGTTTCTCTAGCTATAATTAAATCAGGATTGCAGCAAAAGATCAACATAATACTGCATTCACCACCCCTTGGGGCACCTTTTGCTACAATGTCATGCCCTTTAGACTCAAGAATGCAAGGGAAAATTATTAGCATTCCATGACTATTATCTTTCATGATCTTATTCATATAATAATGGAGGATTATGTTGATGACCTATTGGGGAAATCCAAAATGAGAGCAGAACACCCTATGATCTTAAAGAAAAATTTTGAGTGATTAGAGAACTACAAACTGCATCTGAATCTAAAGAAATGTGTATTCGGGATTACATTAGGAAAGCTATTGGGCTTCATAGTCTCCAAAAGGGGTATAGAGGTAGATCCAGCTAAGGTCAAAGCAATAATAGAAATTCCCCTACCACGTAATCTCAAGCAGTTGAGAAGCCTTCAAGGGAAGTTACAGTGCATCAGGCGGTTCATATCTTAGCTAGTTGAAAAGTGTCAATCATTCACCCATCTCTTATGAAAAGATACCACCTTCAAATGGGATCCAAAATGTTAGCAAGGTTTTGAAAAAATTGAGTACTTAGCTCATCCACCCATCCTCGTGCCTCCTATTCCAGGTAAACCACTTTTGTTGTACATTTCAGCTACATCAGTTGCACTGGGGGGCATTATTAGCTCAGTATGATGAGTCCTTCAAAGAGTGTGCAATCTACTACATCAATCGAACATTAGTGGGATATGAACTCAATTATTCTCCAATGGAAAAGGTTTGCCTGGCCATAGTATTCAGTTCACAAAAGCTTTGCCATTATATGCTCAGTCATCCTGTGAATCTAATATCAAAATTTGATACGCTTAAGTATTTGTTATCCATAACTTCTTTGAATAGATGCATGGCCAAGTGGGTCATGCTACTAAGCAAATTTGACATAGAATATGTGGAGTGATAGGTGATTAAGGGACAAGTAATAGCAGATTAGTTGTCAGATGCTCCTTTGGTGGATGCATATCCTTTGGTAGCTGAATTTCCTAATGAATAATTCCTCATAGTCACAGAAGTAGATACATGGATGCTTTATTTTGATGGGTCATACACACATAATGGAGCTGGTGCAGGTGTCTTGTTCATCACTCCCTAGGGTGAATACATCCAAAAGTCATTAAAATTAGTATTTTCATGCACAAACAATATAGTAGAGTATGAGGCTCTTATCACTAGTCTTAGGATCGCCATTCAATGGAACATCACTTGCTTATGAGTCTTTGGTGATTCTCAATTGATTATCAAAAAATTCAATGACAAGTTTCAAACTAAGGATGAAAATTTGTTACCCTACAAATGCATGGTGGATGAATTTAAGAAATACTTCACCTTCATCTAGTTTGAACAAATCCCCAGAGTTCAAAATAAGGTAGTTGATGCAAGGGCTATGATCGGTTCCCTCATTGATATGCCTAAAGATTGAATGGCCTATGAGTTCCTAGTCGAACAAATTTTAATCGTGGCATATGATATCCCTGAGAGTGAGATGGTGTGCAACATCGTAGGTCTTCAGTCACCCTAGTATCATGACATTTACACCTATCTCCATGATAACATCTTACCCCTTGACCTCACATGAAATCAATATAAATCCTTCATCCAACATACATCCTGCTATACCATCGTGGGAGATACACTTTATCATCGTGGGTATGACAGAACTCTTCTTAAGTGTCTAAACAAATCAAAAGCTCGCATTGTCTTAACTGAGGTACATAGTGGTGTATGTGGGGCCCATTCTAATGGCATGGCCTTATCCAAAAGGATTCTCAGAGTTGGATATTATTGGCCCACAATGGAGCATGACTCGTGTGAGTTTATGAAGAAATGTCTACCCTATCAGCAACATGCATATTTAATACATGCTCCCGCCCAAGATTTGCAACCTATCATAGCACCATGGCCCTTCTCCCAATGGGTTTTTGACTTGATCAGAAAGATTTACCCTCCATCTTTCAATGGCCACACTTTCATCATTATCGCCACTGCATACTTCACCAAGTGGGTGGAAGCAATTCCACTCTTTCAAATTATGGGTATTCAGATCTCCAAATTCATCCTCTTCCATATTCTCTACAGATATGGAATCCCTTCAACCATCATCACTGACAATGGAAATCCATTTAAAAACTAGTTCATGAAATACCTATGTGAAACCTACCACATCCAGCATCATTGGTCCACCTCTATTACCCACAAGGTAATGGTCAAGTAGAGGCTACCAAGAAAGATCTTATCAAGATCCTTAAAAAGGTGGTCAATAACATTGGTTGAGATTGGCACCTCCATCTCCATCCCACCCTTTGGGCTTACCGCACATCCATTTGCACTCCCACTCGAAACACTCCATATTCCCTCATTTATGGTGTCGATTCCATCTTTTCAATCGAAGTCGAGATCCCATCACTTAGAATATCTCTGAAGAACCTCATAAGTGATGAAGACACTTGAGTTTCATGGCTCAATCAATTGGAACTCCTGGATGAAAAGCGTATTAGGGCCTACAATCATCTACAAGCATACCAACACTATCTTAGGAGGAGCTACAACAACAAATTTTGTCCTTTCCAGTTTAATGTTGGTGATCTAGTCCTCAAGGAGAATCAACGTACTTAGCAAGATCAAGACAAGAAAAGGAAAGTTTGAGGCAAATTGGCTAGGTCCTTATGTTGCCATAGCTAAATATGGTTCTAGGGCATATAGGATTTCTACACTTGAAGGGGAATCCCTAGATGGCCTATCAACATCATGCACCTAAAGAGGTTTTACACCTAAGTCAACTAGCTTATCTTATCCTGAAAAATACCAAAAAAAACAAAAAAAAATTGAAAAATACAAAAACATCAAAAAAGTCAAAAAAAATCCAAAAAAATAGTAAAGAGAAATAATTTGTCCTATGGTGAAAACCACCCTTGGTGGCACCTTGGATAAATACGTTTGGTGAAAACTTGTTAACAAGTGTCATTCATAGAGGGATTAATCATTCTCTACCTTGCATCCTAGTTACTTTATGTGTCCATCCATCTTATCATCCCTACATCCTATCTCAACATCCTATTGATCCAATCCTTTCATTTGCATCTACTTATCCACCACTTGGTATGTTTTGGTTGTGCATTGAATTATTTTCATTGGCTATCCACAATCCTGAGCTTTTGATCCCAATCTTAGCTTGTGTCATTTGTCTGTGTCGTCAGTTAGTCTCATGCCTTCATCTAGGGTCCTTCATCATTTTGGTCCTCATTAGGTCTCCCCATGTCATGTCATTAATAACGAATCTAACTGCATAAACCTTTATGGGGACACAATCTACCCTGACAGATATCCTCATTATGTTTTAGTATCTGGAATAGTATGGTCTACAAACTAATTTGGATCTACCCTGGGGCTTTTGTCTATCCAGTCGTGTCAGTCCTCTATCCTCCGTCTGTCTGGTTTAGTTTTTTGTCACTGGCCTTTTTATAACTACATTTCCCCTGTGCTTTCACATAGGTAAGGTCGATCATTTGATCCACCCCTAGGGATTTTTTCCATCCACTCTTGGTCATCCATCTTGATCTCCACCATCCTCTTTCCACTTTTATCCATGGTCTTTTATCGAACTACAAGGGTTTTGTGCTTTCACGTAGGCAAGGCTAATCTTTGATCAGCCCTCGATTAGGGTTTGTATGTCTTGTGTCTTGTGTCTTGTGTCTTGTGTCTTATCTCATGTACTTGAGTATGTCCCTTTCTATTCGGTTCTTAACAAATGAGATCCACTAGTATCATGAGGTTTGGTCAGTTTTGAGTATCCTAAGTCATGTCAATCACTTAATTTAGTCTCCATCTTTGGTCGTAATAGGATGCATCCTTCCTACATTAGACCACATCAATCCCATCCACCTTTTGATCCTATAGAAAAAGACATTTGAAATTGATTATTTTCTTGTGATTCTTTTGGCATTTTTTTATCATTTGAGTTTCCTATCATACCTTGTCAGGGTTGCCATGATCCATCATATCATGGTGGGCTTTGATTTGTAAACATAGGGGTATATCTTGATCTTTTTTCTATTTTTATCTTCTTGGTTGTCCTACATAGTACCTGCCAAGATCCCTATGGTCTTGTGTTATGTTGGGTCATCCTTTGTGCTTGTGGTTATCCCAATTCTTGGCCTGACCAAATTCATGCCAACTTTGGGGTGTTGGAATAGCCTCCTTGTTTGTTGTGTTTCTTTCATGCATTAGACACTAATCTTCCTTAGTTCCTCATGCCCTGGATTATCATGCCTTGTGCTATAGAAAAAATAAGTGCTCCTAAATTGGAGAAATAGTATTAGGATTGCATTTCATTTTCCATCCTATTGCATTGCATTAGCTCCCATCCATCCTTTCCCTAGCCTATGACTAGTGATTTTGGTTGTGAAAATATTCATCTCCCAACTCCTCTTCTTCTTAGGATTCCTATGGTTTTGATAGGTGCAATACCACACCTCATTTCTTATCTCGATATGTGATACATTATCCTCCCCGTCATCCCTCATTTTGATAATGATTACAAGGAAAGTACTTTCCATAAGCAAAAGCAAGCATGATACACAAATAAAGGAGGCCTATTAATGACTCTCATCATTATGTAAGCCTTTCTTTACATTCATTCCCGTGCTAATTTAAATGGATATTAATCTCATCATTCATGTAGGTTGCATTCATTTATCACACCGACAATACCAAGGTCATCTATGTTGTCAAATCCATGGTCTATGACGTGCAAAATGAGCAAAGCCAATGAGATTGATACATAACTATAAGGAAAAGCATGGCTATCATAGAAACAGGTGAATATAATCATTCATTAATTTTGATCAATATCATAATAAATGCAGAAAGTACAATTTAATCCCAAATGATGTTCATGTCATCATATCCATTGTATTTGTCATTATCATGCTCATTTTAAGTTGTTTATATTGATCTTAATTAGTTATTCTAAGAATCTTAGGTTCATTGCATGTCATTTCATCTCATATGCATTTATTCTAAACATATTAGTCCATCACATTGAATTTTTCATAACATATATCAAATAATAATAATACACCTAGAAATTTTCCCACTAGAATTAAAAGCAAATTGATTGTTCAATGTATAACACAAATATCCATCACATTTGTTGAATCAATCACAAGGATTTCTAAACATATCCATTTCAGGCATAAATTTTCTATCTCCATGTATGCATCACCCCCTACATCACAAATCATTAGTCTCATATCCATAGCATATAACATCATAAATCATCCATCACATCCTACATCATAAAGTGTTAGGCATCATGCATTTCATCCATGTCATCCTCATAGGGATAAACATAAATAATCATAGACACATGCATATATCATAATCATCATTATCATACTCATCAATAATAAATGGCATACATACACATGTGCATGAATAAACATCCATCACATAAGCACCACATAGTGTCAATAAGGGTTATCGCATATCATATAAATATCAATTCCATCATACAATCATAATACATATCCATCATATCCATCAATAATCATCAAATAAAATACAAGTATAGGGCTCTGAATCAAATGTAGAGACTACATCAGTGAATAAAATGTTCTATATCTCATATACACTATGGGATCTATGGTCTCTATCCCCATCCACTGCACATCCACCCTGAACTTGTCAAAAACGTGCCTCATGTCCTCTCCTTTGTACTCTCTACCCTGTGTTAGCCTCATCTGACCTCTACAGGGAATCTAGCACTAGTCCTTTATGCGAGGGAGTCTCTCGATAGTTTTCGTACCTTCATGTATGTGTCCCTAATGATCATGATGATGTTGGCATATATCATACTACTCAAACAAATGGAGGTACATGACGTACGAGATCTAGAACCTCTCTTAAATAAGCCCACATGTAGTAGCTAGACTCCCTCATATACTCATCCCTCTCTACTACTTGTGCCTTGGACATGTCTCACTCTACCCTATACCTATCTCATAATCTAGCTAGGTACCTCCTCTCCTAATCCCATGCATCTTGTGCCATCCTTAGCTAGTCTATTTGTGCTTGCATCTATGACATCTGCTCTATGGTTGTATCCCTCTCATCCTGCAAGGCCTGTACCTTTGCCTTTGTCACCTCGGCTCTCTCCAACACTGCCCCCACGTCCCTGATTGTCACCTCATACACTCTACCATGTCTCATAGCTCATATTGCTCCCTCCTCAGCTCTCCCCTCTCCCTCATCATCTCCTCCATACCCCATGCATCTCTGCTAGTTTCCTCCTAAGGTCATCCCTCTCTACATCTGCCTCCAGTACCTATCATTCAACATCATTTTCTAGGGCCATATAGTCCCTCTCCCCCTCCATCTATGGTCTATCCACCTCACTCTGTAACCTATCCCTATATACCTCTGACTCCCTCAGTCTATGCTTAGTAATCCTTAGCCTTGCTAGAGCTCCTGTCAGTAGTACCTCTAGATCTTCAGGTGGTGGAGGTACATATAGTACCATCACTAATGGATGTACCTCTGGGGATCCTCCTCCATCACCTCCCCCTATCCCCTCACCCACTGGTCTCCTCTCTCCTCCTCCACCTCAGCGTCTCTGTCTCCACCCCTCCTCTGTCGATCGCCTCTCCTCTTGACTCTTCTCTATCCAGCCAATCTCCTTTCATCCTCTGAGTTGTATCCTAGTGGCCCTACAACCAGGTGCATTTTCATCATTTTTCTAGGCCTATGCTTTGTCCACCGCATAGATTACTACACTCTCATCCCTATGTCTACTATCCCTCCTCTCCGAGGATATGGAACTAGCTATAAATCCTCCCACATCTTCCTAGCAAAGTCTCCAGTGATCGGATCACCCCATAGGCACTCCTAGGTAATCCACTGAAATCTTTGAGGCCCTGGAGGGGTATCTTGTTGTACACCAAATTGTCTTGTGACTCTATCTGGTCTATGGAGCTCAACAATGTGTGGGTCCTGGCTGATCAAGCAGCATACTATGAAAAAGTAACCCCTGTGCCTCCTCTCATCCTCTATCCATCCTGAAAACTGTCGCCTCTGGTAAGGTCTCCATATAATTTGATCCCCCTACAGATCATCCAACCTCCTCCTCCATGCCTCCAAGTCATTCACATCCAGGCAGTACAATTATCAACCATACTCCATATCATACTAGTATGCTACTAGTAGTGTCTCATCTTGTGCCCCTACTATCAAAACCCCTGGCCTCGCCACGCTAATATGCTCCCAATCCCATACCTAGAGAAATTTCACATGTGTGACATTGAGGGCTCTCCTATAGCACACCACGTGAATGTCCTAATATAGTTGGCCTAGCATGCATGCCCCCCCATGCAAACTCTCCCTCCCTCCTATCCACAATATGCCTGACAAGCTCAATGATCTTGAGGCTATAAAATCATCCACTCTTGTTTGGTAGAAGTATCCCACTAATCATGCCACAAAGGTATAATGGCAATGCAGGCACCTCCAATTCCAACCACCCATCCAACTCTAACTCCCCCTAGATAGGGAGATCCACTCATCCAAAGATCACTCGTAGGATCCTATCTCACTCTCTCCCCTAGCTTTGTGTCCAGCTCACCAAGCGCCCTCTGATGGGTAGCCATAGTATCCTCCACACATCCTCTAGTTTCATCGTCATCTCCCCCATCGAGAGATGGAATGTCGAGGTCTCTGAGCTCCATCGCTCCATCAATGTTGTCAAGAGTGACCGATGCGCTCTAATGTTGGGATAGCCCAACATGTGTAGTATTCCTGCCTGTGCCAGCATTGCATGTTCATGGGTAGTCATTGCCTTGATAGTCACCTCTAGTATCACTGAATGCCTCTCCCAAGTCCTCAACATCTCAAATTTTTGCATCCACACAGAATAGTATGTCAGTCTTTCATCATTCACTCTCTTTTTCCCTCATTTTTCCTCTCTCCCCCAGATTTCTTACGAATTCCCCCTTTTAATTTTTGTCGATGAATTTTCCTATCTTGGAAAATTTTCCCTTTTCCTTGCTATCTATGAATTCACCTATTTTGGCGAATTCTCCCTTTTCCTCGTTGTCAGAAAATTCACCTATTTTGACAAATTCACCCTTTTTATCACTGTCTACGAATTCACTTATTTTGGAAAATTCACCCTTTTATCATTGTCCATGAATTCGCCTTTTCTATTGAATGGGTGAATTTTTTACCTTGTTGGGTAAAATTGATTTTTCCTGCTTCCTCCCAACCTTGCCTCTCATTGAGCAAAAATGCCCTTTTCCTATAGAGGGGTGAATTCGCCCTCCCCTTTGCCTAATGAGTTTGCCCTTGTATAGGGTGACTTCGGCCATTTCCTCCATCACCCCTTTGAATAGGAGAAACCATCATATGGATGGGAGAATTCTCCCATCCACCACAACTTTATGCCCTAATCTACCAAAAAAAACCCTAAATTTAAATGCATTAAAATTTTAAATCTAAATTGAAAACACAAACTAGGGTGTTTGATCTTACATGGCGAGGTGTCACACGTTCATAGTAATATTGGTGTAACTCCTCACCTCAGTGGATGAGATCATCATCCACGAATCCCTCATCCTTACTCGACTCATCAGCCATCCTCATCACTCTCTCTCTTTCTCTCTCTTGCTGAGTCAATTGCTAAGTGTGCAAATGGTAAATAGTAATTTTGAAACTTACTATTTATAATGTCTCACTTTTTCCCCCTTTGTTAACCTTTCAAATTTTGGGTAATTTTTACCCTTCATTTAACCTCTTAATTAATTAATTTCCCCCTTTCTTCCGCAAGCTGACATCTGTACCCTATTTTTCCATTTTCCTTAGTTCAAAAGCAATTCTTCATGTTTTTTCGTATGCTATCATGTGGTACCCTCTATTTCTCCATATTGAGAAGTTGTCCAAGGCCCCATTTTCTTCCCCATCCACCCTCTTAAGGGGGAATACCCTGTCATTTTCCTCCATTCCTCTATCATGTCCACTTGCGAGACCAAGGCATCTCTCTTCATTTTATATGATTAGACAGCCTACACAACTTTTCTTGCATTGAGGCATCACTTTCTAGTCCTTGCTTCTATGGAGTCGTCTGTGTTTTATTTTTCTTTGAAGCACTGTTATTTTAACAGTATTTCAAAGAGGGGAAAAATGTAGACATCAAAATTTGACCACCCCTATATGGTCAAATTCATCCCCTTTATTCTCCTATCCTGTATCTCTCATCTGTGTTAATTAAATAATTTTTTTATTTAATTATTATTCCCCTTTTCTAAAGTCCCTAAAGTATTTAATTAAATAATTAAATACTTTATCCATTGCCCCCTTTCTTCTCTAAATTAAATAAATACTTTAATTTATTTAATTTAGTTATTTTCCTTTTATGTATTTAAATCAATTTTAAATTCTTCATTTTCTCTTTCCTTGTCCCATCCTCCATAATTCTCCACTTTCCCTTAATCCCTTGTTTGCACAAATTTAATTAATTAATTAGGTCAACCTAATCCTTATGTCATTTAACCAATAAGGGCATGGTTCAATGGTCAAGTCGCTTGGTTGTAGTGACGGCCACCAAGGTTCAAACCCTCGCTGGGCCAAAAGTGCTCGTAGGCCTTGTGCCTACGCTGGGCCTTTGTGCTCACAGGTTTGGTTGTTTCTTGTGGTTTGTTGTATCTGGTTCATAGCTCCGGTCAAAAAAAAGTGTTTACCCCTAATATTATGGGTGCATTGCACCTTTTTCAAAAAAAATAAAAAATCCTTATGCCATTTATGGAATACCCCCAAGCCAACCTTCATTAATTGCTTTCTCCTTTTGGAGAAGGCAACCCATTCCCTATGTGAATTTAAAATTCACATTTATTCTCCCTAGATCTTTTAAGGAATTTTTAATTCCTCCCCTCTTCCCCATGTGGATATTTGAGGAATTTTTAATTCCTCATGCATCCCATCACCCACATAGGGACAAGGACCCCCTTTATGAGGAGATCTTGTCCCAATCCCTAGGTACCATAAGGTACCTCCACCTCACCTCCCTTTTGACACCTCATCTACCACATGGCAAGATGTGAGGGCTTGTGGGTTCTCAACTCACCCTAGCCCTTGATCTTGTCCATGGTGGCCTCATCTTGACCCTTCATTTTCTAGAGGCATTTCCCCTAAAATTAGAGGATTTTTCCCTCATTTGGTAGGATCATTCAATCATACATTTTGCACTCTAACTCTCAAGCATTCATCCAAGCCAAAAACCTCCATTGTTGTAACTTCATTTGTATCCACCTTGTGCATCTATTGCAATACCCATTTGCATCATTGCATACCCTATCATCCCACGATAATTTAGAGCTAGGTTTCTTGATATTTTCCATCCAAAGGAGCACACATTCGAATGAAATCAACAAGGCCAACCAACTCATCAACTTGGACAAGGCAACACACTTCTATTCATCTTTTGTTTTGTTCAAGTTCAACTAGGCTAATCATTGAGGTGTTGTTTGAGTTTTCCTTGTTTTTATTCCATTTGTTTTTCATTTTAGACTAGGAATTCACCTACACACAAATACAATCATTGAGAATCATCAAATTCTTATTTTTCCCTCTCTTCCTCCCCCTTGGGAAGATATTAGGAAACAAGAAGATAAAATCATTGAAACATTTATTAACACCTACCCTACTTATGAGAAGGCTTTAGTGAAAGAGGATGTAATCATGCACAATCATGAAAATTACATTTCTAAAGAGGATATGTTAGTGTTAGGTCTGTGCAAGATCATGGGGGTCCAAAAAGTGGCAATTGTAAAAAAACAAAAAAGGCATTTTTAACTCGCCCAAAAATGCGAAATTTCACTTTGACTTTTTGTAGGCTTGGGTGGAAAGTACTAGTGTCAAACCTAATACTAGACTGAAACGGATATCCATTAGAAATGGATATTTGTTTAGTTTAAGTTAGAATTTTTAATTTCGTAGGGTCTGGGCCAACCAATTTTTTTATTTTATATATTATAATAATTTTTTAATATATTTATAACAATGTTTTTTAATATATTGATCATACATCATATGGAAATTATATTTAAAAAAATTATTATAATGTTTTTTAATTTTATATTATATAATAATATATTTCATATATTATATATTATAATATATTATATAATATATATTATAATATTATATAATATTATATTATATTATAATATAATATATATATTATAAAGAATATAATATATTATATTATATTATATTATATTATATTATATTATATTGTAATATATATTATGAGGTGAGGGAACTTGATATTGGCAAAGCCCAATTAGCCTAGTTATTCATTGATCATAGAACAAGACAACCCATTAATGTGTGGAAGCCAAAATTTTCAGTTAAATCATGCACCCATAGAGGCATATTAGATAATTTTTTGAGACATTGGTGGATGGTTTTTGATAAACCACCCAACAACAATCTTGATGTCCCTCAGTATTTTCTCTAAAAATTATATGTTGAGTTTTTCCTAGGGAAGCATGTCAATTACTTTGACATGCAAGATTTCTAGGGTGTTGGTAGAGGGATGTCACAAGATAGACCTAGAGCACGTTGAGTCACCCCAGTTCATCATCCTCTACCTATTCTTGCCCTGACTCCACTACCTTAGCCTGAGATTGCTTTAGATGCAAGGACTCAGAGCATTTATACCTTACATTCATTGAGTGATCATATGGTCATGCAAAGCCATCAAGTTGTGTAGTCATTTGACAGTGCATCCTATCACGATGGTGATGCACCTAATATATCCCAACATGATGGTGGTGTACTTGCATCATCAACTCCCACTAGTACACTATCCTATTTCAGACATATTTGTGTGCTTCATTACTACATGACATGCAACAATTTATGTTTGGGTCCTCTCCTGGTGCAGCCATGGTAGGAGGGTCCTCAAAGAGAATAGTTTGGACTATGCAGCAAGAGTTACACAAAAAAATCCAATTAGAATATGGAGGAAAATTCAAATTCAAACATTCTTATTACCTAAAATTTTAGTTACAATCAGTTGGCAACATCCTGGTTCATAGATTGGGCTCACAAGCTTGATACAGCATGCTCAAAATGAAATATTCCTATATGCTCTTTAATGTGAGCTGAAATCTTACATCTCAAATATAATATCTATCTCAATTATACTTAATGTCTATCATAATGATTGGTTACAATGATTTATATCACATTGAGAGATGTATAATCCTCTATGTTGGCCAAAGATCATTACAATCCATGATGAAGGAAATGTAACATGTGCATGAAGTAGGTTGGCCTTAAATTTGAATTTCTCCTCGGCAGGTGCATAGGATGAAGTGTGGACCCACAATTAAGGTCAAGGACACTCCATGGAACAATTCAAAACACACAGTAAGGAGCTACAAGTTACAGGAAGGATCCACAAGAGACAAATCTAGTCGTTAGGCTCAAAACTAATCTGGTGCTCTGTTCTAGAAACAACCACTTAATCTAGAAACGATAAGTTTCTAGAAAAAGATCTAGTCATTCTAAAATCTTGGAATAAGGAAAATGAACATGTCCATAATGAAAACATAGACCCACAAGGTCTAGTGAGAAAATATGATGAAACACTGAATCTGCCAACTTGAACCAAACAAGAATTGAACAAGAACAAAACTAAAATGAAAATATTTTTGGTTGATGTAGGATTGCAAAGAACCAACGATGCTCTAGCATCAAACATCTGGGGTTAATTGAAAAGTTCAAGTCCCTCACTTTGTTGGGGCTAAGGGAAAACCAATATGGTCAACCTCAGCCTAAGAAATCCAAGAAGAATCCTCCACTAGTTTTCCTTTCCACTTCACAAGATATTCTTTGTACTATCTTCCACGCATTTTCCTCCCATCTTTGATATCCAAAATCTCTTCCATCTCATCTGATTGTTGTTTAGGAGACTATTTTTCCAATTTTGTTGTACTATCTTCACTGAATTTTGCTTCATGTTACTAATGTAGATCTACAATGTTGAATATAGATGATATACCCATGCCATCTGGTAACTCTACTTCATATGCATTTCTTGAATCATATTTCTTCAAAATATTATAGGGTCCAAACTTCCTCATCTTGAGCTTATTGTATGTTCCAATTGTAAATCTTTCCTTCCTCAAATACACCATCACTTCATCTCCAACTTCGAACTCCTTATGCCTCCTCTTTTCATCTGCTCACTCCTTACACTTTTGGTTCATATCTTCCAATTGTTGTTTTACTTGAGTATGCACTTTCTTCATATGTTCTGCAAATTCCTCTACTTCTGCACTCCTTTTATCTTCCTTACTGATGTCTCACAACTCTGATATACCTCTAGGATGAACTCCAATAACAATCTCAAAAGGTGTCTTTTTGGTACTCCTGTTCATTGAATTATTGTAAGAAAATTATGCTTGTGCAAGGACTAAATCCAAACTTTTGGTCTTCTCCCCAACCAAACACCTCAACAAATTCCCCAAACTCCTATTTCCTACCTTTTTCTATCCATCAATATATGGGTGAAAAGTAGAACTGAACTTTAAATTTTTCTTTAACTTCTTCCAAAGTGTCCTCCAAAAGTAACCAACAAAAATTTTATCTCTATCTGAAACAATACTCCTAGGTAATCCATGCAGTCTGACCATTTCCTTGAAAAACAAGTTTGCTACATGTACTGCATCTATTTTCTTCTTACAAGCTATGAAATGTGCCATTTTAGAAAATATATCCACCACCACAAATATAGAATCATTACCTCTTTGTGTCTTCAGCAAGCCAAGTATGAAATCCATGCTGATATCCTCCCAAGGTCTCTCTAGAACTATCAAATGCTTATACAATCCAACATTCTACTACTCCCTTTTGTGACTTGAAAAACTCTAAAACTATGCATAAATTTCCTAACATCCTTATGAATTTGTGGCCAAAATTAATTCTCACTTACCCATGCTATTGTCTTATCAATTCCAAAGTGTCCTACCAATCCTCCACTATGTTTTTCTTTCAGTAAGCTATCCCTCATTGAACTCTAGGGTATACACAACTAATTCCCTTTGAACAACATATACTCCTGAATGAAATAATCCAACCACTGACTCCTATCCTCCTAGACTAGTTCTTTACAAGCTCTCCAAGGTTCTACAAAATTTGGGTCATCCTCATACAAGTTATTCAATTCATCAAAGCCTAGTACCTCCACTCTCATCTCTTCCAATAAATTCCTTCTCCTACTCAAAGCATCAACAACTCTATTTGATTTTACACTCCTATGTTTCAAAACAAAAGTATAACTCTACAAGAATTCCACCCATCTCATGTGTCTCTGATTCAACTTACCTTGACTGTTCAAATATTGCAATGCATGATGATCTGTATACAACACAAAATCCTTAGGAAACAAGTAATGTATACACTTCTTCAAGGCTTGAACTATGGTATAAAACTCCTAGTCATACACTAAATACCTTCCCTTAGCATCATTCAATTTCTTACTGAAATAAGCTATTAGTCTTCCTTCTTGACTTAATATTGCTCCAATTGCATTTCCACTTGCATCACAGTCTACCTAAAATACCTTATTAAAGTTTGGTAAAGCCAGCATAGGCTACTCAGTCACCTTCTGTTTCAATAGCTCAAAACTTTGGTATGCTCCAGATTTCCACCTAAAATCTTTCTTATCCCCTCTCATTGTTTTTATCATAGGACTGCAAATAGAACTAAAATTCCTAATGAACTTCCGATCGAAACTAGCCAATCCATGAAATTATCTTACCTCTCCAATGCTTTCTATTATAGGCCATTCAACAATTGCTCTTACCTTCTCAGGATCCATCTCCAATCCATCTGCAAATATCACAAATCCCAGATATACCAATCCTTCATGAAACTACACTTCTTAATGTTTATGAGCAACTTCTCTTCTCTCAACCTCTACAAAACTTCTCTTATATGCAACAAATGTTCTCTAGTCTAACTGAAAATCAAGATGTCATCCAAATAGACAATCACAAAATTACCCAAGAATTTCTTCAATACCTCATTCATCAGCCTCATGAAAGTACTTAGTGCATTTGTTAGTCCAAAAGGAATCACCAACCACTCATACAATCCTTCATTTTTCTTGAACGTTGCCTTCCACTCATCCCCTTATCTGATTCTAATATGATGATATCCACTCTTCAAATCTATCTTTGTAAAGTATTTAGCTCCACTCAAACAATCCATAATTTCATCCATCTGGGGCAAAGGAAATCTATACTTCACTATGATTTTGTTTATGGCTCTAGAGTCTATACACATCCTCCATTCTCCATCCTTCTTATGTGCTAGCACATCAGGTACTACACAAGGACTTAAAATTTCTTTGATCAAACCATTCCTCAATAAATCTCGTACTTGTCTATTCAAATTTTCATTCTCTATCAGTGTCATCTGGTGTGTTGCTTTATTAAGCAAACTAGATCCAAGAATTAGATCCATGCAATGACTAATACCCCTCGCAGGTGGCAATCCATTAGGTACATTATCTGAAATGAAATCTTCATATTCTACCAACAACTCCTTTACCTCCTCTGATTTTTCTTCTTCATGCTTCAAGTCTTCATCCTTCTTAGGAGCCAAGGCATAGCACATTTTCTCATGTCTCAGTCCATCCAGAAATCTCCTTCCATCAACCAAACAATTTCTTGCATTTGTACAAACCTCAACTTTAGGAACATCCTCCAATGGCAACAAAGTCTACTTCATCCCATTAGCAACAATGGTATATGTGTTCTTCTTTCCATCATGAATAGCATGTCTATCATACTGCCAAGGCCTTCCCAACAAAACATGGCATACATCCATAGGCATGATATCACACAAAACTTCATCATGATAATTTCCTATCTTCAATTTCACCAAACATTATTCACTTACCAGTATCTTATGATCATCTTTAATCCATGCTATCTGATAGGGCTTCGGGTGTTTCAATCTTTCCATCTTCAATTTGGTCACCATTTAATCAGAAACTAGGTTCTCAAAGCTTCCACTATCAACAATCACTCTGCAACATTTACCAACTACCTTGCTTCTAGTTTGGAACAAATTCTTTCTCTGCAATGGTTTCTACTCCATCTCACTTTGACACAATACTCTTCTATTCACCAAGACTTCTCCCTCTTCCAGTTTATTAGATGATCTAGTATGATCCTCCTTAGCAAAGGTTGTTCTTCTATTTTTCTTTGTCTTTCTACTTGTCTCACCCTGATTACATTCAAATGCTCTATGTCCTTCTCTACCACACTTAAAACAAGTTCCCATGAATACTTTTTTCTCTTGTCCTCTATCATCTTTTCTATAACCCTCATTCTGGTAACCAACATATCCTCCTCTCTCGTAAGAGTTTCCATCATCTCTACAGTACAAATTATCATTCTTACTAACTTCCTTATCTTTATTTTGATCTGCAAAAGATCTTCTTCCTCCTCCAATAAAATTTCTTCCTCTCTGAAATGTTCTGCCTCTTCCTCTCTATCTCTGTTCATGTCTTTTATTTAGCTTCTCTTATGCTTTCAAGGCACATTGATATCCCTCTTCCACACTTAGCAACTTGACCAAACTAATCTCATCCTGTATAGATGGCCTCAAGCCATTCACATATCTGGCTACTTGCTTGATCTCATCCTCTGAATGTCTAGATTTGATATTCAACTTGTAGAACTCCTCGGTATAATTTTTCACACTTGACTCCTTCTGCTTCAAATTCTGCAACTTCCGAAACAAATTGATCTAATAGTTTGTGAGCATAAACTTTTTCTTTAACTTATTCATCATCTGATGCCATGATTTTATCTTCTCCTTTCCTCTTCTTTTCCCATCTGCAAATGTTCCCACCAAAGGGATGCATGTCCTTTCAACTTTGTACAAGAAAATTTCACCTTCTTGTCTTTGACGGTACATTCAAAATAAAAATACTTCTCCATCTTCGTTATCTAATCAAGCAATTCACCTGAATCCAACTTACCACTATAATCTAGTGGATTGAAATGTGGTTTAGTATTTACTTTGGTTAGGGCTCTTATGAACCTCTCTTCTTCTTGATCCAGGCCAAGTTGATTTTATCTTTCCCCTTCTTCCTATTCTTCTATCTCTTTGTCACTCCCATCATCAACTGGTCAACCTCTCCTCTGGGCCGTTTTGACTACTTCTAATCTAGCAGCAATTCCTCTCAACATCTCCATTATAGCTGGGTTTGCATTTCCAAGCGCTCTATTTCCTCTACCATTTCTTCTTCTCTCCATCTTTACACAAGTCCTCTGTAGTTTTAGGTAAGATCCTTAGTCCACCACCCCACAACAAATCTTCAATAGGACTCCGCAAAATCTGACGATCTCTCATGGAACGAACCTCGCTCTAATACCAATCTAGTGCAACCATAGTAGGAGGGTCCTCAAAGAGAATAGTCCAGACCATTCAGCAAGAGTTACACAATAGAATCCAATCAGAATATGGAGGAAAATGTAGATTCAAACATTCTTATTACCAAAAATTTTGGTTACAATCAACCAGCAACATCTGGGTTCATAGATTGGGCTCATAGGCCTAATACAACATGCTCAAAATATAGTATTCTTATATGCTCCTTAATGCAAGCTCAAATCTTACATCTCAAATCTAATATCTATCTCAATTCTACTTAATACCTATACTAATGATTGATTACAATGATTTATATCACATCCAAAGGTCTAGAATCCTCCATGTCAGCCAAAGATCATTACAATCTCCGATGAAGGAAATGTAATGTGTGCATGAAATAAGTCAGCCTTAAATTTGAATTTCTCATTGGTAGGTACATAGGATGAAGTTTGGAGCCATAATTAAGGTCAGGGACACTCCATGGAACAATTCAAAACACACCGTAAGGATTCACAAGTTACGAGAAGGATCCATAAGAGACAAATCTAGTCGTTATGCTCGAAACTGATTCGGTGCTCTATTCTAGAAACTACTAGTTAATCCGGAAGCAATAACTTTCCAGAAAAAGATCCAATCATTCTAAAATGTTGGAATAAGTAAAATGAGCATGTCCATGATGAAAACATAGATCCACAGGGTCTGGTGAGCAAATATGATGAAACATTGAATCTACCAACTTGAACCGAACAAGAACTGAACAAGAACAAAACTGAAATGAAAATATTTTTGGTTGATGCAGGATTGCAAAGAACCAAGTATGCTCCTACATCATCTTTGATGGTCCACTGAGGCTCCCTTAGACACATTCAACTATGAGGTTCATGATATGTCAAATGTAGGATTTGATAGATCACAAAGAGCACCATTTATAGGAGAGACATCGACTGCCAGGGATGATATGGGAGTACCAGTAAGACTTAAAGTAATTTCATAGTGTGTTTTGTCTAAATTCTTTCATATTTTATGAGATATATTTGTACTAATATATGTTTATGTGTTGGAATCTTTAATAGGTAGTGACAGAGGAGCAATTATCGAAAGTGTAGGAGGATACACAGACAACCATTTCATTTTCCCTAGAGAATCAATATACAGTATTATTTAAATTTTTATTTTAGATGTTAATATTTGAAATCTATTATGTTTAAATACATGTACTATAGATTGATAGTCTAATTTAATCTTTTCTTTTTATGCAACAACTTGGTTCTTATACAACCTTGTTGGTTGGGTCTGACCCATTGGATGAAGCTACACAATAGGTATATATATATATATTTTTTATTTTTGATGTTATGATTATATGTGCATGTGCATTTAAATTGTGTTACATTCTTGTCATTTTTTATATAGGAAACCATCTTAGCTACTTCATCCACTATGAGCCCATCTAGTGTCATAGCCTCATAGTAAGTATGTGTTTAATTTATATTGTAGATATTTACGTTTAGATAGGAGTAGATATATGTTTAGTAAATATGATTATTTGTCAACAATTATATGTTAATTTGTATCATTTTTATTTTACCTACTATAGTCCTTTGTCTAACTCAGCACTATGACCAATGTGGTACCATTTCTTTATATGAGACTCCCAATCATCCTAAGGGACAATCATATGCAGACCATCTTGCAGAAAAGAGAGCAACACTTGAGGTAGAGAAAAATTACATTTTTGATATAATATAGTACACATATAGTGATTTTGATGTTAAATTCATAATTTATAAATGATAGTATATAAGTTTCTATTTACTCATTTATTTTGTCAACCATTCACATAATTAATCTAATTTGTGGTTTGAATTGTTATTGTGCAAGAAGCTTCAGAGAAATTAAGTTCTTCAAGGAGGATTGATTATGATGGTCTAGCATAGGATTAGGATATGATATAGATTGATATGTACTTAGGGTTTGATAGATCTCGAGATGGCATATATGCCACAATTTTTAAAACTTGTTCTGAGTAGGCATATGCAAAATTTGTATATGCACAAACACAATTATTCTACATTTTGATATATATGAATTGATATTCGATCTAATTTGTTCATCGTGTGCATGTCTTTCTACTTGGAATTTTCAAAATGGAATGTATAATTATCTTAGAATGATTTAAATTTATGATCAATAATTTATGTTATAGATTAACGAAATTACATTTTAATAGAAGTTATAAATTACAATTGGTAATCCATCTATGTTAGAGTTCATTCATATTAAGGTTCACATACATTACATTCCATGAGACCACATTTCTTTGAGGAGTTTTTTCAAACAATTCACTTCCTTTTTTATCACACCACTTTTTTTATACATGTAGATACCAAAACATTTTTATCAAATACTCAATTTGAGAATACACATGATTTCAAGCTCTGTTGAATGAATTTACATTTGACATTATTTTTTTTTTCAACTCTTGTAATGAAGTGGGAAGCTAATTTTTTATTTCAAAAGAAATTTAAATTAATAAAAAATGGTATGAGAAGCACTATATAATATTTGTGGAGAAGAATTGTTTGAAAATATGCCTCAAAGAATTGTGTTCTCATAGAGAAGGCAAAAAAGATTGAAAGAGAAGCTTGTGACAGTCTCATGGCATTGATTCTTTTTATTGATTAAAAACTTTAAACAAATGGATACAACTTAATGTAATATATGTCATGTTACAGTGTTCATTCAAAAGTAATATAATAATCTTGATAAAAATTAATGTCACTCAATGTGCATTCAAGCTCAATAACATGTAAAAGGTATAAAATCATCTTGAATAAGAATCACTATCTTCAACCATAGGGGTTTGATGCAACCTTCAAACAACTTGCCCTTAAAACTGAACAAGATACATGTTCATTAGATTGTTCATGTGAAATATATACAATAATCATGATCAACAATTAAACATCACTCAACCATGATGCAACCATTAAAAAAACCAAATGAGTGTGATACTACCATTGAAGAAACCAAATACAACTCCATGACATGCATGTTATTTGACCTTCGGCATGCAATTTGTATTATTGTAATGCACAATAATGAATGTTGCTAACCATAATGCATAAATAAGAAAACTAGGCATACTATATGTGCTTGATACACACTATTCATAATGCACACTTCACACAAAAGCAATAACACTGATATGATATTGTCATATATGTTAATCAACCTTGACCCAAACCAAACTTGCTATATCACAATTATTGTCATATATGCCATTCAACCTAACATAATTGAGGTTTTGTATTTGGTAAGAATTTGTGCAAACAAAGAAAGTGAGAGATGATGGTTAAGGTGGATTTGAACAAATGAAGTTGTTGTCCTAATCATTGAAAACCCTATCAAACAAAGGTATATTGTTTTCCTAAGCATTGAAATTGAAACAAAACAACTGAAGACTAAAATTAACCACTTACAAAAGGAATGAAAAGATAAGAATAATATTTTATCATCAATGAAAAGGAAGTTAGTCTACTCTAAATATAGTTCCAATGTGTTTGTATGGGTATGTTTAGGCTAGGCATGGTTCTATTTCAAACCCAAACATGCTGAAATAGTTATAGCTACATTGGACCAACGATATCCCTTAAGAGTCCAAAGTGCAAAAAGGTAGCAATCTTTGATAGGCTATTACTCAGAGATTATGACACTTAAAAACTCTTGGTCTGAGGCTATAGGATTGTGTTGGGGCCCTCTTCAATAACCTCTCTCATTTTTTTCTATCTCACAACCTTTTTTTCCATGGTGACGGGTTTTTAGTTGAGGAAAAAGTTGTCAGATGCAAGGAGTGTAAAGTTGCAAAGTGGTGCAACTTTCATTTTGCAACTCATACGAAAAAATAGACTGTTCAAACACATCTGGATGGGTATGTTTACACTAGGCATGGTCCTCTTTTTCACCCAAACATGTCGAATCACTTTGAGCTACATTGGACTGGAAATTTCCCTTAAGAGTCCAAAGTGTTAAAAGGTAGCAATATTTGACAGGCTATTACTCGAAAACTATGATGCTTACAAACTCTTCATTTGACACTAGGGGATTGTTTTGGAACCCTCTTCAATAGCCTCTCTCATTTTTTGCTATCTTGGAGGCATTTTACCGTGGTGACAAGTTTTCAGTTGAGGAAAAAGTTGTCAGATGCAAATAGTGTACAGTTGCAAAGTGGTGCAACTTTCGTTCTGCAACTCATACAACCAAATGGACTATTCCAACACGTTTATATGGGTATTTTTATGCTAAGAATTGTGATGCAGAGCTATGAGGTATTTTTATCCTAGTCTTCCAGTTACTTTGCACATTGTCCTTTGTCATTTTTCCTTTCCATCCATATATGATTATCATTTGAGTCCATACCAGGCTGTACAAATCACAACCTCAATCTGGAAACAATGTGAAAATCAGAAAATGCACAAAATTTTAGGTTTCCATTCATCAATCTTCAAAAATGATGTCTCCAACCCCTAATTCGAGTTTTGGAGGGTTTATTTATACATTTTCAACCAAAACCAACTATTTTCAACCACCTTTTGATTAGTTTGTTGACAAAACACCTTAATGACATTTCATCTACCTAATTTTTCACTTTTGACAATTTTTACAATATATGAGAAATGAACAACATCCTAGGACCTATAACACTACAAAGGTGGCATCTTAGGACTTATTACAATATAAAAACATAAAAATGGAACAAATAACTCAATATGGCCTCATGGAGGCATGTGATCAAATAGGTGCTCTTGCACCAAATTTTCCTCTTTTGCACCCAAACATGTCGAATCACTCTGAGCTACATTGGACCGACGATTTCCCTTAAGAGTCCAAAGTGTTAAAAGGAAACAATATTTGATAGGATATTTCTCAAAAACCATGATGCTTACAGACTCTCTTCCTTAGGCTATGGGATTGTGTTGGGACCCTCTACAATAACCTCTCTCATTTTTTTCTATCTCGGAGGCGTTTTCCCATGCTAGCGAGTTTTCAGTTGAGGAAAAAGTTATCATATGCAAGCAATGTAATGTTGTAAAGTGGTGCAACTTTCATTCTACAACTCATACAACCAAATGGAATATTCCAAAATATTTGGATGGGTATGTTTATTCTAGGCATGGTCCTCTTTTGTACGCAAACACTCCGATTCACTCTGAGCTACTTTGGACAAACGATTTCCCTTAAGAGTCCAAAGTGCTAAAAGGCAGTAATTTTTTATGGGCTACTTCTCAAAAACCATGATGCTTAAAGACTATGTTTGAGACTATGGGATTGTGTTAGGATCCTCTTCAATAACCTCTCTCATTTTTTTCTATGTCAAAAGCATTTTCCCATGGTGATGAGTTTTTAGTTGAGGAAAAAGTTGTCAAATGCAAGCAATGTAAAGTTGCAAAGTGGTGCAACTTTTGTTTTGCAACTCGTACGACCAAACGAACTGTTCTAACATGTCTAAATGGGTACGTCTATGCTAGGAATGGTTCTCTTTTGCACCCAAATAGATCAAATCACTCTAAGGCACATTGGATCGATGATTTCCCTTAAGAGTCCAAAGTGCTAAAAGGAAACAATCTTTGACGGGCTATTTCTCAGAAACCATGATTCTCACAGACTCTCCATCTAAGGCTATGGGATCATGTTAGGACCCTCTACAATATCCTCTCTCAGTTTTTTCTATCTCAGAGGAATTTTTTTGTGGTGACAAGTTTTTAGTTGAAGAAAAAGTTGTCAAATGCAAGCAGTGTAAAGTTGCAAAGTGGTGCAACTTTCATTTTACAACTCGTACGGCCAAACAAACTATTCCAACACATCTAGATGGGTATGTTTACACTAGGCATGGTCCTCTTTTACACCCAAACATGCCAAATCACTTTGAGCTACATTGGACCATCAATTTCCCTTAAGAGTCCAAAGTCCTAAAAGGAAGCAATCTTTGATGAGCTATTACTTGGAAACTATGTCACCTATAAACAATCTATTTGATTCTATGGGATGACATAGGGCCCCTCTACAATAGACTCTCTCGGATTTTTATATCTCTAAGGATTTTTTTCGTGGTGTCGAGTTTTTAGTTGATGGAAAAAGGGTCAAATGGATGCGGTGTAAAGGTGCAAAGGGTTTTAGGGTTCATTCTACTTCTCGTGAGTAAGTGAATAAGTGAATAATTTACTCAAATACACTTAAGTCATGAACTATAGACATGAATACAAAGTATACACATGAAAACACATAGGTTGTAAATTATACATTGGAATTCTCATAAGTGACAAAGTATACACATAAGTTGTAATGTATACACTTGAATACACATCAAGTATACAAAATATGCATGATATTATCATTCATGAATTTCTCTCAAATATAGGATTTACAAAATGCCACGTAGGCATATAACAAACAACCCTAATACATAGTCATTTCCTAGTAGGGGAAGGAAATAGATCAAGTGTTTCCTTTGCGATCAGCACACTCTTCCACAATAGTAGCACGTTGATGTTCTGGAGTGACAAGCACCTGTACAAACCATCAAGGTAGAAGTTAAACTACATACAATAGAAAAGATGCTTAAAATAACAAATTTATATTATTCTAAACAACCTAAGTGATGATGAAATGGTAATGCAAACTAGAAAAGATCCTTAGAATAAAAAATCTATATTATTTGGTAAACTCCTAGGCGCGATGGCACTCCCATTGGGAAATCAAGAAAATCACTATGTAGAGGCAAAGGTTGTGTTCAAAACCATTAAATATGTTGTTAGCAAAGGCTACTCCAAAATATGGGTCGAAGGTGATTCCCTAAACATTATTAACTATGTGGCACTCATCCTCCAAGTTGGAATGTGGAATAGCTTATTAAAGATACTATAATCATGCTATGATCTTGTGAAGAGATTTGCATCTCTCACATTTACTGAGAAGGAAACTCATTAGAAAAAAAAAATCCAACAAGACTATCATTTTAATTGATTTTTGTGTGTGGGAGGAGGGCTTGATCCTTCTCAAGAAATCTAGGATCTTATTGAGGAATTATGGGGTGGGTTGAGATGATGTGGCATTTAATTTCTAGTACCTTCTTATGTCTTGCACGCTTTGTCAGTTTCCTTTTGTTCTCTAGCATTCAGTTGAGAAATATTCACAAGGGATTTCTTCTTCTAGTGCTAGATGAAATGGGTGGTGACAGAAGCATAATCGAGCCACATTCTTGCACAGACCTCATGAAGAAGAATCTACGTAATATACTATGTCATGGTAATTTCACACCTTTTTTAGAAAGGTTGCATGGGAATGACCCCAATGCCTCAACAGAGTTTTTGTCATGTTCGCATAATAGCAAGCTCAAGATAAAAGGCTTGGAAGTGGAGGTGAATGATGAGTTGGTTGCTATAGTTACTGGGATACCGATGGTTGGCCATAAGTTTTATAAGGACAAGAAGAGTAACAAGGAAGCAATGGCCCAATTCTTCAAAGATGACGAGCAAAGGAAATTGATCAAAATGGAAAGTTGGGGTTAGGAGCGCAATTCCCTTAAGAATATTTGGGCGAATGTTGTTGAGGTGATTATGCACTATGTGACTCTAGAGGGTAGGTTTACTACTATTCTCGGTCACCACTCAAGCTTCTAAAACATTTCAGGCATGGTTTGTTTGATTCTTTTCCATTTTTTCTATTATCTTCAATGGAGGTTTTTGTTTACGCTCATTTACAGAATAGGAGGGATCTCGTCCTCCATGAATGTCGCATTCTCTTAATCATGAAGCATGTTAAGGATTTTCTTCCCACCCCTACCATTAAGGGTAAGTAGAAGACTTTGAGATATTTTTCTAGTTCATCGAGCTCATATTCTAGTATGGCAGATGAAGAGGAATGGAACGAAGAGGAAGAGGATGTGTCTCTAGTCCCCACAACTACTTTGAAGAAGAAGAGGAAGTTGGGTATCTCTAAGAGCAATAGGGAAGCCAAACACCTTGTTCTTTCTTACAGTGAGGACATGGAGGTGGGCTTGGATAGTTCCCCTCCTAGGATTGAGGAGTTGGCTATTGGCTAGGGTGAAACCATAGGTGGTGGTACTGAGGTGGGGTTACAAGATAATGTTCTGGGTATGGAGTACAAGGACAAGCTGAGAAGGTCATCTAAGTGTATTGCCAACCTGAAGAATAAGGTCTCGAAAGTGTCAGCAAAGGACCCCAAAGTGTATTGTGAGGGAAAGGATTCTGGTGAAAAGGTGGTGGCTATTAAGGACTCCCTGAATCGGGACTTTCCCAATGTGGAGCTCAATGAGGAGAATAAGGATCAAGATGAGGAGGATTTTGAGAAGAAGAGATCTAAATTGGATCCTTTGAAATTAAATCCCCTCTTTGAGGACTTTTCTTACCTCGATGATGATTCTACCTCAATGTTTGAATTGTTGGATATGGCTAGGGCTGGGGCCACTAGAACATTTAAGTTAGCTAAATGGACTCTTCAGAAGTTCAATAAGATTAACATTAAAATTAGAGGTTTGAAGGGGAATCTGAAGAATGTTCTAAAAGGTTTGTTGTCAGACATTCTGATTGATAGAATAATGGACCTTGAGGGTCCTTTCCTTGACTTCAAATCTCTGTGTGAAGATCAATTGGTGGGTTTGGAAGCCAAGGCTTTGGGAACGAATGTGGATATAAAGAAACTTCTTTAGGCATGTCACATCTCTATGAAGAATAGTGTGAACTCATTGGAAGTCCTATTCAAAAAGATAAGTGAGCTCAGGGAGGACCAAGTTTATTTTTTTGAGTTAATGGAGAAAGAGTTCTCGGTTAAAGGCAAAGGAAAAAAAGGTGCAAAAGATGATGACAAGGGCCCTGTTGTTAAAGGGTTGGTTGAATGGAAAATTTCCTTTTATGCTAAGAAGAATGAGTTGTTGGAAATGATCAAAAATCATAGAAGCCAAGAGCTTGAGGTGGCCAACACCCTGAGCAATTTGAATTAGTGTTTGGATTTCTTCTTAATTGTTGTCTATTTCATGTTGGGTCTTAGTTTATTTCTTGTTGTTTTGTTGTTTTGATGTTGTTGGGTGTTGCTTTTAGCTTACTATCTTATCTATCATTCAACACCCTTATTGTCTTGTTTTTTGGCTTTTGGTATGTTGCTAGTTTCGCTCTAAAGTAGTTTTTAAGCAACATTTCTTATCTTTTGTTGTAAAGGGTTTTGGATCCCTTTAAAACCTATTTTTTCCATTTAATCAAAACAAATCTATATTATTCTAAAAAACCTAATTGATGATGAAATGGTAATGCAAACTAAAAAATATGCTTATAATAACAAATCTATATTATTCTAATATGTCACATACCTCTGCCAAGGGATCAGAGCTAGCTATTGTTGCAACACCTCCATGATCAATCATTCCAAGAACATTGCAATATAATTTGAATGACAAACTTATATGGTCACAATATAAAAGATGCTTAGACTAACAAATCTATATTATTCTAAACAACCTAAAAGATGATGAAATGGTAATACAAACTAGAAAAGATGCTTAGAATAACAAATCTATATTATTCTAATCAACCTAAATGATGATGAAATGGTAATGCAAACTAGAAAAGATGCTTAGAATAACAAATCTATATTATTTTGATATGTCCCATACCTCTTCCAAAGGATTAGAGGTGGCTATTGTTGTAGCAGCTCTATGATCAATTGTGTCAAGAACATCGTAATATACTTTGAATGACATCTATTTGGTCACAATAGAAAAGATGCTTAGACTAACAAATCTATATTATTCTAATTTGTTGCATACCTCTACCAAAGGATTAGAGTTGGCTATTGTTGTAGCAGCTCCATGATCAATCATGCCAAGAACATCACAATATAATTCAAATGACAAATCTATATGGTCACAATAGAAAAGATGCTTAGACTAACAAATCTATATTATTTTAAACAACCTGAATGATGATGAATTGGTAATGAAAACTAGAAAAGATGCTTAGAATAGAAAATCTATATTATTATAAACAACCTAAATAATGAACCTTAGCAGATAAACAATATCAAAATGTGATGAACAATATCATACATGTCCCATACAAAAAATGATCTACTAGTCAAGTGTGCTTGAAGGGTCATCTCTTACCTTCAGAGTTTACAGTAATGCTTCATGATTAGCACTACTAATTGTCCATAGTTCTTCTTTTTTTTCTAGCATGATTTCTCAATAACGTAATATGTGTTGCTATAATAAGGTGTGAATACATAATGGTTTTATGTTTCTCATAGTCTTCAAATGCAAGTATTTCATTCTTTCTAATCATATATAATAAGGTGTGAATACATGAGAAGTCCCCTGCTTATAACAAAAGTTTTCATTATGATGCCACATCAGCATGCTTTTTGTCAAGGTGTACCGTCTTACCAATACTTGTGCATTCACATCACCAGTAGTTGAGCGCTGATGTGGCATCACATGATTGGTTGCTTTTTAGATCAAAAGAATACATTTTGTTTAATTATGGGTAGTAAAGTCACAACTATTGGCATTATATAAACAACTATTGACATTATATAAACAACGCATTATATTAACAAAAACATTCTCAACTATTGAAACATGCTCAACTAGTCCTTCCAGAAACAACAACCTGTATGATCATAATATTTTTATCAATATCTAAATATACTTAGCATAAAAAATATATATTTCATCTAAACAACCTAAATGATGATGAAATGGTAATGAAAACTAGAAAATATGCTTAGAATAACAAATCTACATTATTCTAAACAACCTAAACGATGATGAAATGGTAATCCAACCAAGTTCAAGAAACAACAACTAAAGTTCTGTAGGATACATGAACCCATCATCATCTATCATTAGTTGTGTTAGCTTTTTCTTTCCCTATACACAGCATGCCAACCAATAGTCTGATCCCTCTTCATTCCCTATGGTGCTACAACTGCATAGACATGTCCTAGTTGTACAAGATCTAAAAAATGGTCGTAATCAAGTGAACCTTCCATTACATCTTCTAATGAGGATTGTTCTATAGATAAATGGGCTAGGTATTATGGAATCTATGTATCTACTCACTCACTTTACTCACACTGATCCCAATTTTGACAAAAACAAGCCATCTCTCGTGTCCATATGGTCCATGCACCCGAATCTGAGCTTTGAAATGAATGCATCTTCAAAGAATATCTAATTGTTTGACATTCCATTTTGTCTCCCATTATGCCCTCCTCAACCAACCAAAAGAACCTACACACTTGTGAATCAAGTGTCCCTCCTCATGATAGTGCATAAGTGCATGAATCAATAATAGAACTTGCAGCACTGAATGTTGCACCACCTCTGATATTCATTTGTTCTTTAACCAAAGCTCTCTTCACACATGCACCTACACTATCATGCTCACCTTTTCCATGCCTAACTTTGAAAAAATTCCAAATATGTGGTACACCCCTCTCTATATGCATCTTTCTCAACCAATAAAACATGCGAGTATTCTTGAATTTCCATGTGCAGTTATCTAACCAAATAATATGTTGACCCATTGTGCAATTCCTTTTTCCTGCAAGAACTCAAAAAAGTTTTCAAAACAATGTTGTACAAACTCAGATGAATGAGATCTATCATCACTCATGTAAAAAAGGTATTGCTTGATTATCTTCCTATCCTCTTTTGTACTATCAGGGGCATGTCTATATGTTATGTGGACAAAAATAATAATTTGAATAGAATTATAATATTGTGATTGAACTTCATTTTGTGGTTGAAATGTGTAATTTTCAGAAAAATAAACTACAAATACAATAGTTCCAATGGGGAAAGATTCCTTACACATCCTAGATTTCCCATCCAACCAATGTGACCTATGGCTATGCCTTTCATACTTATAGAAAATATTTTTCTTAAAATCAGAAATAAAATCAGCCATACTTACCTCTCTTGCAACCAACTCGCATCTAGAACCCTCACCTCCACTCTTCAATGTGTATTTAACTATCTCAAACCTTATTTTTCTCAACAATCTTGTTACCAAAATCATGATTGCTTCCCTCAAGAAAGCATGTTACAAACTTTGATAAATCACCACATTGGAAACACATTTCATTTAAACAATCATATCTATAAAATAAGCAGCCATCACCTTTAATGCATAAAAATGAATCTAGCAACTCCCTAGATGACTTGGGAAGTTGCACTGCATGACATTCCTGCAACATTTTTTCAGTATGCATAGTAGAATGAATATGGCATAATAATTCATTATACATTGAAAACTCAACATGATATTTACAACAACATGTATTACAAACATTAATAGGTACACAATAAAATGGATTGCAAGACTCAAAATCCATTTGTGATATTTGCAAATTTGGATGTTCTTGACAAAAAAATTTGTATACAATTGTTTGGCTACATTCCAAAAAATGTTTAGGATGTGGTGTATGATCTCGATTACCAATTCATAACTTTAAAACACCCTTTATATTTGGTGATACTCTAGAGTGCAAGTTCCAAAATTGTTCAATTTACATCTTTACATTATTAGTTAGCTTCTTATCAACACGTGGAAGCCTCCCACTAAAATCCCACATATCATTTTGAAGAGGACTATCAAGTCTTTCTCTTCTTGAGAGTGCTCTATTCAATGTTTTACGATTTAATTTTAAATCAATACAAGTTTGTCTCATTAAACAAGTCTTTCTCAAATGATGGCTTACTAGTGAGGTTGTCATCCCTCTACGAGAAACCCTTTATCTTTTCCCTTACTAGTATTTCCAATAGAGGTTAGAGCATTAAAAATATTTTTGGCAATAATACTATTTTTTTCTGAATTTTTGGTGAGACGAACTTCATTTTTTTTAATAATGGTCTCATTTTGTAAATCTTAAGTAATTACACAAAAATTTGACATTGTTTGATTAATGTCTTATTGGAAAAGTATTCATTAAACATTTTGGTAGCCCACAAACGAACCATCTGTTGTGACCTTTTTCCTTCAAGATTATCAATTATGTTCTCATCTATTTCAACCAACCATTTAGGGGTTCTCTTGTAATTAGGTGTTACATAAGGTTTATTTTCAACATTTTTAATGTTATCAAAATTTTCATTTTCAAGTTAAATTTTTTTTATTAGATAAGTAGGGAAAGGGCCCTAATCCCATGGTTATAGCCACACAAAAAAAAAAAAAGAACCAAGGTGGGAAACAACACCACTAGCTAGCATAAAAAAATAGCATCTAAGGAGGCACGTAGGCCATAATTCATAACCATAACCATAGATAAACCATAGTTAATAAAAAACATAAAGTTTATGCTAGAATACTTAAGGATACGCAGGTCATTGATCAAATCCACCATATACCAAGTAGTCCTAAACCAAAACAATGATATAATGAAATAGCAGTCTAGAATCTAGAAGTAAAAAGATAAAAAGAGGAGAGCAGACATAAAACAATAGCAAAATAGAAATTCATTGCTTGGCTTTTCTCAACAGGTCCCCATATTCTCTAACAAGAGAGATATATTGCCTCTAGTCAAGTCCCTCTAACTCATTCAACACCTTTAGCACATTAAAATTTACTAGTTTCTTCAGCTTCTTAGTGATTTTTATTTTCCCAAAAACAACACCAATCATCGCTCTTTTCATCAGCCTGTTAGTCACCTTCATTAGTGTAACCAAGGCTTTCTCCATTTCATCCACCTATACTTGCAAATAAGTTAGTCTGATTTTCATAAAATTCAAGTTAGAATCATCAAAATTAATCTCATTGTCATTTTTCCTAGCATCCCGAATAGTCAGATTCTCATTCTTCTGATCTTCCTCCTTCTCAATTTTCTCCTCATAATCATCATCATTTTCTTCTTCCAATTCCTCTTCCCCCATATCATAGGTTGAATCCTCAAACTCCATCTCATCAAAATCTTCATCAATCTAGGTTTTGAATTCTTCAATATCCAAGTCTTCATCTTCATACATAGTGATTTTTTGTTTTCCTTTCCTATCCTTAGAAGTAGCCTTAGCCAAGCGAGCAGACCTATGACTACCACTACCTTGCCCCTACTTGTTTTCAATCAAATCATATTTTTGCATGCACTCTTCACTAATAGTAACTACTTCTTTTTGAGAATTGAGGTATGTTTTAAGCTTCTTAGGTTTGGGTAATTCTAGGAGAAGAGGAGAGTGTTTCCTCTTCTCTGGAGTGGCTTGCACAAGCTTAGACTCAAAGGAACCTTTACCAGTATTTTTTTGATTCACAAGGGTAGAGGGGCTCAAAACTTTAGCAATAGAGGAAGGGCTATTGGCGGGAATTAACACCCTTCTAGCCACAACAACAGTAGGCGGGCAAGGAATAGGTTCCTCAACAGCATTTGCAACCATGGGGGGTTCTTCATTATCTTTTTCATTATAGTTTTGATTGTCATTTCAAGCAACCAGAGGGTTACCATGAGGGTTTCGCACAAGCGCATGCTTATATAGAGCAAGAATCAATCCTTGATGCAGGGGAGGGCTAGCGCCTTTCTCAATGTTTAAATGTAGGGAAGACAACAAGTAGAAGGGAAAATTAACTCTTTCTCCATGCCTAATGTGATTAAGCAAAGCGAAATGATATGCATGTACAGACATGTATCTACCTTCCAATGTAAAATACCTCATAACATGCAAAATAACCAAGGCGTATGGAGGCGGAAGCTCTAACCTAGCATACCCATTTTTGAATCGTTTGAGATTCTCCCCTTCATGCAAGAATTTTTCCACAAACTTCTAGTAGTCAACCCCACTTTTCTTTACCACCTTTATTCCTTGGTTCTATAAACCAGTAGCTTCCACTATAAACGTCGTCATCACTTCAAACTTGATAGCCCCTATAGATACATTTCCCTTCCTCCATGAATTTGTGAACTTCACAGTAAGGCTCTCATTGTAGCCCTTCATTGACTCAGAGAAAGGAACCATGCCCACATTATCAAATAGTCTCCACAAATCCATATTCTACTTGAGCACCTAGAAATTTGAAGGTTCAATGTGCTTCCTTGACCCACCCATCTTAGCGCTCTGCAAATTTTTTGACTACTACAAGCTATTCCTCATAAACACCCACCTCTTCGGCTTTCTACCATTCTTGCAAAAAACACTTTTACTCAGATTTTCAAAGTAATCCTATAGAAAATGAGGAGTGGAGAAATTTCTTTTAGGGGGAGCCAATGACACAATTCTTGGAGCCACAATCTTATAATTATTAATGCAAGTAAATAACATTGCATTGATAATCATACCTTGTAAATATTCACATAAATGAGGAGAGCTGACATTAGGCATTTCGGCACATTTGGATTTGACATCTCTTCACAACTTGAAAATATCCATATGATCCTTGATCACCTAAGGAAGGAAATAATAATTAGTTTTACCTTCAATGAAGCTCAGCAAGCTCATCACTGTACTACAATTATCATCACATGGCCTCCTATACATCCCTTGCCACTTCCACACTTCATCTTTGTAAATTGTAATCATTTTCAAATTTTTCATTTAAAAGCATGTCTCTTAAAGACTGCGGCCCCATACACCTCAGTTCCTCGTTGGAAGCACAATCAGTGGACTTATTCCTCTCTCTATAAACATGTTGCACTTTGCAGTTTGTAAAATAGCTCTTGAGGGACAAACACTTTTCAATAATATTTTTTTAGCTCCCAGGGGGGTGTAGCCTCTCCATTCAAAATATCCACAATTAGCTTAGAATCTCCTTCCATAATTGCATTTTTAAATCCAAACTCCTTAAGAGTCTTTAAGCCCCCTAAAACATTCATAGTTTAAGCTTTGTTATTGGAAAAAACACCCAACTTAACTCTGAAGCTCACAATACACTCCCCTTTGTGGTTTCTTAGTAGTCCTCCCACTCCTACTAAACTTGGGTTGCCTTTGGAGCACCCATCAAAGTTACACTTGATCCAATCTTTCTAAGGAGGGGTCCACACTATTGACATTCTGGTTAACATCTTGGTCCAATTTAGGTTAGTAAGGTCCTTGCTTATATCCCAAATCTGCTTTATTCTCATCTCTTTCTAATTTGGTTGGACTTTGGAGACACTGCATCTTCCAACCTCCATATTTTCTTTAATATGATATTTTATTATCATGCACACCCCTTGGTTGCTTCTCTCCACTTCCCTGAAGATCTTGTTATTTCTTTCCTTCCTTATTCCCCAGGTTACAAAGGGGTGAACTTGGTTCTAGAGATCAACAATAACTTTATGGGAAAAGGGGCAATATGACTTGCTTTCTATAAGCAACTTCATAGAGTGAGGAAATACCCAGTTTGTGAACAACAATAGTAGGAAGAAGGACCATACCTCTTTGGAGAACTGGCAATGGAAAATGATTTATATTATTGAATCTTCATCCTGCTTGCAATGGAAGCATTTGTTAACCAATTGGAACCCCCTCCTAACCAAGTTTTCAATGGTAATAATTTTACCATGTGAGGCAGCCCACCAAAAATAATTAATTTTTGGAACCAAGTTCTGAAGCCACACTTTTTCCCAGTGATGATCTATGATGCCTAACATAGGCTTAACCAATTCCTCATAAGCCTGTTTTACAATGAAATGACCTAAAGAGCTTCCCTTCCAAACCCATTCATCTTCCATTTCTCTATCAAACCACTTCACCTCCCTAATTAGATTGTGAAGCCTTAACAAGGATGGATCCCAATTTATCTATCTTTGGCCTCTTAAATTATCCCTCAATAGCATGTTGAACTCCTTCCAATTAGGTTCATCCAACTCCCAATTGACATAGTCAGAAACCTTTTTGCCACATATCCTAGTTAGACTTTGTTTGAGAGGATTTAAACCATTAGTTGAAGACAAAGTAGAAATCTCTATCCATGGGTCCTTCCAAAAGTTAGTATTTTTACCATTTCCAATTTTCTTTCTAACCCCCAATTTCAGCACATTTTTAATTTTAACAAGGTGGTTCCATAAAATAGATCCACTAGGCATGTCAGCCATAGAGAGGAAATAACCAAGGTTCTTGTTCTTTAGATACTTGGCTTGGAAAATTTTCACCCAGTCTTTTGACCCTTCTAGGAGATTCCAACGAACTTTGGCAGTTAGGGATTTATCAAGCAAATTGATTCTCCTTATCCCCAAACCACCTACCCTTTTTGGAGTGCACACTTTTTCCCAGTTGACCAAAGATAATCTATTTTTTTTCTTCAGTTCCAAACCACATAAATATTCTCTGAATCTATTCAATTTTTTCCCCTATAAAGGAAGGAATTTTGAAGATAGATAAGTAGTAAATTGGAATATTATGTAAGGAGGCTTTAAACAATTGGATCTTCCTAGCCAAGATAAGAAGCTTCCCCTTCCATCCAGCCAACTTTTTTTTAACTCTCTCAATCAATTGATTCCAGTAGTTATTATCCAAATTCTTTGGAATCAAAGGTAACCCAAGGTAACCATCAGGTAGGACAACTTCCTAGCAACCCAATATTTTCACCACTCTTTCCTTTACCAATTGGTTAGTATTAAAGAAGTATATCTTACTTTTTTCATAGTTGATAAATTGGCCAAAAACAACAACATAATCATCCAAAAGCTATTTTCAAATCCCTACTTAACCCACCGAGGATTCCCCAAACATGAGAGTATCATCCAAAAAATTTTGATGGGAGTCAAGCAAAACAGAGGAGGTAGCTTTAACACCTTTTAGGGCTTTAGAGTCTGCCAAATTTTGAATATTCCTTCCAAGAACCTCAAAAAATATAATGAAAAGATGGGTGAGAGGGGGTCAACTTGCCTAAGACCATGACCATAAGAAAAAAATCCTTTTGGGACACCATTAACCAAAACATAGCACATGGGGGAGGTTACAGAAGTAGAGATCAGCTTAAGGAATCTTCCATCTATCCCAAACTTCCTAAGAACAACAAAAATAAATGACTAGGAGACTCTATCATAGGCCTTTGATATATCAATTTTGAAGGACATCCAAAGTTTTTTGTAATGGTCCATAGAGTGGAGAATTTTATGAGTAGAGATAACAACATCAAGAATATTTCTACCTTGGACAAAACCTTTCTGGTTTGGGGAAACCATTTTTCCTAACACTAGTTTGAGCCTTAACACAAGAATTTTAGAGAAGATTTTATAAACCGTATTGCAGAGGCTTATAGGTCTATAATCCTTCATTGAGGAGGCATCAGTATTTTTAGTAATGAGGGCAATAAAGGTGTCATTCATTTGGTTTAGGAGCCTAACCGACCTAAAGAAATCCCTAGCAACATTGAAAAGGTCATTTTTACAATATCCCAATAAGTTTGGAAAAAGGCAGGAGGAAACCCATCCAGGCCAAGGGCTTTAAAAGCACCAAAAGAGAATACAGTATTTTTAATTTCTTCCATAGAAACAACATTAATCATATTCTTTAAATCAAGATTAGAAATAAATTTAGGGATCACCTCAAGAAATTCATCATGTACCTGATTTACATTGCCTTGGGAAATTTGGTGAGAGGAGAAGTTTGCAGCTTCCCCAACAATTTATTTTTTTGAGGAGATAGTGGAGCCATCCTCTTTCAAAAGCGATTCAATCCTATTCCTGCTTCTGTGCTTCAAGGTAGATTGATGGAAGAATTTAGTATTTTTTTCCCCTTCGGTTAGAAATTGAACATGAGACTTTTGTTTCCAAAATATTTCCTCCTATTTGTTTAACTTAAACCATTGAGATATGAGGTCTCTTTCCTCAGCACATATCTCATCATCTACAATATTGGCATGCATTTGATCCTAAACTTCCTTGAAGTTTTCTCCCAAGGAATTATTAATCTCAAAGATATTTCCAAAGGTTACCTTATTCCACCCTTTCACTCTTTGTTTGATTCTACTAAGCTTTTCCACCAAGCAAAACATAGGGGTGCCACTTATAGGTTCTTCCCACCAACTTTTAACAAGAGCAACAAAGTTTGGGTGAAGGCTCCACATTATTTCAAAGCTGAAAGGGAAAGGTCCCCTATTGTGATCAACATTTCTTTTAAGAACAAGAGCATTATGATCAGAGCCAGATCTAGGGAGAGAAAAAATAGAGAGGAATTGGGAGATATTCCAATTAGCAAAGATCAAAAACCAATCTATCTTGAATTGAATCAGATGGTTTCCACTCCTTCTATTGGACTAGGTGTACTTAGATCCTTGAAGAGGGATATCAATAAGGCCAGTTGAGTTTAGGAATTCAACTAGCTCCATCATGCTATCCGAGTATTCCTCTAGCCCCCCTAACTTTTCTGAAGGGAGAATGGGGGAGTTGGAATCCCCTCCCAACATCCAATGATCATGTTTCCTTTTTTTAGTAGCATCATTTAATTGCTCCCAAAGCAGCAACCTATCCTTGCTCAAGTTGGAGGCATAGATATTTATTAAGTTCCATTTCTCCTGGGAAAAAAAATCCTCTAGGGACACCATCAGACTGTTCCTACTAGCAAAGCACAAAGTTCCTTTTAATTTGGAGGGTTCAAAAGGGCAGCCTATACCTCTAGAAGCCCCTTCAGCCTCACTAAAAAAATAATTTGAACTAGGTAAGATGCTCAAAATAGCCTTATCAAAAGTCTCCTTCTTCATCTTGGTTTCTTGGAGGAGAAGAACATCCACTTTATTGTCCAGGATGTAGGTTTTAACTAGAACCTATTTGTATGGGCTATTAAGGCACCTATTATTCCAGGAGAGATACTTCATAGAGAAAAATAGGGTACAACACCTCCAAAACCCCAAAAAAACCTCCAAGGTTACTTCTTTTTGGACTTCGGTCTTGTGATCAAATCCAACATTCTTTGTTTCCCAACAGTCACATCCCTAATAGTGTCTTTGATTATGGAATCCTTTTGGGATGGTATACCAACCTTATTTCCCCCCCAACATCTGGCTTCTTTTTCTTTTTAGATTTGATTGGGGCTTGTGACCATTTTTCCTCATCTTCTTTATCACTAGGTTGAGGCAAAAATCCCAACAAGGCTAGAGAGTCATTCAAGTTTCCTGCCTCCTTTTGGGATAAGAAAGACATTTCCTCCAAGGAAAGGTTGGTATCTGAATGCACTAGCTCTCCTTCTTCCAAGTTAGCTCCCACTCTAGGATCTTGAACCTTCCCCAGGGATGACCACAAATTGTCCTCCATAAGGGAGATCACCTTTGGTTCCTCCCCAATGATCATATTCCTTTCTTCCCCTATATCTAGCATCTTCGAAAAGGGAGGGGTTGGGAAACTGGAAACAGAGGCAAGACACGTAGTGTTCAAGCTAACTGAGTCATTAGAAATAGAAAGGGGTTCAACTGGAATAGCCCCCTAGCTAGGGATAGGGATTTTCTTATGTTGGGGGATAGTAGCTGAAGGGACAACAAGAACTTCAGGTGGTTGAGCAACAGAAGCAAGATCATTAGCCAAGGTACCTTCAACTTGATTTTTCTCATTTGCAAAGGTACCCTCGACCGGTTTCTTCTCACAAGAGTCAATGAGGTGACCAAAATTCTTGCACAACTAACATAAGAGATGAACATTTTGATATTCCAGAGGTTGGGTCCAATTACCAAATTTTGACTTAAGGAGGATAGAATATGGCAATACTAAATTCACAGCCACATTTACACAAATACGAGCATATAGCAGTCTAGACCTTTCCTAAGTGATCTTATCAAAGGCTAGAAGACTACCAAAAGAGTTGGCTATACCTTTCAAAATACCTGTTTCCTAGAAATCAAGAGGTAAGCCAGGTAGGCGAACCCAAGTTGGAGTGGAGGCACCCAGGTTAGTCGAAGGATAAAAACCAGGTTTCCATTTGTAGAGGGAGAGAAAGTTTTTAAACCCAGAGTCAAAGGCCCAAGGGCCACCAGTTAAAAGCTTAAGCATATTTTCATAAACCACAAAGGAGAAAAGAAAGATACCTTTACGCATGGCATTAATAGTGATGCTACCTTTGAGATTCCAAGTAGAAGCAACCCATTGATGGACCAATTCTATATTCGGCCTATAAGCTAAGAACTCTCCAACCAATGCCATTTTGATATTATCCATTTCCTTCAACATTTGAACTTTAGGGACTTCAACTTCCCCAAGAAGTAGACTCTAACAACCTTTTACCCAAAGCTGGCAAGTTAGAACCCATCAGTTTATCCATGTAGGAAACTAGTTCTTCTACAGAGAAGAAAGAGTCAAGCCCAAAATTAGGGGATAAAGGAAACTTTCCAGAAGGACCCTCAATCTTTTCCCTAGAGGAAAGGATGGATGTACAAGGTGGAGAAGTCACATGGGGTATAGCTAGGTTGGTCGCTGCCACAATAGACACATCACCAGACAAAGAGACAACATCCTTCGAATGGGGAGCCTTCTTGCCCCCCCCTGACCATCCCATGAAACAAACAAATCAATGTAGGGGCAGAAAATTCAAAAAAATAGCCAGAGTGGGAACTTGTAGAGAAAAGCCAAGTTTTAGTTGTTATGCAATGGAAACAAATGTTAAACAAGAACATTTTGAGTTTCAAGTTAAATGTTATTAACATTTTCATTCTCACTATTTTCAACATTTTCAATAACAATTTCATTTTCAATTTCAATATGATGTTCAATATTTTCAATTTCTATTTCATCTTCACTTGAATTAACATTTAATGGTGCAAAAGAAGCTTCAATTTGAATATTTTTCATACCTTGTCTTCTTTTCCTATGACTTTCTATAATGCCTCCCGTGTTACTAGGATCCTATGATACTTTTTGTGTGTGATTGATGTTGTTCAGATATTGTTAAGTTTGATGCATACTTGTGATTACATTGGTGATTGTTTCACCTATTTGACTTATGTGTTTTGCTTGGATGCACATGATATTGTTTTACAATGTTAATGATATAATGATGCATAGTGTTTTTAACTAATTATGCTATATTGTATGGTTACGTAAATTGTTTAATACTCGCTTCATGATATTTATGATGATGTGCTATTGATTGAGGTTTGGGTGAGAGGGATGATGTTGCATCAGTCATCCGTGAGCGCCTTGCCACACTGCAATTCTCTCTCACAGTGTGTATGGCATCAAATATATATGTTGTTTTGACACTTGTTTTTATGCAGGATTGCAAGTACCCAAGCCTCGATTCCACCTCCACTAGAAGGACAGGGTGAGCCTCATAAATTCCCAATGGGTATGAAGTTGAAAACATATTTGACAAGAAAGCATCCTCGTCCGTGTTCGTCATCCCGTCATTGTTTGTCGATGTCGTATATCAGTACCCCATCTTGTTTGGTATCGTTTTGTCTTATGTCATTCGTTTTAAGTGTTAATTGTTTGATTCAGAGGCGATATCACTATTTAGTGATGGTTATTAATTTAATTAAGCATCAAACTTAGTTGGTAAGGTGATTTGAGAAATTTCTAAGGATTTGATTAAATATTAGATTAATTTGAAAATTTTAAATGATGTTTGTAAAATTAAAAGAATATTATTTAAATTGTCGGTATTTAATTTTATTAATTATAAATAAAATAATATTTCAATTTCATCTAGGTAAATTTCTAATTAGTTGTTGAATAATATTGTTTAGTTAATTAAATAATATTATTTATTTAATTAATAATATTAATTATTTAATTAATAATATTAATTATTTAATTGTTAAGAAATTTACTCAAAAAATATAAATATATTTTTTGAAATATCGGAAAGAAATGGTTGATTTATGTTACCCAATAAAATGTCAAATGGTGTAGGTTTAAGTGTTTATTTGAATTTGATTCAATGTAATAATGTATTCTAAGTGGGTTAAAGTATTAAATTATGAATGAATGTGTTTCGTAACGGAAAGGTGGGGGTAGATTTCTAAAATGCAGAATTTACCTCCAGGTGGTTAAGCAGGGTAAATGGATTGTTCTGGGTGTAAAATTGAAAATTGTAATCATGCCACCTGTCTTCCTTGCTTTATGGAGAAACTATGGAATGTTGCCTTAATTTATTTGGGTTTTTGGGTGAAAGGGACACGAGGGGAATTTTTAGAAAAGAAAAATTTTGGTGAGGGAGATACGGGGAAAAGAGATTTTTACTGTAGAGGGTGAAAAAAAAGATAGAAAGTTTAAAGAAAGAGTTGCAAATAGAATTAGGAATTACCGCATAACTTCATCTCTACTTGCAATTCTTCAGGTTGGTTATTTTTAAATTTTTCCATTGTTTTTTTTTTAAATGGATTTCTTGAGAATGAAATGAAAATGAAAACACTAAATGAGTAAGGAAACACTAGAAGGGTGAAGGTAAATTCTATTTTTTATACTTCGTGTTCTAATTTAATTTAAACCCTTTCATTACCATTTAATGGCTATTGTCTCTTTATTGCTTTCACCAGTGGCGTTGAGTTATTCCTTCTAACTAAGTTTAAATAATCTCCCTGATACCAAATGGCAACCTATCACTACTACAGTGTTAGACTATGGAGGGTGTGTAAATTTAAATAATCTCCCTGACACCATTCACAACCTATCATAATAGTAACACTTGAACATAGAAGACTGCAGGGGTGTTTGCCTTCTTGATTTCGTTGGCAACCTGTCACATCTGCAGTACTTGAAATTATAATTTTGTAGAGATTTAAATAATCTCTCTGAATCCTTTGTCATCCTATCTCAGCCGCAGCACTTGAACATAATAGAAGGTTTAAAGGGTTAAATAACCTCTTTATTACTCTGTACAAGCTTTTTCATGCACACTGAATTAATTCTACCTCGATTTCAGGGGTTTTTCCTGCAAGTTAAAGTAGCTTGCATCTATGTGTAATCCATATTCTCCTATTTCCGTTAAGTGGCCTTCCTTGCAAAATCCATTTTATGCATATCCTACAATTTATGCATTTTATGGGATCGTAATTCTCCAGGGCTCACTATCAAACCGTTTCTTGAGCTCCTCTTAATGCATATAAATGACTACCAAGGCATTTGTAATTAGAACACTTCTCCATCCTTCTTGCTTTGATGGGTGTCCATACCCTGTTTTTAAGCTCCCAGTTTGGCGCAGGCAGAGAGGGTGATGGAAAAGGTTAAAGAATTTGTCTTTACTCCTATTGAAAGCATTTGTCTGAAAGTTCCTTAACCCTATTCAAGAAATATTTTAGATTCCTATTGTACGCACAACTATAATAATAATTATATAGTTTAATACTAATGTTTAGTTTAATATTATTTTAGTATTGTGAATTATTATTGATTAATAATTATATACCAAAATATTGTGTACAATAATTTAATTCATCTCATTTTAAAATATAGTGTACAATAAAGGGTGTCCTATATTACTTAAACAATTATATTTATTCTAGTATACCAAAATATAGGTTAGCTATTGTGTGTTTTTTTTTTTTCTACATATTTCAGTTTATAGTTGAAAGTTATAGGGGTTTTGACTTTTTTTATTCATAAAAAAATAATTATAATACATAAATAGTTTGGAAAATTCTTATAATTTAGATTTTTTGTTTTGTTTAATGGCAGTTGGAATTTTTTTATAAACATATACTTAAGGTGTTATTCTTTGGAATATTCTTTTCCTGTGTGAATTTTTTTCTTTTTTAACATTTTGAATTCATACTTCCTTCATTAAGTTTTGTATTTCGCTTTCAAATATTGGGTGTTCATTATTGTTGAATTTGCTTTAAGATATGGGCATTTGTAATTTTGTAATCATTGAGGGCCTGAATAAGTACCTATTAAACATTCCATGGCATATGTGTAAATTGGTGTTTGTATGTGTATTTATATATATTTGTGTGTATAATAGTTTTTGTGTTTCCTATTTGACCATATGATTCATTATGAAGAAATAGCAATGTAGTTTATATTAATTATGGATATGTAAATTTAGGTGTCAGTAAATGGGTATATATTTATGGGTGTATACGTGTGTAGTTAAAGTTCCCTTATACTGCTTAATTTAAAACAGCAGAATGTTAGTTAATTATATTGGTGTAAAACTCTATATTTGTATATGTATATATATAGCTATATTCAGATATACATATATATTATGATATAGTAAATATGTCATATAGTATCTAATTTAGATATTACAAATGGAAAAGAATCCAGCTTTACGTATTTTCACTAGAGTTAAAATTTGAAGATGTTGAATTAGTAAACATATGTTAACTTCAATTGTGGTTTTAGAAATTAGTGAAATTAAGTTGGAAGAGTTTATATATATATATAATCAATTGATGTTGATAAGTATAGTTAAATTAGATTTATTTTCTTTTAAAATGTATTTAAATTTAGATTTATTTTCGAACGTATCTAAAATAAGATTTATTCTCTAGTGCATTTAAAATTAAATTTATTTTCTAGTGCATTTAGAATTTAAAAAAAATATATTTAATTACTAATTATTTAAAATTAAAATTATTTACAAATTCCTCTAATCTTAGATTTGTGATTTGTGTATAAATCGTCTAGGTTGGATTTGAATTATATTTATTTAGTTTGAAGCTAACAAATGCAAATGTTATATTTTGATTAAATTTAATTATTGAAGTATACCAATATGCTTCATTTAAACTAAGTTTATTATTTTGAGGTAATAAATGTATAGGATATATTTTGATTAAATTTATTTATTTGAAGTAAACCAATATACTACTTTTTAATTAAATTTATTATTTGGAAATCACAAATATATATGTTTCATTTTTTTTTAATGTTAATTATTTTGAAGTAAATAAAGGTTTAAGTTAGGAATCTTAAATTAGGAAAAATTTGAGGGTTTGCCTACTGTAGGGTTTCATAGTGCTTATCTAATTAAAATATTTTATGTTGGAAATGCATTTAGTTATGGTTAATTATTTAATTATTCTCTACATTATCTTTAGAAGGATTGGATTGTGTCTACATTTAAGTGAATGGACATTTATAGTTTCTCTTGAACATGTTAGATAGTTATTTATTTATTCTGAATACTCTTTGGAATTGATTCCTTAGGCATATTAGTGGTTCCATGATTGATCATATTTTCCTCTTGTTTTATTTCACTTTTGGGGTAATTTTTATGTCTAGACATGTTTTGGATAGGTTGGGAACCCGTAATGTTTAAGTTACTCCCTTTTGGATGGTCATGGGTTGTAGGTTGTTAGGTTTCCAGAGGCGATGGGAAACCCATTTTGGTGTTGAATTTTCTCTTGTTTAAACCTTTGTGTTTCCATTGATCGTATTCCTATTTTAAGTTCTCATGGTTGTACTTTGTTCTATGATTTGTTTTTCCTTAGTTATGACAATGAGAGAGATGGTCCATGCCTCACGTTTGTACTAGGACTAGTAAAGTTTGGGGTTTTATGTTTGGCACACCCCTTATCATTGTAAAGTGTTGTTTTAGGACCATGCAAAGATACTCTCCTATAGTATCCCCTACTTTTTCTTTGTATTCCTCTGGAAGCAATCACCTTGTAAGTGGTCATTGAGATTGTTGTATGCTATGTTTTGGTTGACCTTGTGGTTTAGTCTTGTGATCAGTTTGCTTGTCTATCTTGGTTGGGGATCTTTCTTGTCATCTCCTAGCACGGGGGTTGGACCTTTGGATCCATGTGGTCAGGTGGAACCTGCTACATACCCCATTGGGTTCGCAGGTTATCTTCGTGATGCGGAAGCAGATGCAGAGTTTCCAGAGCTTCACATTGTTGAAGACTTTTCCTCACCTTGTACCTTATTCTTCATTGATGTAAGTATTCTTGTACTTGATGTACTCTTCCCATTGCTATAAGGGAAGCATTATGTAATGTATTATCATTTCCTTGATGTGTTGTATTTGTGGAAATATGATCCACAATTGTACTATTGAACTATGATTTGAATTGTAATAAAATGTTGTATCGTTTTCCTCTCTATTAATTATGGATGATTGTATGATATCATAATGTAATCTTGGTTTTATTCTCTTTTATTTTGACAAAATTTCAGGGTTCATAATGACCATTTTGTGTACCCCAGAGGACGTAGATGAATTTGTAAATGTATAATTGATTTTCATGTAATGAATGTACAAATTTATCTTACGCAATGTTTCACTTTTAAAGAAAAAAAATGTGTGGCGTTTGTTGTCCTTTGGGGTTCACACAGCGGAGTGTTACATCATTGGTATCATAGAATAGGTTCATACACTAGGCACTCTAGATTAATCTGAGCCCATTATGTTGTCCTAGTGAATTTATTAAGTGAAGTTGTTAAGTGATCATGATGATCATGACATTGACATTTAGCATCACAGGATCTATGGAAAAGAGTAGGGTGAAGGAGGAGTTGTTAAAGGGTTGTGGAAAGGATGTAATGATATGAATCATAGCATTGATGGAAATAAGTGTACTTATGGAATTGTGTATGTAATTGTCTTCCCCCTGTAAATGTGAGAAACTAGTAACTGCGCAATGGTTGAGTGTTGTGAATACCCCATACTTGTTTTGTGGGCCCATAACCCATAGGGCCCATGGGATGGTGATACGATGTACCCATCCATTCAGAATATGTGCTATTTGGTATGGGATTAACCATACCATTTTGTGTGTTTGTATGTTTGTTACTTGATTGAGGGCTAACCCACGTGTGAATGTATATATATAAAAGAGTAGCCAAAAGGTAGTTTCATAGATTATTTTCTTTTGGTTCTCTAGCCCCTCAATCCATGAAGGGGTAGTAGCAGCCACAATGTTACTTGGGTGAAGTGTGCAATGTATATACATTGTGATGCATAGCGGTCTTAGCTCAACTGATCTCAAGGAAACATACTCACTACTTCCCCTTATGATGGATTAGGATACTTGACCCATATGTGCTAGCCTAAACACCATAGTTTTGAGTACAGCAGCATTGGATTGTTAGTTTATGCCTATCCATCTATAGGGACATTGAGCTGGCATAAGCGAGTCAACCTCGTCTATATGAGAGGTGAAGCTCAAGTAGCCCCATATTGATATACTCATATATGTATTGTATACACTGTATCCACACATGTTCTGACATGATGCAATGGATACGATGCCATACCCGCATTGATGTTCTGACATAGTGTTGGTGATGATGTCGTGTTGCTGATGGTAGTGAGCTGGGCTTGAGGGCATGATGCCATGTGCATAGACACATGAATGTGCACTATGAGATTGTGTTATGATAGCCTACTTGTGCAATGAGCATAATGGGGCCTCACACACTTGTAGAGGGATACTCATGTTTGCTTTCGATAATGTTTGGGTCAATTAGCATATGGGTATTTCCTAGCCATGTATAACTTTGGAGATGGCATGTACCTGTGTGTGCCTTCTCCATGAGGTAACGCTATGCGGGGTTTGTTCTACACGTGCCTACTTCCACGGAGCCACAGACACATTGCCATGTGGCATACGTCCAGTGTGTGCCTTCTCCGACTGGCGTATGACCATGTCATGTCATGACACGAGGCAGAGTGTAGTCGAGGAGCACACTCTGGGTCATGTGGATGGCATGCTCACTCCACACCACATGAGGGCTACTATTATAGCTTGAAAATATTCCCTCCTTCCTCATTTGGTGGCTAGTATCTAGTCACGCAGTGTTGTATTGTGAAATTTTGGAGATTGAGGACTTCCTATATGATTGTTGATGATTTTCAATTGACTTTGAAGGCTGACATTTTGTTTATATTTTATTGTAATGGTTTAGCCACACTTTTTGATCTTATTTACTCATAGCCCTCATGGTTACATTTGATTTAGTGTTGACATTGCATGTATTTCTTGCTTTATTGCTAAAATTAAATCTTATTTGATGTTATTTTATGACTTTGGTGGCTAAACTAGTTTATCCTTATTGTTTTTGAGGTCATCCATGTGTCATGTTGTGATTCCTCTCCAAGGACGTATGAGGAAAACTTGGTGAGTGTATACAAGGAAGCAAACATAGGGAACCTTGAGGATGGGGGTATTTGAGGCTGATATATAGCTAGGACCCACTACCCACCTATGTGTCATGACTATCTCTTGGAGGCTAACCACCGTATACAACAAGAGATAGGTCATTATGGTCTTGCTTGGATGGTCTCACCATGTGTGTGTGGCCTAAAACCATCAAGCCACTGAGTGTGAGGTATGGATTATGTGAGATGGATATTCGCTCTTGGCTCATGGATTTTGTATCATGGATTAGTATGTTGCTTTCTGATGTCTAGATGGACCCTTGTGTAGCCTTGTGATGTGATTCCTAGTGATGTGAGTTCATGTGTATGTGAAGAATGTATGGATATAGTACTTAGATTCTTGATATTTTGTTTACTTCCCTTCTATTTTTCTTGTCTAATATCTTGGACTTGTTCTTTGATGGTGTTGTGTAGGATGATGCCTAGAGGTCGTGATCTTGATAGGGGTCATGGTAGAGGTCAAGGAAGTGATGGTAGAGTTGGTCGTCAGAGCACTCCTTTTATGAATTCCCATGAGGATGATCATGAGGAACACCCGAGCCCTCAGTTACGTCCCTTGCTTGAGGAAATTCTCAGTCGGCTTGGCCTAAGACAAGAGAGCAATCAAAAAATGATTAGGGAAAGAGAAAGGTTCCCTAGGAGAAGAGGTGTTTCAGCTGTAGTGAGACTTATAATGGACCTCTTAAGGGAATGTTCTCCTACCCTCCATAGTCATAGTGCTAGTTTGGAGGATGAGATTTGGATGTTTGGTGTCTGGATTGGTTGTTGTCTTTTGTCTAGGAGAATCCAGAGTTGGTTGCGAGCCTGACTCTATCGACTTGATCAGTCAACTCAGAGCACTTAGTCTGGAGCTAGTAGGGGTCAACTTTAGTGGATTAGTGTACCTCTTTGAGGTAGAGGAAATGGAAGAAATGCAGGATGTTGCTCTTGCGGCCAACAAGGCCACGTAGCTAGGCAATGTCCTCAGAGAAGCACACCTGAATTCAGTCAGAGACCGGTAGTCACAAAGCCAATAGGGGATGATGCGGGAAAGTTCCATAGAGCGATTGTAGTAGCTAATGACTACCAGGTAGAGCATTAGGGTATAGATGTGGAGACTGTAGGTAGTGGATAGGCAGCTGACTTGGGAGCCCGTGAGAATTCTATTGTATAGGAGACTGATGTAGTGCTTCTCATGTTGCTTTTACTACACTAATACTTGTTATAATATATTATGTACTTTGAGACCTTTATGGTACTTTTTCTACCATTTTGGATTGTTGTGGATGACAGTTTATATGAATCTAACGATTATGACATTTTTGATTGATGGTTATGTTATGATGGATCAGTAATATTGTTGGGAGGATGTGTCCCGCATTCGAGAAACCTTTCCCTTTTTATTTACATGCTTCCAGGAGTAATCCTAGTTCTAGGGGGGAGGATGTAATGCCTCCCGTGTTACTGTACTCCTATGATACTTTTTGTGTGTGATTGATGTCATTCAGATACTGTTATGTTTTATGCATACTCGTGATTATAGTGGCGATTGTTTTACCTATTTGACTTATGTGTTTTTCTTGGATGCACATGATACTATTTTATGATGTTAATGATATAATGATGCATGGTGTTTGTCTTTACCTGATTATGCTATATTGTATGGTTATGTAATTTTTTTAATACTTGCTTCATGATATTTATGATGATGTGCTATTGATTGAGGTTCAGGTGAGAGGGACAGTGTTGCATCATTCATCTGTGAACACCCTTCCACATTGCAATTGTCTCTCACAGTGTGTATGGCATTAGATATATATGTTGTTTCGACACTTGTTTTTATGCAAGATTGCAGGTACCCAAGCCACGATTCCACCTACACTTACAGGATAGGGTGAGCCTCATAAATTCCCAATGGGTATGAAGTTGAAAATGGATTTGACAAGAAAGCATCCCCATCCGCATTTGTCATCCTATCATCCCACCATTGCTTGTCGATGTCGTCTATCAATACCCTATCTTGTTTGGTATCATTTTGTCTTATGTCATTCGTTTTAAGAGTTAATTGTTTGATTCAGAGGCGATATCACTATTTAGTGATGGTTATTAATTTAATTAAGCATAGAACTTAATTGGTAAGGTGATTTGTGAAATTTTAAAGGTTTTGATTAAATATTAGATTAATTTGAAAATTTTAAATGATGTTTGTAAAATTAAAAGAATATTATTTGAATTGTCAGTATTTAATTTTATTAATTATAAATAAAATAATATTTTAATTTCAGCTATGTAAATTTCTAATTAGATATTAAATAATATTGTTTAGTTAATTAAATAATATTATTTATTTAATTAATAATATTAATTATTTAATAGTTGTTAAGAAATTTACTCAAAAAATATAAATATATTTTTTGAAATATTGGGAAGAAATGGTTGATTTATGTTACCCGATAAAATTTCAAATGGGGTAGGTTTAAGTGTTTATTTCAATTTGATTCAATGTAATAATGTATTCTAAGTCAGTTAAAATATTAAATTATGAATGAATTTGTTTCATAATGAAAAGGTGGGGGTAGATTTCTAAAATGCAAAATTTACCTCCAGGTGGTTAAGCAGGGTAAATGAATTGTGTCGGGTGTAAATTGAAAATTGTAATCATGCCACCTGTCTTCCTTGCTTTAACGAGAAAATATGGAATGTTGCCTTAATTTATTTGGGTTTTTGGGTGAAAGGGATGTTGACTTTCTCTTTGTGGTATATTTTCCTTGATGTCAAAACTAATTGGTGATTAGCATTATGATACTTGGTGCTCTTTGTATTCAGTTTGGCATATTCAGTGTTTTGTGGATAGTGACCATGCTTTGAATTGATGCATTTGGGTACATTTGATTATCATATCATTATGGATAGTGATTTACTTTTAGTTTTGGTATTCATTACTGATCATGGTGAATTTATGTGCAGAGTAATATCTTAGATAATATTTTCAGATCTTTTTCAGATTTATGAATGGATTATGTTTTCAGTTGATTATGATTTTTGTCTTGTGATAAAGTACAGGTTGGATTTCTTTAACATATTCCACAAGGCATTCATATGCTTTAGATTTATGCCATTGTCACCTTGGCATGTTCAAGTATATTGGTTCAACAGTTATTTTATTTTAGGTTGATCTTGGCATATGATATTAAATTATCAGTGAGCTTCCACATGATATTAGCCACACATGGCTTTGACTTGGCATTGTTAGTATTCGGGTTCTTCAAAGTAACATTTTATGATTTAAAAGTGGTCACTTACATGGAATGATCTTGGTTTCACTTTGGTGTTAAAATATACACAAGGGGATATAGGCCTCTATTGTTGCTAATGGCAACTGTTTATTTTTAAAGGGAAATCAAATGATATTGAGCTTACCATATGATATTTAGTTCATATTACTTTTAATTTGTATCGGCCTTTGTAATCATTTTAAATTCATGTAACACATGACTATCAGCCTTATCACCAGACTCATTTGATTGTCGGCCTTATCATGTTTTATTTGCATTGACAATGTTGTAGACACATCATCATTATGGTTTATTTGGCAGTGACATCATAATTATGGGTTGACTTGGAAGTGTCTGTAGTCTTTGTTGGAGGACTTCAAAATTCATTATGATGTTTTTTGGACTTCAAATAATATGGAATATCATTGCATTTGGATTTTAAATTATTATACACTTGAGTTTTGTATTCGATGGAGTGAAGAAATAGGGAAAAATGAGCTTTGCTGAAGGTGAAACCCTAGCTTCTTGGAGCCGACATGGAAGAGAGATTTGATCAATAGTTTGGAAGTGCTCAAAGTCGGGTATTTCATTTTTGGTTTTTGCATTTGTTAAGAAGTATTATTGAGCCTTTTTATGATTTGTTTCAAGTAAGAATGATTTATTATCGGGCTCAAATGTGAATAGCTTCGGTGAGTTTATTTTTTATAAACTACTCATAATTGAAATGCATTATTTCTTAATTAGGTTTTGAAAGTTGTTTTGAGATTAAAATGGCATTTGATGTTTGGAAGCCTAACTACATTCATTGCTTTGAGAATCAGTTGGTTGATTAACAAATAAATTTTCATTGTTCAGCAAAGATCTTTTAGTTATTCCTTTTTGGAATCCATTGTTAACTATATTGTATTGTATAAACGTATAATTGAAAGCCATTTCTTAGAGGTGAAAAATATTGGCTGAGAACAAGGGTTTTTATTGCTATTAATGTGATATCTTTGAAAATAAAAAGAGTGAAAAGAGGGTCTGAAAGATTTGTATCTCTAATTTGATCATAGAGATTTTATGAAATTATTTTGTACTGTTTCATTCAGTACACATTTAGTGGGCATTATTGAAAATCATATATTATTATCTAAAACTCTAAAACAAAGGAGTTGATTCTCCTATGAAGTTGGTACTTCAAAAATCGGTGTTGAGTTGTTGCTCCACCATGATGACAGAGTTGGTGCTCTAAAAATTCATTGTAAAGCAGATTTGATTTAAGCCTATAAGGCATTTTGGAGTGGTTTTTCTTCCCTAAAAGGGTTTTCCACTTGGCAATATCTATGTCTCTTTTTTTGTGGATTGAGTCTATCTTGCATATTTTTTTTTAGTCATTTATGTTGAGTTTCATGCAATGCTCTGATACTTTATCATTGTTGAAGGTTATCTAGATGTTCATGGTTCAGTTGTAATTATGCAAAATCTGAAATTTAATGGTTGTCATTTGAAATTTTAGTTTAAGATATTCATGTTGCATTTGATTGAATTATTATGTTGATCATTCAAAGATCAATTATTGCATTGCATATTTAAAGTCACAATCAGTTCAAGTTGAAAAAGAGTTCAAATTTCCATTTTATGTCATAAGAGTTTTAAAATTATTTCACTCTGATTCACCTCCCCCCTCTTAGAGTGAATCCACTTCCAACAAGTGGTATCAGAGTGTAGGGTCCTGCATTAGGTTTTATCACCTAGGATTGATTTTGGTCTTGGAAGTTCGTCATTATGGCACATGCACCTAAAGGTTCATCCATTACAAGAGCTCCTATATTTGATGGCATTGATTATGTGTTCTAGAAAATTAGAATGGAAACATATCTGATTTCTTTAGATCTTGATGTCTGGAACTTAATTTGTAGTAAATATACTGTACCTGATACCATACCTACAAATCATGATGAGATAAGAAAATATGAAATGAATGCAAGAGCTAAACATGCATTGTTGTGTGGTTTGAAAAAAGATGTATTTTTCAAAGTCATGCATTGTAAATATGCATATGACATTTGGGAAAAGCTTGAAAACATTTATCAAGGAAATGAAAAAGTTAAGCAATCCAAAATCCTTACTCTCAAAAGTCAATTTCAGGAAATGAGAATGAAGGATGATGAAAAGATTGTTGATTATTTCTTGAGGATAGATGAAGTTGTCAATGCAATAAGAGGTCTAGGTGAAACAATTGCAAAGTCTGATGTGGTGCAAAAAGTGATTAGAACTTTGCATCCTAAATTTGAGTCTAAAGTTTCTACTCTTGAAGAAAGAAACATTTTGATTCCCTTACCTTAGATAATTTACAAGGCATATTAACTACCTATGAAATGAGGATAGGAAGTTCTGCTTCAACTTCTAAAGAGACAGCTTTTAATGCAAAAAAGAAAGAAAATATGGATAGTGAATCAGAATTGTCTGATTCTTTAAAGCCCTTTTAGTAAGAAAATTGACAAAGAAATATAAAGGAAAAGTGCCCTTCAAATGTTTTAATTGTGGCAAATTTTGTCACTTTGTAGCTAAATGTCCTTATCTAGATCAAACCAATGATGATGAGAAAATAGAAAAATAGTTTAAGAAGAAGTCTTGGAATCCTAAAAAGAAGTTTAACAATAATCTCAAAAAGAAGAAGAGTCTCTTTAGCAAAGAAGACTCAGATGTTGAGACAGATGAATCTTTAAATGATGAAGATGAAACATTGTTTATGGCTGAAATTTATGCACCAAAGGATTCAAGCAATCAGTCAAAAAGTCAAGCAGAAAATCAATCTGAATTAGAAGTAAGTCTTGAAGGTGAATTACTTTGTGCTTTACAAGAAATCAAAAAATTAAAGAAACAAGTTGCTTCACAAGAGAAAAGTCCAAATAAGGTAATTACATCTTTACAAATTGAACTTGATGATTCTAAGAGAACTGTAGACAATCTTAAATCAGTTCTTGCAGATAAAGATACGAAAATCCAGAGGCTTGAAATGGAAGTAGTCACACTTAAGAAACAAGTAGAAGGCTATGAAAGCACTCTGCATTTAAATGACTTGCTTGGAAAGTAGAAATAGCATAAGGATATGACTGGCATTGGTTTTAGTACTAGTGAATGTTCAAATCAAAACTTCAAAACAGTTGGTAAGAAACAATCCTTTGAGCATAATAGAAACAATGTTAGATTCAGTGCATTCTTTCATGGCTATTGCTTTTAGAGTAATAAATTTGGGCATAAAGTGAACAGTTGCAGATTCATATTGTCTAGAACACCTAGATTTGGTCACAAACAATTCTTTGGTTTTCCAAATACAATCAGATGTTTCAAATGCAATACTATTGGTCATACATCCAAACAATGCAAACAAAATAGATCTATCATAGAGAAATTTTGGAGACCCAAGTTTGTTCCAAGTGTAGAACAGTTTATGCTTTTGCAAACTACCTTTCTTTCAAAGAAGAAGGCATCCTGGGTATTGGACAGTGGTTGTTCAAACCACATGATTGGGGATAAAGACAAATTCTTGAAACTTGAGGATTATGAAGGAGGATTCGTTAAGTTCGGTGACAACTCAGGTATTCAGATAAAAGGTAAAGGTTCTTTACTTCTAAATGATGACACACCAATCTATGATGTGTATTATGTAGAAGGATTGAAACATAATCTTTTAAGTGTTAGTCAAATTTGTGATAATGGATAGCATGTCACATTTGGTGCACAAGGCTGTGAAATAAAAAACAACAAATCCGGTAAAACAGTTGCAACAGGTTTGAGAACTTCTTGAAACATTTACAATCTTCTTGACTCTTCTAATCATGAAAGTAGTGAAGATATGTGTCTTATGGGTCAAGTGGAAGAAAATTGGTTATGGCATAAACGTTTAGGGCATATAAACTTTGACAATCTGGTTAGAATAAGTAAAAATCAAAATGTGAGAGGCTTTCCTATATTGAGTAAACCAAAAGATATAGTGTGTAAAGAATGTCTTAAGGGAAAACAATCTAAGGTGAGCTTTAAATCTAAAGAGCATTCTTCTACTAAACCATTGTAGCTTGTACACACTAATCTTTGTGGTCCTACTAAGACTAGGTCAATAAATGGTGAAAAATACTTCATGTTATTTGTAGATGACTACACAAGGATGGTTTGGGTAACCTTTCTCAAGCATAAATTTGAAGCTTTTGACAAATTTAAAAAATTTCCTAAGATGGTTGATAAAGAGTCTGATATGAAACTCAAATGCTTAAGATTAGACAAGGGAGGTGAATTTACATCTCAAGAATTCATTGATTATTGTGAACAACATGGCATAAAAATACAATATGCTACTGCAAGGACACCTCAACAGAATGGGGTTGTGGAGAGGAAAAATAGAACAGTGACAGAAATGGCTAGAACAATGTTAGATGAAGCCAAACTGCCTACTATGTACTGGAAAGAAGTTGTTCATACAGTTGTTTACATTCTGAACAGGTTACAGATCAGGGTGAAATCCAATTTCACTCCATACCATATGAACTTTGGTATGATAAATCTGCCTCTATTAAACATTTCAGAATATTTGGTTGTAAATGCTTTATTAAAAGAGATGGTGACAACTTAGGAATCAATCCAAATTTGATGAAGGTATCTTTTTAGGATATTCTACTCATAGCAAAGCCTATAAATGTTTCAATAAAAGACTGAATAAAATTGTTGAATCTGTTAATGTCATGTTTGATGAAAGATTGCACCTAGATTTTGATCATGTGTAGGATGATGAAGAGGAATTTGTGGCAGATTCAAATTTCACTCCCAAAACTGTTGTAATAGATGAGTCACAATAGGAGGATACCTCAAGTTCTAAAGCAATACCTCCTAAAACTCCTTCCAAAAATTTTGTTAAAAATCATCCTCAAGATCTGATAATTGGAGATAAAGATGCAAGAATATTAATAAGAAGAAAGGAAAAAATTGAGGAACAAGCTCAAATTGTTGAGCATTTTTGTTTAATAACTGATTTTGAGCCTAAAACTATTAATGAAGTTGTAAACGATGATTGTTGGTTGAAAGCTATACAGGAAGAAATCAGCCAGATTGAGAAGAATAAAACTTGGGGACTAGTCCCAAAACCTGATGATAAAAATGTTATTGGTGGAAAATGGATTTTCATAAACAAGTTGGATGAAAGTGGCAAAGTAGTGAGAAACAAAGCACGTTTTGTGTGCAAAGGGTATGCACAACAGGAAGGTATAGATTTTGGTGAAACTTATGCACCTGTTGCTTGTATTGAATCTATTAGAATTTTCTTAGCATATTCTTGCTTTAAATTTTTTAAGGTGTACCAAATGGATGTCAAAACTACATTCTTGAATGGTTATCTTGATGAGGAAGTTTTTATGGAACAACCAGAAGGATTTATTATACAAGATAAATCTAATCATGTATACAGATTGAAAAAGGCCTTGTATGGTCTCAAACAAGCTCCTAGAGCTTGGTATTCTAGATTAGATGCATGCTTAACTACAAATAGTTTCAAAAGAGGTGGTGTGGACAACAATCTTTATGTTAAACAACAAGGTAATGATATACTGATTGTTAAGGTGTATGTAGATGATATAATCTTTGGCTGCAACAATGATGCCTTATCAAAGAAGTTTTCAATGATTATGGAATTAGAATTTGAAATGTCAATGTTAGGTGAACTAACATTCTTTCTTGGCCTCTAAGTTTCACAGCTTGAACAGGGAATATTTTTGTCACAAACAAAATATGCCAAAGAGATGTTGAAAAAGTTTCAAATGGATGACTGTTGTCCAATAAGTACACCAATGGTGACTGGCTGTAAGTTATCTAAAACTGATGATTCTCCTAATGTTGATCAATCTTAGTATAGATAAATGATTGGAAGCTTGTTATACTTAACTGCCTCTAGACCAAATTTAATGCAAGCTATTTGTATGGTTTCTAGATTCCAATCTGCACCAAAACAGTCCCATCTTACTGTTGTCAAAAGAATATTTAAGTATATCCAGGGTACTCTTGACTTTGGTCTTTGGTATCTAAGGGGTAATGATTTTACTTTAATGGAATTTAATGATGTTGATTGGGCTGGTCGTCTTGATGATAGAAAAATCACAAGTGGTGCAGCATTTTATCTTGGTGATTGTCTTGTTGCTTGGCATATCAAAAAGCAGGATTCAATTTCACTTTCAACAGCAAAAGCATAATATATTGCTGCTACATCTTGTTGTACTCAATTACTCTAGATGGCACAAACACTTTTTGATATGGGTATTATTGTTGAAAAACCTATGTCTATCTTTTGTGACAATACTAGTGCTATAAATTTGTCTAAAACTCCAGTTATGCATTCAAGAGCCAAGCACATTGCTATTAAATTTCATTTTTTGCATGAAAAAGTGTTGGCTAATGAGGTTTTTGTGCAATATGTTCCCACTCAAGCACAAGTTGCAAATATTTTTACAAAGCCTTTGGCTAAGGATGTCTTTGAGAGACTTCATTCTTGATTGGGTGTTGTCTCCCAATCCTTGCTCTTTTAATGCTCTTTCATGACTTTAGGGGGTGCTTTTTAAGCTCTCTAAGCAACTTAATGTTGCGACTTTTATTCATTATTTGTTGCTTCATTGCTACATCTACAGCTGGTTCAGTTATTTTCTTGATACTTCATAGCTTCTCCTTTGTCCTTGTGACAAAAAGGGGGAGAAGATGGAATTTCAATTCAATGTGAACCATAGATGGTTTCAAATAGTTTTTTCCATCAAGGACAAAGGGGGAGTTTGTTGACTTTCTCTTTGTGGTATATTGTCCTTGATGTCAAAATTGATTAGTGATTGGCATTATGATACTTGGTGCTCTTTGTATTCAGTTTGGAATATTCAGTGTTTTGTGGATAGTGACCATGCTTTGAATTGATGCATTTGGGTACATTTGATTATCATATCATTGTGGATAGTGATTTACTTTCAATTTTGGTATTCATTACTCATCATGGTGAATTTATGTGCAGAGGAATATCTCAGATAATCTTTTGAGATCTTTTCAAATTTGTGAATGGATTATGTTTTCAGTTGATTATTATTTTTGTCTTGTGATAAAGTACAGGTTGGCTTTCTTTAACATATTCCATAAAGAATTCATCTGCTTCAGATTTATGGCATTGTCACCTTGACATGTTCAGGTATATTGGTTCAACAATTATTTTATTTCAGGGTGATCTTGACATATGATATTAAATTATCATTGAGCTTCCACATGATATTAGCCACACATGGCTTTGACTTGGCATTGTTAGTATTTGAGTTCTTCAAAGTAACATTTTATGATTTAAAAGTGGACACTTACATGCAATGATCTTGGTTTCACTTTGGTGTTAAAATATACACAAGGGGATATAGGCCTCTATTGTTTCTAATGGCAAGTCTTTATTTTTAAAGGGAAATCAAATGATATTGGGCTTACCATATGATATTTAGTTCATATTACTTTTATTTTGTATCAGCTTTTGTAATCATTTTAAATTCATGTAACAATTGACTATCAGCCTTATCACCAGACTCATTTGACTATCAGCCTTATCATGTTTTATTTACATTGACAATATTGTAGACACATCATCATTGTGGTTGATTTGACAGCGACATCATAATTATGGGTTGACTTGGTAGTGTCTGTAGTGTTTATTGGAGGACTTCAAAATTCATTATGATGTTTTTTGGACTTCAAATAATATGGAATATCATTGCATTCAGATTTTAAATTATTATACACTTGAGTTTTGTATTCGATGGAGTGAAGAAATAGGGAAAAATGAGCTTTGCTGAAGGTGAAACCCTAGCTGCTTGGAGCTGACATGGAAGAGAGATTTGATTAATATTTGGAAGTGCTCAAAGTCGGGTATTTCATTTTTGGTTTTTTCATTTGTTAACAGGTATTATTAAGCCTTTTTATGATTTGTTTCAAGTAAGAATGATTTATTATCGGGCTCAAATGTGAATAGCTTCGGTTAGTTTATTTTTTATAAACTGCTTAGAATTGAAATGCATTATTTCTTAATCAGGTTTTGAGAGTTGTTTTGAGATTAAAATGGCATTTGATGTTTGGAAGCCTAACTACATTTATTGCTTTGAGAATCAATTGGTTGATTAATGAATAAAGTTTCATTGTTTAGCAAAGATCCTTTAGTTATTCCTTTTTGGAATCCATTGTTAACTATATTGTATTGTATAAACATATGGTTGAAAGCCATTTCTCGGCGGTGAAAAATATTGGCTGAGAACATGGGTTTTTATTGCTATTAATGTGATATCTTTGAAAATAAAAGAGTGAAAAGAGGGTCTAAAAGATTTGTATCTCTGATTTGAGCATAAAGATTTTATGAAATTATTTTGTACTCTTTCATTCAGTACACATTTAGTGGGCATTGTTGAAAATCATATATTATTATCTAAAACTCTAAAACAGAGGAGTTGATGCTCCTATGAAGTTGATGCTTTAGAAATCGGTGTTGAGTTGTTGCTCCACCGTGATGACAGAGTTGGTGCTCTAAAAATTCATTGTAAAGCAGATTTGATTTAAGCCTATAAGGCATTTTGGAGTGGTTTTTCTTCCCTGAAAGGGTTTCCCACTCGGCAATATTTGTGTCTCTTTTTTATGTGGATTAAGTCTATCTTGCATTTTTTTTTAGTCATTTATGTTGAGTTTCATGTAGTGCTCTGTTACTTTATCATTGTTGAAGGTTATCTAGATGTTCATGGTTTAGTTGTAATTGTGCAAAATCTAAAAGTTAATGGTTGTCATTTGAAAGTTCAGTTTAAGATATTCATGTTGCATTTGATTGAATTATTATGCTGATCATTCAAAGCTTAGTTATTACATTGCATAATTAAAGTCGCAATCAGTTCAAGTTGAAAAATATTTTAAATTTCCATTTTATGACATAAAAGTTTTAAAATTATTTCACTCTGATTCACCCCCCCTCTCAGAGTGAATCCACTTCCAACAAGGGACACGGGCGGAATTTCTAGCAAAAGAAAAATATTGGCAAGAGGGAGATACAAGGAAAAGAGATTTTTACTGTAGAGGGTAAAAAAAATAAGATAGAAAGTTTAAAGAAAGAGTTGCAGACAAAATTAGGACTTACCACGTAACTTCATCTCTAGCTACAATTCTCCAGGTTGGTTATTTTTAAATTTTTCCATTATTTTTTTTTTAAATGGCTTTCTTGTGAATGAGATGACAATGGAAACAATAGAAGAGTAAGGAAACACTAGAAGGGTGAAGGTAAATTCTATTTTGTATGATTCATGCGCTAATTTAATTTAAACCCTTTCATTATCATTCAATGGTTGTTGTCTCTTTATTGCTTTCACTAGTGGCGTTGAGTTATTCCTTCTAACCAAGTTTAAATAATTTTCCTGATACCATTGGAAACCTATCACTACTACAGTGTTAGACTGTGGAGTTTGTGTAACTTTAAATAATCTCCCTGACACCATTCACAACATGTCATAGCAGTAACACTTAAACATAGAAGACTGTAGGGGCGTTTGCCTTCCTGATTCCATTAGCAACCTGTCACATCTGTAGTACTTGAAATTAGAATGTTGTAGAGATTTAAATAATCTCTCTGAATCCTTTGTCATCATGTCTCAGCTGCAACACTTGAACATAATAGAAAGTGTAAAGGGTTAAATAACCTCTTTTTTACTCTATGCAAGCTTTTTCCTGCACACTGAATTAATTCTGCTTCAACTTCAGGGGTTTTTCCTGCAAGTTAAAGTAGCTTGCGTCTGTGTGTAATCCCTATTCTCCTATTTCCGTTAAGTGGTATTCCTTGTTGTGGACATCTAAATTTGGACACTTAATTTATCCAAATTCATCCCCTTTCGTCTTATTTTCGTTAATTAAGTAATATTGTTATTATTTAATTAATATCTTTAATTCTGCCAAATCCCTAAGGTATTTAATCAATAATACCTCATCTCTTTAATCCTCCTTCCATCAATTGAATTAAATAAATATTTCATTTATTTAATCCCCTTCATGTCACATCCTCCATCTTTTATTATCTAATCTTAATCCTTCTTTTAATCTCATCATTAGGATGTGCACATGCCTAATCCTTGATTAGGATGTATCACATCCTCCAACTTTTGCAAGTTGGCCTCTAATCTCTCTTAAGCCACCTAACCCTCCTCTAATCCTTCATTACTCTTCCCCATGTGATCTTTGACTTGTCACATCAAGTCACATGTGAAATCTAACTCTCTTCTAATCTTCATTAATTAGTCTAATCAGGTACTTGCACAATCCTAATCACTTAATTGAGTCAACCCTATTAAATGCTTTTCTTTTTTGACAAGGAATCTCCCTTCCCCATGTGAATTTTTAATTCACTTTTAATCCCCCAATGCACTCAAAAGGAATTTTTAATTCTTTCACTCCTTCCCACATGTCCTCTCACCCACATGGGGACAAGGACCTCCTTTATGAGGAGATCTTGTCCAATCCCAAGGTACTTTGTACCCCCCTCCATGTCATGTACTTCTCCTTCCACCTCATGTCCACTTCACCTTTTAGGGCTATATCACAAGCCACATGCCAAGATGTGAGGGCTTGTGAGTTCTCAACTCACCTTAGCCCTACATCTTGATATTTGGTGGCTCAATCTTGACCGTCCATTTCCCCTAGGAATTCTCAAAATTCTTATAAATACCCCCTCTTTTCTCTCATTTTAGGAGAGATCATTTTGCTAGCCAAACTCTTGCAATTTTGTTTCTCAATCTACACTTAGCTATTTTCTTATTTTCATCCACTTGCACTCATCCTCACAACATCATTTAGCTTGCATCTTGTGCCATCCAAGGAGCATACACATCCATGATCAAAGGGCCAACCAAAGGATCGATTCGAGATGAGGTATAAAGTTCCATTTGTTGCTTTTATCTTGTGTTGTTTCCAACTTAGGCTAATCTTGAGGTGTAGGTTGTTTTGGTGTTTATTTGCACTCTTTTACTTGCTGCTCATTTTCTAATGCTCACATTCGACCTATCACACTTGCAAAATCCATTTTGTGCATATTGTGCAATTTTTGCATTTCATGGGATCGTAATTCTTCAGGGATCGCTATCAAACCATTTATTAAGCTCCTCTTAATGCATACATGACTACCAAGGTGTTTGCAATTAGAACACTTCTCCATCCTTCTTGCTTTGATGGGTGTCCATACCCTGTTTTTAAGCTCCCAATTTGATGCAAGCAGAGAGGGTGATGGAAAAGGTTAAAGAATTTGTCTTTACTCCTGCCAAAAGCATTTGTCTAAAAGTTCCTTAACCCTATTCAAGAAATCTTTTAGATTCCTATTGTAAGCACAACTATAATAATAATGATATAGATTAATACTAATGATTAGTTTAATATTATTTTAGTATTATGAATTATTATTGATTAATAATTATATACCAAAATATTGTGTACAATAATTTAATTCATCTCATTTTAAAATATAGTTTACAATAAAGGGTGCCCTATATTTGTTAAACAATTATATTTAATCTAATATGCCAAAAAATAGGTTAGCTATTGTGCTCTTTTTTTTGTACATATTTCAGTTTATAGTTGAAAGTTACAGGGGTTTTGACTTTTTTTTTTATTCATAAAAAATTTAATAAAAAATAAATATAGTTTTGTGTGTTGTAATACATATGAATTAGTTTGGAAAGGAATTCTCATAATTTGAATTTTTTGTTTTGTTTAATGGCAGTATGGAATTGTTTTATAAACATATACTTATCTAAGGTGTTATTGGTAGAAATTATAAATTTGGAAGTTGGAATATTCTCTACCTGTGTGAAATTTTTTCCTTTTGAACATTTCAAATTCATCCTTCCTTCATTAAGTTTTGTATTTGGCTTTCAGATATTGGGTGTTCATTATTGCTAAATCTGCTTTAAGATATGGGCATTTGTAATTATGTAACCATTGAGGGCGTGTATAAGTACCTATTAAACATTCAATGACATATGTGTAAATCAGTGTTTGTATGTGTATTTATATATATTTGTGTGTATGATAGTTTTTTTGTTTGCTATTTGACCATTTGATTAATTATGAAGAAATAGCAATGTAGTTTATAATAATTATGGATATATATAAATTCAGGTGTTAGTATATGGGTATATATTTATGGGTGTATACATGTGTAGTTAAATTTCCCTTGTACTGTATAATTTAAAACTGAATAATGTTAGTTAATTATATTGGTGTAAAACTCTATATTTGTATATTTATATATATAACTATGTTCAAATATACATATATATTATGATATAGTAAATATGTCATATAGTATTGTAGACACGTAAAATATATCGATTGACATAGTGCATTTGATCCTGACTTACTAACATTGTTTCTTCCTGAATCATCCCTCGGTCTAACCATTTAATCGAATCTCCTTGTCTGATTAAATTCATCAATATTCCTCTCTTAATTGAATAAATTATTTTATCTAATTAAGTCAATCTCTTTTGTTAATTAAATCAATCCATCTAATCTAATCATCCCTATTTAATTAAATAATCCATATTATTTGATTAAATTTCTAAAGTTCATCTAATAAAATTAAATAAATCAAACATTTATCTAATTTAATCTAACATCACCCCTTTTGGTTAAATAAATTATCAAAATATTTATTTAACTAAGTCTTAATTATTTTCATCTCTTTTTGATTTATTTCAATCCTAAATTCTAAATCAAATGGTCAAATCAGCTAAATCTCCCCTTAAATTAATCAAATCCTGATTAATTTAATCCTAATCACTCAAATCCTCTAGATTTTGCAACTTGCACATGTGAAAATCAATTTAATTGTTTTATAAATCACCTATTTTCATTCAAAAAAGGCATCCAAGTGGGAATATTCCTCAAATTTGAAATCTCCCCCCAAAATGACTTGTCCATCCAACAAAGAATTTAAAGCTCTTACATTGTCTCTTACATGTCTCCCACTTGGCATTTAACTCATCTTTCATCCCCCCTAAACATGTCATTTCATCAAATTCAAATTTCAAACTTGCACATTGATCAAAATGTGCTCAAGCTTCCTCCATTCACAAGTTTACAAGTGGCACCATGCCATTGGATGAATGTTAGTCCCACATGTATTGCTCTATTTTGGACATTCATCTATCTTAGAATTCTATAAATAAGAGGCTAAACACCTCATTTTATCATCCACAATTCATGCAAAGTTACCATGCTCAAATATCTCTCAAATTTCATGCATTATCATTGAGTTCTTAGTTAGGTTTTGCAGATTTTTGGCTTCGAGCTCTCATCCTTCTTCAACAAAGTGGATCAACCTCATCAACATATCAAAGCTTGCATCTTAGGAATTGGGAAAGGGCCAATTTTCACATCAAATTGGCACCAATTCCACCATGGGATCATGAGTTTGCACATTTAAATTAGGATTCAATCTATTTTGTTCTTTTTATTATGCTTTTCATTGTTTTCTTTCCTACTTTGAGCTTGCAAATATATTTCATGGGGAATTCTTGTTTTGGCTTGCAATCTCTTGTCTAAATTGTTTATTCTTGTTGTTTTGCAGGTGCCAAGATTGGGGTTCGCACAAGTATGTTTAGATATTACAAATGCAAAAGAATCCAAATTTACGTGTTTTCACTTGAGTTAAAATTTGAAGATGTTGAATTAGTAAACATATGTTAACTTCAATTGTGGTTTTAGAAATTAGTGAAAATTAAGTTGGAAGAGTTTATATATATATATATATATAATCAATTGATGTTGATAAGTATAGTTAAATTAGATTTATTTTTTTTTAAATGTATTTAAATTTTGATTTGTTTTCGAACGTATCTAAAATCAGATTTATTCTCTAGTGCATTTAAAATTAAATTTATTTTCTAGTGCATTTAAATTTTTTTTTAAAAAGAATAGACTTAATTACTAGTTATTTAAAATTAAAATTATTTATGAATTCCTCTAATCTTAGATTTATGATTTGCGTATAAATCATCTAAGTTGGATTTGAATTAGATTTATTTAGTTTGAAGCTAACAAATGCAAATGTTATATTTTGATTAAATTTAATTATTGAAGTATACCAATATGCTTCATTTAAACTAAGTTTATTATTTTGAGGTAATAAATGTATAGGATATATTTTGATTAAATTTATTTATTTGAAGTAAACCAATATACTACTTTTTAATTAAATTTATTATTTGGAAATCACAAATATATATGTTTCATTTTTGTTAATGTTAATTATTTTGAAGTAAATAAAGGTTTAAGTTAGGAATATTAAATTAGGAAAAATCTGAGGGTTTACCTACTATATGGTTTCATAGTGCTTATCTAATTAAAAGATTCTATGTTGGAAATGCATTTAGTTATGGTTAATTATTTAATTATTCTCTACATTATCTTTAGAAGGATTGGATTGTGTCTACATTTAAGTGAATGGACATTTATAGTTTGTCTTGAACATATTAGATAGTTATTTATTTATTTTGAATACTCTTTGGAATTGATTCCTTAGGCATATTAGCGGTTCCATGATTGATCATATTTTCCTCTTGTTTTATTTCACTTTTGAGGTAATTTTTATGTCTAGACATGTTTTGGATAGGTTGGGAACCTGTAATGCTTAAGTTACTCCCTTTCGGATAGTGATAGGTTGTTAGGTTTCCAGAGTCAATGGGAAACCCATTTTGGTGTTGAATTTTCCCTTTTAAACCTTTGTATTTCCATTGATCGTATTCCTATTTTAAGTTCTCATGGGTGTACTCTATTCTATGATTTGTTTTTCCTTAGTTATGACTATGAGCGAGATGGTCCATTCCTCACATTTGTACTCAGACTGGTAAAGTTTAGGGTTTTATGCTCGGTACACACCTGATTGTTGTAAAGTTTTGTTTTAGGACCGTGCGAAGATACTCTCCTATAGTATCCCATGCTTTTCCTTCGTATTCCTTTGGAAGCAATCACCTTGTAAGTGGTCATTGAGATTGTTGTATGCTATGTTTTGGTTGACCTTGTCGTTTAGTCTTGTGATCATTTTGCTTGTCTATCTTGGTCAGGGGTCTTTCTTGTCATCTCCTAGCACGGGGGATGGGCCTTCGGATCCACGTGGTTGGGTGGAATGTGCTATGCACCCCATTGGGTTCCCAAGTTGTGTTCATGATGTGGAAGCGGATGCAGAGTTTCTAGAGCTTCACATTGTTGAAGACTTTTCCTCACCTTGTACCTTATTCTTCATTGATGTAATTATTCTTGTACTTGATGTACTCTTTTCATTGTTATAAGGGAAGCATTATGTAATGTATTATTGTGTCCTTGATGTGTTGTATCTATGGAAATATGCTCCACAATTGTACCATTGAATTATGATTTGAATTGTGATAAAATGTTTTATCATTTTCCTCTATATTAATTATGGATGATTGTATGATATAATAATGTAATCTTGGTTTTATTCTCTTTCATTTTGAAAAAAATTTAGGGTTCGTAATGAGCGTTCCATGTACCCCAAAGGATGTAGATGACTTTGTAAATGTATAAATTTTTTTCATGTAATGAATGTACAAATTTATCTTACGCAATGTTTCGCTTTCAAAGAAAAAAAATGTGCGGTGTTTGTTGTCCTTTGGGGTTCACACGGTGGGGCATTACACTTTCTCTATCTTTTGCTCTATATGTTTCAATTTCATTTGTTGTAAGTTTCCTTTTACCTTTTCTCTTATGGTGACTATTGCTCCCCATTGCACAAACAAAAAAACACACACAAATGATTGTAATTGTAAAAAAAGTGTAGGAGAATCTTTCAAAAGGTGAATTTTGTCTAATGCAGACAAAAATCACAAGAATTTCATGACAGAAAGAATGTAGGGACTGTTGAAATACTCAAAATGGTCCCATTTTTGTGTTTTATATAAGTTACAAAACGGATATCCATTTCGAAATGGATATTCATTATGTCTTCCACTTGACATGCCCGCAAGTCTACCTTTACAATCCTTAAAAAAGGAAACAGATATCCATTACCTTTAGTGTTATAAATTATTATATGTCATAATATATATATTTATTATATATTAATATACTATATTAATTTATTATATACTATTTTTTTTAACAGTAATAAGATTAATTTTATTGAAAAGAAAAAGAAAAAGAATACAAAGCAAAGCTCCCAACAACAACCACTTAAAAACCATACCCAGACCCACTAAACTCCTCTAAAAACCCTGCAATAGCTAGCTAAACATAGCGCAACCAAAACTAAGAGTTACAAACAAAGGATTGTGAACATAGGCTCCACATGCAACACAAGTGTATGAGCCTAAAAGATTCCAACCTACAAGGAACCTATTTCCAAGTCAAACATGGTTCTCATATTGGCCTACACTTCATCTGAGACTTGAGAACCATTGCAAAGGAATCCTTCCTTTCTATCCTTTCTTTTTTTCCCTTCACCATTTGCCAACCTTCTTCTACCCTTGCTACCTCCTTTTGCCAATCCTCTGTCTTGTCGAAAGAACTCTTAAGAGTTTCATCCAAACTTCCATTTGAAATGAGCCTCTGAACTTCACCTTTCTGTTTCCCCATGACTTTCTCTTGCGACCATTCCAGGCCCATTTTCTCCCGACGATCTAGTGTGGCTACCCAGATTTTGGCATTCAACTCCTTTTCCCCTTCATTGAAAATGACACGGGCTCTGTTCTTAGCCAGATCCCCCTTCTGCGCAACAATAATTCCATTTTGAAGATGGTCCTTCCTGCTCTCTGCCTCCTCCATCACTAACTCTTCTTGGACCCCTTCCTCCCTACTTTTTTCCAGTGAGCTCTTTTGCTTTTCTTCCAATTTCCCTACTATATAGTGCTTGGAGCCAGCATCCTACCACCATGAGGTTGCTTTCATAACTCTATGTTTGGCACATTCAACAACCAAATGTTAAGTTTTAAAGCACACTTTGCATCTAAAGTGTATCCCTTCATAATCCAAGGGCTGCACCCAACATCCTTTCAAAAATTTTAATCTTATTTCCTCTGGAGGCGCCTTTTCCAGGCCCATTTCCACTAAAATCTGTGCAAAGTTTGAGTGCATAAGGTTTGAAGATCCTTCATCAACCATTAGAAAGCTTCTTAGAGAGTTCCCAACAGCCTCTAAACAGGAATCAAAATAAAAATGCAATGGAAAGTTGGGGAGTCTTACCCAGATAGGAACCTTTTCAAACCTTTCAATGGCTAGATTAAAAGCTAGATGCCATGGCTTTAACATCATAGGGTATTTTTCTTCCCAATCCCAGTGGTAAGCACACAGGATCTTATTTATATCCTGCTCTTTTTCAAAAACCATAACAAAAAATCCCTTAGCCATGGGATATATTTGCACATACCCTTCTAAGACAGGTTTCCAATGGTTGGAGATCCACTCATGGAGGCATGTCAAACTAGGCCAAAGACCCCTGAATCTACCGATTAGACCCAACCTAGAAAAAAAAATTCATTGTGAAGCATCTCCTACTCGATCTCCTCATCTAGCTCCATTGTGATTGAACTAGACACAAGAGGAACATCCACATTCCTACCTCCTCTTTTAGACAAGCTTTTATTTTGCAATTTCTAGGACATCTTTGGTCTAGGCTATTTATTCCCAAGCTAAGATGCATTGAAACCCTTAGTAAAGTCCCCATCTGCTGAAAAATGAAGAGTACCCTTCTAGCTTCTAATCGCTATAGAGACTCTTCCATTCACCTCAAGGTCGTCATAGTTAGGGCCTTTTCTCACCGCAACCATTGTAATCTAAGCATTCCTCGCATCGTGAGGTGACTACTTCCCCCGTCCAAGGTTCCCACTATAGACCAAAATATTTGGCTATGGGTATTTCTCTCCCTCAGATCTCGCACCAGTAGAAACCCCTGTTGATTCTACATCTTGAACACAACTGTTGGCACCCACCTCTTGAACCTGACTATTTGTGTCCATCTTGGTCTCCTTATTATATACTATATATTAATATATAATATATATTAATATATATTAATATATTATATATATTAATATTATATTAATATATAATATATATTAACATTATATTAATTTATTATATATATTTATATATAATATATATTAACATTATATTAATTTATTATACATATTTATATATTATATAGTATATATTAATAGATATATAACTTATCACATGTGTGTTCTCTACAAAGGTTCTCTGTCTTGGGTGAGCAAGCCAACCTGAGTTTATTATTCCTTATGATAAATATATGGAGGCCATGAATAGAAAATTTTCAGTTGGTATGTGATTCAAGATGAGATTTGAAGGGCCTTCATTAAGAAGGTTTACTGGAACCATAATTGGGATGGGTGATATTGATCCACTCAGGTGGGATACTTCAGATTGGAGATCTCTCAAGGTACAATGGGATGAAACTTCTATAGTTCCTAGGCCAGAGAGAGTCTCATCCTAGGAATTTGAACCATTTGTAGCACCTAGGGTAGTGAACCCTCAACCAGTACCCACAAGAAAGCATCCACGAACGAACATTTTTCCTTCATCTGCAGAGTTGTCAATGCTTGTCTCTTGCAAAACTTCTATGGACTCATCAAAATTACTCTATTATCTTCGAGGATTGCAATTCCAAGACCCAAAGGCCATGGGTGAGATAGAGGTGGAAAGCTCTCAAAAGTGGAGGGGTGTTCCAAAACTGAGTGATGGCTTGATAGATGGTGGGAATACTGGCTCCCAGAAATTGCCTAGATCTCAAAACTAGATGGAATCATTACACAAACATGAATCGCCATTTCCTGACACTTTTTATGGACTTAAAGGTACCAGTGATGTGCCATTTTCAAATAAAAATGAAAATATCCATCATAGCATTCCTTTGAGAATATTCCTAGGTCATGAAAAGGGAATGTTGGATCTGTGTGCAATAAAATTTTTAGTTATCAACTACATGGCCAATTATATTTTCCAATGATATATAGGGTTGAGTGACTCATATTTGGTACATATTTGAGTTCATCCAACAAACCTTGTGGATCTAGGATATATGATGTCTTGAATGGAGGCACTTCACATAATTCTAATTTTGGTGTTGGAGAGTCACTGAGGAACTGGTTTATGCCTTTAATTTCTCAATCATAAGCAGAAGGTTCAGGGGAAACTACATTAGGGAGCATAAGTAAAGGTATAGCAGGAAATATATAGCCCACTAAACTTACATCACAATCTGGCCTTACTAACTGGGAACCACCAAAAGATAAGAGAGGAGAACCTATGAGCAATTACAAATTGTTTGGTTTTCAATTGATTGATAATATCATAGTGGATGAGATGAACTCATCAACCATCACATCTATTTTGGATGATATGCAAAATGTGAATGTCTTAGCAGCAAAATAGACTCAATTTGTTGAGTCCAACTAGGTTTCAAAGCCAACAAAAACTTAGTATAATCTCCCTCTTGGAAGTTCTGAGCAAGACAAGTCTTTGCAAAAGTCATTGAAGGAAACCCAAGTGATCAAAGCCCAAAGCAACACTACAAGGAGTTGTATCAAGGTACACAAGTAGGGATTGTTCTTGGGAGAGATGTGGATCTTATGAAGAGCTATGGATCTGACAAAGTTTGAAGGTTATGAGGAGCTAACTTGTGAACTTGAACATATGTTCAATACTAAAGGAGAACTACAAGATCCTAGCAAGGGTTTGTAGGTCATTTACACAGATAATGAAGAAGACATGATGCTTGTTGGTGATGATCCATGGCAAGAGTTTTGTAGCATTGTGCATAATATTTTCATCTACACAAAAGAAGAGGTTGAGAAAATGACTCCTCATAAGTTGCATACCAAGCTTCAAGGGTGTTTAGATGAGGAACCACTCACCAGAGAAATGAGTATTCAGATCATCATGAATCAACTGTAACCTACTACCAGGAGTGAGAAAATTTGATGCTTGACACCTCTAATGGTTTGGCTTTGGAATTTGTTCAACTGAGTAAAATAGTGCATATTTTGTGTACCATCTATAGGAATATGAAGACAAGAATGAGGTATTAGAGAAGCCATTCATGCCCATTATGTCGGTTGAAGAATAATTGATGTATTTGATTTCACAAGTATTTATGTGTAGTAGTTTGATCTTTGTAAGTATGTATGTGACTATGGACTATAGCAGTATTATTGTCTTGTCCTTGTAATTATGTATATGGGATTATAGCTGAAATATCTAGGTGAGGGTATCATTTATTTTTGTAAGTTTTGGGGTCCTCTAGTTTATCTTGTCACTACCATAATTTTTCTTTTCTATGGCCATTTTGTCATGGTTTCCATGGTACTGAGTGTCGATCAGGTATGGTCACTGGAGCAATTTTTCTCTCAAATGGCTACAGGGCTGCCATGGAAATTGATGTCATGTGGGTAATGGGCTTGTATGTAGTAGAATGCTACAGACATACTCTAGCTGTATAATCCATCATATATAGTAAATCTTTTATAAATTAATATACTTATATAGGCTAATTTCCTTTTGCTAATATATATATAATATTAATTTATATTATATATTAATATATTGTTGCTCGTGCAAGTGTTTAACCTATAACAAACAAAATGGATATATGTTCATAACGGATATCTGTTTACTTGATTTTTAAGAATTATTATTTGTTATGATATATGATATATATTTATTATATATTAATATATATTGTATATTAATATTATATTAATATATAATACAATATATATTAAATATATAATACAATATATATTAATATATATTATATATTATCCCACACTTCCTCTC